>JAJHSJ010000001.1:117676658-117813938 GCA_021015155.1 Magnolia officinalis
GAAATTATTTATTTATTTATAGATTTTGAAATTTATTTAATCACAATTTAAATTTAATGATTAAGATTTAAAATTCAAATCTACACTTAAATGGATACAAAACCTAAATTTCTATCCTTTAAAATCTAAGTAAGATTTAAACTTAATTTTTTTAAATTCAATTTAAATCAATAAATACAAGGTTTTAAGAATTACATCGAATTAACTTTTTAAAATTTATTTAAAACAATAATTATTATTTAGGAAACTGGTTTAGACCAATAAATTTTAAATTTTTAAAATTTTGATTAAATAAATTTAAAATTTCAAAACAAAACCAGATTATAAACTAATTTATCAAAATTGATTAAATATATTTTATATTTTAAAAATTAAATCATATTACATTAATTTACATCAATTAATTTAAAAATTCATGTTACAAATCAAATTACAATTTAATAATTAAATTAAATCAATTAAATTCCAAAAAATCATAATTTAGGTTAGAAATCAATTTGAATCTAACTTCATTAATTTAAATCATTTTTTTATTTAGAAATTTATTCAATCTAAATTTTAATAAAAGTTTATTTAATTCACTCTATGTAAAATTTACAATCTAACTCAAATCTCAATCTAAACTTAAACTAATTAGTTATAAAACTTCAGAAAATAAATAATTAAGCTGCACTATGGATTTAGTGAATCCAAACCCTAATCACCCCTATACAAAAAATCATGTTGCTTAACCTATTACAGAAATGCTCTAATTAACTAAATTAGTTCTAGGTCACTCGTTAGTGGCCTGATGAATTTGAAACTATATAAAGACGTTCGTCTTAGCGGGCTTATCGTCCATCGAGAGACGTCAAGCTGGAATCGCGTCTTGAATCACTCAAATTGGACTTGCAAGGCCTATGTCATCATTCAAATCATTCATAAGTTCATTCCTATTAGGATGAATCAAAAACACAAAAATATTAGCCTAATCCAAAATTCCCGTGGCCTCACAAATGTTTCGATGATGGACATACAATTCTCGTTATTTCGTGTCCCACATCACACTAGCGCTTTAGATATGCCTCGTTTGTTAGACTCATGTCCATACATCATTTGGAAAAACAAAATATGGAGTGGATTTCTTGCAAACATCAATGTGGGCCACACCTTACTTCTGACCGCAGAACTTCTATCAATCTGATTATTTTTTTCCCATGTACTTGCATGAGTAGGAGAAATTGTTATCCAAATGAATTTTATATACACGTCAAAGTAGGTCCTCACTTTTCGTTGTTGTCTATTCTTTATTACCCGACCAAAGGGTAAAGATGGGTATAAAAATGAGAGATGGGGTGGCCATAACATAAGTCGATGACGCTCTCTTCTCTCTCTATCTATAGATATATAAGGAGAGATGCATAATGGATTGCACCATATACGACCCCTACAGCTATTATCCCACAAAAAGGATAAATATAGGTACAAAAATGAAAGAGGGGGCAACCATAACATAAGATACTGATTCTTACTTCTCTTTATCTATAGATATGTAGAGAGAGATGTATGACGGATTGCACCATATACGACCTCTAAAGTTATTTGTAAGAATTTTGGATATGTAAACTCGTAATTATGAAAATTTAAAATTTTAAAATAATTGTAAAAAGAAATTAAAATAAATTTAGAAATTTGAATAAGGAAGAATTTAGAAAACTTATTTCATTCGAGATGCGATGAAAGTCACTTGGCTTAAAATTGATTTCCCTCATTTGGACGATGTTTGTAGTGCAACAAAAATACTAGACAATCAACCTCTAGGATACCCTCAAATGTTGTCTCGTCACATTAGCGCACTCGACGTATGATAACCTAAACCGTCTTTGTATGTCTAACTCAAATATTGAACCAGATGAACCAAAAGAAATCGTTGATGAGATTTGAAGTGAAAAAGAGAGTCGAAAGATTGAAAATTAATATTTTTAAATTCGGAACTAGAGAAGTCCTTTATAAAGACTTCAAAGGTTGTCTTAAATGGGTGTACACGCGACCCTTCCAACCGTCATGCCTGTTGGATTTATTTTTTTTAATAGATCCTTGCAAAACAAAATTTCAAAAGGCAACAAAAAAAACTTCTAGACTTGCAAGTATACTTGCGCGCACATACACCACACTACAGCATACCGCGTCCATAGCCCAACCCACCGCACAGTGGTTCATGGCATAAATTTGAGTTGTTAGCATAGCCTCCCAAACAACTAAATTCACATTCTCGTGAAAGGAGCCTAGGCCTTATGCAAAATCTTAGGGCCTGTTTGGGAGCGTGGACTTGGAACTCCCTGGATTCGGAACCCCCAGGATTGGAAACCCCCTAGATTTGCAATCCTCACTGTGTGTTTGGCACCTTGGAGTGTGAATCAACTTTAATCCAAAAATACCTATGCATGGTATAGTTACAAGGTTTCAATTTAATTACTAAATCAACTTTAATATCTCTAATTAGTGAGATATAATTTTGATACTATGGTTGTGATAAGCCCGCTGAAATATATGCTTTGCCTGAAAACGATGAAATTTCAAGTCTCGGATGGACTGCAAGCACAAGATCATGTCTGAGTGACTAACCAACGATTTTTAATCGTTGATTAATAGGGACAATGTTTGGACAGTGCTGATTTACATGGACAATGTTTGGACAATGCTGATCATCATTAGTGGGCCATGTGCCCAATAGAATGATAGTGTACAGTGACACACATGTCACACCAGCAACTATTGAAATGAATTTAGGTGTAATCCAAGCTCTCACCGTGGATTGCAAACCCCCTCAAAGAGGGGATTAGAAACCCCCTAGATTTGCAACCCCCAGTTTCTTTATGGGCCAAACAACCAATGAGATTTGAAACCCCCTCCAATCCACGGTGCCAAACGTGTAACGACCCACCCCACCATTGTGATATTGTCCGCTTTGCCGAAGCTCACGGATTTAAAATGCGTCATTTGGGGAAGGATACTGGTAGCTCGCACAACCACTGGTAGCTCGCCCAGACCCGGTGCTCCCGTGGTCCCGCCCACAACAGGGTCCGCCCACTCAGCACCTACCCAAACAATATTGTTTGCTCCGCCCCTCAGGGTTCACGGGTTTGTTTCTGCACAGCGGAAGCTCAGGGCCAATCACCCACAGAACGCGTCACACCAGTTAAGGGAGAGCCTCCACATATAACCACCACAACTCTAGACGGCGCTTCCGATGTGGGACAAGTTCAACCTTTCACTGCATACACAGTAGCTTGCCAGCACAGTAGCCTGCCAACCACTGGTAGCTCGCCCAGGCTCTTAAGCCCCGCCCACATCAGCGTCCGCCCACATGTGCCCACCCACATGTGCAATAGTGATGGGGCGTCACAATATCCCCCACTGAGGGCAGAGCCGTCCTCGGCTCTGATACCATTTGTAACAACTCACCCCACTATTGTGATATTGTCCGCTTTGCCGAAGCTCACGGATTTAAAACGCGTCACACTGGTTAAGGGAGAGCCTCCACATATAACCACCACAACTCTAGACGGCGCTTCCGATGTGGGACAAGTTCAACCTCTCACTGCATACACAGTAGCCTGCCAACCACTGGTAGCTCGCCCAGGCTCTTAAGCTCCGCCCACATCAGTGTCCGCCCACCTGTGCCCGCCCGCATGTGCGACAGAGACGGGGCGTCACACACTACAATAATATGAGAGCCGAGGACGACTCTACCCTCGGTGGGGGATATTGTGACGCCCTGTCACTGTTGCACATGTGGGCGGGCACACGTGGGCGGACGCTGATGTAGGCGGGGCTTAAGAGCCTGAGCGAGCTACCAGTAGTTGGCAGGCTACTGTGCTGGCAGGCTACTGTGTATGCAGTGAGAGGTTGAACTTGTCCCACATCGGAAGCGCCATCTAGAGTTGTGGTGGTTATATGTGGAGGCTCTCCCTTAACCGGTGTGACGCGTTTTAAATCCGTAAGCTTCGGCAAAGCGGATAATATCACAATGATGGGGTGGGTCGTTACAAAACGACCCCTTATTCTTATAAACTTAAAGTTTTTTCCTTTACCTATCCGATGTGGAACTAAACCCACACCACTACAAAACAAATACCTTTATTGTTGTTTGAAAATTTTAAAAGAAATTTAATTTTAATTTTAAAACACCAACATATCATACTATTACCTGATCAAAGGTTAAACATATGTACAAAAATGAGAGAGGGAGCCGACGTAACATAAGGTGATAACTCTCGCTTCTCTCAATCTATAAATATTTAAGAAGGATACGTAATGGTTAGAAAGACAGGGAGATTGATGCGTGACGATAGAATCATTTACGACCATATATAGGTATTACCCAATAAAAAGGCTAAGGGCCTGTTTGGCTAGGCAGGGTGGATGGGATTAGGTTGTATTAGGAATATTTGGAAGGAGCAATCCTGGGATTTGGCTGGGCGTGCCAAACAGGCAGAAGTTGGATATAGCAATCCCCAGCAATCCACTGACATCACCATCATTACCTTGAAATCCACCTAATCCCTCTTAATCCCATCTATTTTGCTTGGGACATGTTTGGTTAGACGGAGCAATCCCGGGATTGGCTGACATAATCCGGGAATTGGCCAGGTGAGCCAAACACACTCGGTGGTGAATTCCCTGGATATAGCAATCCCATGGGATTGCCAGCAATCCACTAACACAGCTATCATTACTTGCCATCCACCTTAATACAATCCAATCCCATGGGATGGGCCCGTCCAAACACGCCCTAAAGATAGGTATAAAAATGAGATAGGGAGGGACAATGACATAAGGCCATGACTTTCGCTTCTCTCCGTCTATAAATATCTACGGAGATGCATGATAGATTCCAGACCGCTGCAGCTATCAACAGACAAATAGGGTAAAGATAGGTACAAAAATAAGAGGGACAGTTCTTTATCCATATATAGGCATGTAGATAGGGAAGCGCTGCTGTAGGTACGTGCCGTGCGAAGACGAGTACTGATGCTCCTCAGGGTCGAGTTGTATGAATAGTTCAAACGAAATCAAAGTTACATGGCCTCACAGTGATGTATTTGTTATATCTACACCGTTAATCTATTTTTGGATATTATTTTAGAACATTATCTAAAAATGAATCATATTCAAAGATCTACTGGACCACACCACAAATAGCAGTGGAGATGATGATTTTCACCATTAAACAATTTATAGGGCCCACCATAACGTTTATTTTCCATATGTTCATTAGGCCAAAAAGACCTGAATGAAGAGTAAAAGCAAATTTCATAATTATCCAAAACTTCTATGACCCCAAAAAGGGTTTCAGTGGTAGATGTTCAATCCCCCATCAATTTTTGCAGTGTGGTTTCTAATAGTTAGATCTGTCTTATTTTTCATCTCAAGCCTTAAAACTAGCTCGTGGAATGGATGGATGATTTGGATATAACACATACCTCAGACGCACAGAACTTGCTTGCTGACTTCTATTCAGCAGTTATACTGCTGATGTGAGGTACACCAGCCAATCCGCTTCCCTCTATTATTATATACTACCATAAATGCGTGTGGTGCGTGCAGCATAGCGGTCCGCTTCTGTCCCGACCCACCTGCCCTATTTATGGTTTGTATCATGTGACGCAAGACACGTGTACTTAGATGCATAGGTGAATAACAAGGATATGCTCAAGGGAGTTTCAGCGCACATGTCATCATGCACACGTGTGTGGGTTTTATGCCACTAAATGGGTGGGCCTGCCGTCAACATGCTCCAAAAGTCATGAAGGTAGAACGCAAGTGTCAGATCCTCCATGTTTTTGTTTTTTTTTTTACACACCCACCAACACACATACTGTGACGCCCCGTCACTGTGGGCACACGTGGGCAGGCACACGTGGGCCGGCACACATGTGGGCGGGCCCCAAGATGGCTGGCAGGCTACTGTGGCTGGCAGGCTACTGTGCACACAGTGAAAGGTGAAGCTTTGTCCCACATCGGGAAGTGTCGTCTGAAGTTGTGGTAGTTATATGTAGAGTTGTCACCCTATGTTGTATGAGGCCTTTTGGGGCGATCCCAAAGACAAAACCGTGCGGGTTGTGCCTAGAGCGGACAATATCATACAGTGTGGGCGTGGGCTGTTACACATACCTACTCACATGTGCACTTGATGCCTGATCTCAAAGTAGAAAACAAGGTCGAGTATAACTAATCTACATATAGGCTATCATCATCGTACGAACCCATGTTTCTAGTACTCGTGTGGCCAACCTAATGAGTGGTCCGGCCTGACTTCAGGAATAGGGTCTGTTGGCGGTGTGGCCGTCCAGATGAATTGATGTAGAACGTGTCACAGATACGTTCCTAGCATGGTTGGGCCAAAAGAAGGTGGACCGTAAATTGACTATAACTTTTGATCCGGGTATCGTTATGGGGCGCACAAGCTATCAATCTTTACTGAAACGGGCCATCTGAGGTGAACCGACCCACAAAGTGGGTCGCATCTGTCCGTTTCGTCAAAAAACACGCGCTTTCAGCTCAAAAACGAATTTTTAGGAAGATTTTACTATTTTTAGTAATTCCGAATTTTTGATATTTTTTTAGAGTTTTAGATTTTCTTTCCTTATAGAAATAAGTTTTAGTTATACTAGGACTCTTCTAGAGAAAGTTTATTTGCAATTTTTATTTTTAGAAATTAGGCTTTAGAAGAGTTGTATTAGAATTAGGATTTTTATTAGAGTTAGAATTTTGCTATTTTGGTAATTACGAATTTTAGTTTTTTTTCTTTATTAATAGTGTGAGGAGACACATTAGAAATTATCAATGATTAATTAAGCTATTTCGAATTTATTTAGAATTTATTTCTATTTTTCTACTCTCTTTTCTCGTGGATTCGAGAAGTCTCTGGGAGGAGTCCAGAGAAGTTCCGTGGATTCGGAATAGTTATCCTCTTGAGGAAGACGGTGCTCGACCTCACGTCCTCCCCTGCGTCATGAATGGTCCGGATCTGGCACATGGGCGCTTTACACTTCACATGAATAAACACTTCAAGCGAATGGATAGGCAGCGCGTTGATTGATCACTTGAACGTCGGCAACTGGGAATCGGAATGCATACCGAGTACTCAGTACGTTACGTGGGCTTATCTAGATGTATTTGTCCTATCCACACCGTTCATCCATTTTACGAGCTCACTTTAGAACATGAACTCAAAATTGAAGCATATTCAAACCTCAAATGGACCACACCAAAGGAAAGAGGGCGAATTTAACGCCTACCATTAAAAACTACTTGGAGCCAAAGAAGTTTTGGATTAATCTGATATTTGTATTTTCAATTTATGTGTGACCTTATGAATAGGTTGAATGATGGAATAAGACATATACATCACGGTGGGCCCCACAAGGTTTACTTATTCAGCACCCAATCCGATTCTGGCCAACTATACCATGGATAAAGCTGGAGCCGATTACGTCCATTCGTTTCTTCAGATATTTTTAGGGCATGAACCGAGGAATAAAGCATATCAAAATCTCCATACGTTGACCATGGAAACAGTTGCCATTGAACGCCACATCACTAAAAACTTCTTAAGGGCCACCTTAATGTTTTGGTAATGTTTATTTACCATCTAACCTTTTGATAAAGTGTCAAAAAATTGGATGAAGGAAAAAAAATAATAATTAAAATTAGCTTGATCCAAAACTTTTATGTCACACAATAAGTTTTTAACGGCCAATAACCACAGTCTCAGTATGGTCCATCTGAGATTTGGATCTGCTTCATTTTTGTCTCATCCCTGAAATGATCTGGTAAAACAGACGGTGTGGATGTAGCATACATAGATCAAGGTGGGCCCCACACAGCAAGGGCCGCACCTAATCCTCTCCCGGTTAAGGCAAGTCACTTTCTCCCTCAACAGGGATATTGCACTCGTTTGCACTACTTTATGAGGTTATGTTGATAGGAGCAAATAGTTGTACACATGGTCCACACATTTATTGAGCCATAGTAAGAATAACCAACATTTCAAAAATCAAGACCATCATACAATCTTATCATTTTCTACCATTATTTTAGTAACATCGCTTCTTATATAGATAGGAATGCATACCATTTATATGTGTGCCATCCACACCATGGCCCAATAAAAGAACCGCCTTGATTGGTAAACCGATGTGCCACTTGGACCAGAATGATGGCACTAATATGATCAATTTATCCTGTGGAAACTGTCTGCAGGAGTTTTTTCTTAAATTATGTCATGGAGAAGAAAATGGTTATAATTGCTCAATATTTTAAAAGAAAATGTTATAAAAATAAGGTCTTTCTTTAGAAACAACACTATGGAAAGCACCAACTCTTTACTATACTTATAGATACTGTAAGTCTTTTTATGATAGGATATAAGCCTGTTTCAACTCGAAAGTGGAGCTTATGAGATAAAGAACAAAAGTATATCATGCCGTGCTTGGCCAGAAGAATCTTCCGCAAAACATTAGTTTTTCATACTATAAGATAAGTTTTATTATTATTATTATTTGAAGTACAAGAAATACTATTACTGGAGCTATGAATGGGTTAGGTTGGCCCATGGAGCTTTTGGGCCTATCTGCTTCCTATCCAAGGATAGGACTATACTGAAATTTGCGCCCTTCAAAGAATCAGGCTAAGCTTGGGCTTCATTTAGGATTTTAAGGGCATGTTTTTCATATATCATACATGATGGGGCACACTTAATAAATTGTCCAAATCTAGCACAAGGTGAGTGCCGAACTCGAGCATATTGGTTGTTTTGCCCCATTACAAGCTTAGATAAGGCTCGGGCAAAAGTGGGATTTTGATAGACCTAAGCCTTGCTCAAACATAGCCAATTGACAACCTTAACAATTATTGTTATGGGAAAAATAGACCGACCAATAAGAAAAGCGCAAGTCGGGAATCTGTGCATTTCACTAGATTGAACGACACACAGATACGACCAAAAATCCAACCTCTGACTCCAGACCGAAGGAAGAAATTAGGTCAGGATCGGTATCTCATCAGCAAGTCGGAAGATCCGCTAATCCGTCCGACACTGAAAGAAGCTCAACTACTTGCTAAAGAAGTCAAGTCGGCATAGCCCAAGACAACATCATTCCAGTCGGCACAACCTACCTTATGTAAATTCTGACCTGATCCCAATTGCACCTATCCAAGATCCCAGCCGAATATCTAGGAAGTCAACTACAATATGAATCTGCCCAAGATCCTAGCTAAAAATCTAGGAAGATCTCCATGACTTGTGTAGGATCCGAATCCTACTACAATACATCCCTACTAAATAGGTAGATCTCTCATACGTCACTGCATCTCCTCACCCATAAATAAGAGCATCTCCAATGATGAAAGGGACGCACAATTTCCAGCTTGAACTTTATTTTTGACCGGATCGAGATTCCCTACCTAACTTAAGTATCGGAGGGTCCCCTGTACTAGTCAGGGTCTCTTTTGCTTGTCCCTTGTGCAGGTACACGAAGGTCAAGAGAAGGCTAAACAGAAAACTACATCAACAACTACAATCCATATTTAATTGTAGAAAGTGTATAGTGAAAATGGGAAAAAGAAGAGGAAAATATTACCATCTTCTTCCTCTATTATAATCCTTGAATTCACAAAGAAAATTTTTGTATAAGTATATTACGAAGAAAATAATATTCTTCTTCTTCCTCACAATTTAATTGATATAGTTTATATTAGTCCTAAACTTATATAGATTCTCTAAAATAGTAAATTTTTTAGAGGTACTACAGTTTTTAAAAGTAGTAGAAGGTGTTTAAACTGAATCAAACCCTATTGGGTAACTAAAAAAAAAAAGGATTTATTGCTAGACTACTCATTAAACTCTAAAATAGCTTTAAAATAATAAAATTTAAACTTACTAAAGTTTTGACAAGAAACTTAAATTTTATTATTAAAATAACCTTATTTTGTGAAATTGTTTGGGGGTCAATGGATTTTGGAATTGCCCAGGACATACAATCTATGAATGGTAAAATTGTTTGAGTAATTTTACCCGAGGAACTGAAAGATGAGCCAGATCTAGCGCTCAATTGGGCCACTGGCCAAGAAAGAGTGGACCGCTAAAGGCCATTGTCCGAAGTTTTTGGGTTCCACCTATGATTGGATCAACCTTGATTTTGATGAAAGTGGGCCCACCTAGATTCAACGGTTGCATAATAATGAAGTGACTCGCCATCATGTCTCTGGCTCGTGTCAGAATGCAACCGAGATGGCTTCGGTGATGGTGAGGCTCTACTGTGATGTTTGAGAGAAATCCACCTCATTCAAATTCACCTGTGGATTGAATCAGCCTGAATTTTGGGGCGGGCATGCCCTAAAATGAGATGCCTAAAATGGTGGACTTGTCATTTGTCAGAAGCATTATGAAAGTTGGCCCCACATAGTTTCGTGTGCTTTCTAAATGACTCTACGATACGATAGAGCTTACTGTAGTTAAAAGAGGGAGGTAATTTGTAAATACAAAGATTTTTTGGTCAGAACGTATGTGAGATGGCTGGATATATAATTTAAAAGCAACAGTTTTTTATTCATAGACCAAAGCAGTTTTTTATTTAAAGTAATTCATGTGCCTAATCGTAGGATATAAAGATGAGGACAGTCTCGGCCCCAAATAATTAGGCCCAAAAGCCCAATAAGCTAGTCTACATGATTATAGCCCAACAGAACAGGAAACAGAAAAGGTTACACATGTTGTCATACAAAATGCAATAGGATTATTCAAATAAATGCATTTGATAGCAATCTAAACCACTGATTTGGGGACGAGCAGTAGTGGATATTTTCTCTCGAGAGTTAGGCCAAACTTCTCATCCATGTTCAGATCATCAGGCTGCATTCCATGTGGAAGCGACCATTCGAATGCGTGGATAAAAGAAGCGAGAATAAGCTGAACCATACGGGTAGCCAACGGTAAACCAGGACAGATTCTCCTTCCAGCACCAAATGGCGTGAACTCAAAATGGTTTCCTTTGTAATCTACACTAGTCTCCAGAAACCGATCTGGTGAAAATGTCAGCGGGTCTTTCCAAATTCCAGGGTCTCTTCCAATGGCCCATATGTTCACCATCACTCTACTGTCCTTTGGGATGGTGTAATTCATCATGTCGCATGTGTCGAGGGCTTGGCGTGGAAGTAGAAGTGGGACTGGCGGGTGCAATCGAAGGGACTCCTTAATGCATGCATGGAGAGAGTTAAGGTGATTGAGATGGAACTCTTTCACGGTGTTCTCGGCACCGACAACCATTTGCAACTCATCTCGGATACTTCTCATGGCTATGGGATTTCTAGCCAGCTCCGACATTGTCCACTCGGTCAGTGTGGTGGTCGTATCAGTCCCTGCAACAAACATGTCCTGCCAACCACATAAAAGTCTCCTTAGTATTTGAAACAAGCGAGGTTGCAACTGGGACGGGCCCACTAGATATGGGCCACTCCAATTACGATCTTTATGAGATTTGGGGGAGTTCAAAAACCTGTTTTATGAGTACAACAGTTGTTTCATCCAGATGGCCATTTGAGTTGGCCCACCATGACCTAGCTCATTTAAAACTTAATGAAACTAGCATTGTGGCTATCAACCGGTCTGATTTATGTGAGGTTCTAAGAGCACTTGTTGTTGTTGATGTCTTAAATTTGTAAACAACAGGATCCGTCGATGCCATTGGCAAACCACTCGATGTCATCGATCATGCCATCAATCAGTGATCAATGCCATCAACATATGCTCAATGCTATTGGAAAAATCTGGAAAAACCGTGTTTTGTTGTTGGAACGTTTTGGTGTTTTGCTCAATGTAATCAAAGGTGCCATCGAGCATGTGTAGAACTGCATAAGTGCGAAATTTATTTCCTATTTCAATTGTGATTCTAATAGAGCTTATAAAATAAGGTATAATTAGGATTTGGAAGTATTATAAGACTTTCTAATTCTTTCCTAGGATTTTAAGGGCATAGCTTGGCTTGTGAGGGAGATTCAAGGCTTATTCGAATCGGTAATCTCTATCTCTTGTAATTTTCTACTTTCATAGCGCATTACTGTCGTTTTATGCCGTGGTTTTTTCCCGCGAGAGTTTTTCCATGTAAAATTCGGATAATTTGTAATTGGACTTGATTGTGCGATTGAAGTACTTTGCTTGATTTATCTCTGTTTGCTTCCGCAGCTTCCCAACAAATGGTATCAGAGCTTAACGTTGGGAAGTAAATTGAATATGAAAGCATAGTATCAATGACATCTAATTCAAAATTCGATGTAAAAAAATATTCTGGAAAAAATATTTTTGAAATATGGAAGGTCAAGATGACTAGCTAGTCTCCTAGTTTAGTAGGGATTGAATGATACTTTCCTTGAGAAGCTGATGGAATCTATGCCAGGGGATTAATGGAACAAGATTTATAAGAAACTGAGAACCCCTATCCAATTATACTTAACGGATGAAGTCCTCTACAATGTTATGAGAGAAAAAACTGCAACAAGTACATGAGCGAAGTTAGAGAACATCGATGTGAAAAAATCTCTTGATAATCGTTTGTACTTTAAGATTCAGTTGTTCAATCTGAAGATGGCAGAGGGGATTGATGTTAAGGCCCACATTAGTAACTTCAACAAGTTAATTTGTAAATTGTTGGATGTAGAGGAAACGAGGAAACATGAGGATTAGGCATGAATCCTGTTGAATTGTCTCACAGCTTTGTATAAGTCATTCAACAACTTGTTGTGTACCCGTAAATTGACCATTAGTGTCGAAACCGTCATCTCAATCCTTCAGTCGAAGGTGATAAGAAAGAAAAAGCGGTAACATAGGTGCCTTTGTGGATGCACTGGTTACGAGAGAGCGAGATTTTAAATGAGACAAAGAATCTTTTCGATCGAGATCCAAATCCAAGAGTAAAAGCAAAAGGAAGTTAAAGTACTAGAATAATAGTATGTCTGGACACATGAAGAAGGATTGTCAGAATTCTATGGCAAGAAAAAAGAATTCATAGGCTTCTTTTAGAGAGGCCAACGGGATAGAGTCTGATGAAAGTATGAGTGGACATGATGTGTTATTAGTGTCCATGTAAACAGCCCAAACTAGCACAGGTTAGTGGGACAGTCCAACTGTCTGCCCATACCTTAGCCAATGGACTTTTTTGGGCAAGATTTTCTGACCCATACTAGATAGCCCGATCAGTTTCAATACCGAGTCACCCCCGACTTGGGCGAAACACTGCTCAATTCAGGACTGAGCGAGTCAGTTTGAGTCGCGAGTCATTTAACCATGTTTTAGGGTGGCGAGAGCCAGAGTCCTCTGGCCTTGTGCCAGGCCTGGACTGGACTGATCAGTATAAGAATCATAAGGAATTACAAACCGAAATCAAGGCCTTAATCTGGAGATCTTCGTATCCAGCACAGAGCAAAACATCCAAGAAGTCACTCTTCGCATCACCATAGTCTGCCGCTCGCCTTTCTTGAATGAACTCATCCCATATATCAAATATCCTTTTGTTGAACATCGTCGCCTCCTGATTCAGTCCCTGAATATCCATGGAACTGAGCACTGGATAGTAATCTGCCAGATTTGGCGCCAGGCCCAGTTGGAGAATTCTCGAAAATTCATGCTTCAGACCAGAAGCAGTATTCTTACTATCATCCCCCAGCTGTAGAACATCTCTTGAGAAAATAAGATTGCCGATGGTGTTGAAAACTGCAGCGAATGCCATTTCGCCGATCTTCACCTCCTCTCCTTCTTTACTGAATATAAACCCAATCACCTCCGACACCTTCTTCTCTCTCAAATGGGTCTGAACATCCAACATCCTCGTCGTGAAGAGCTCTGTCTTGCAGATGGTCCGCAGCGCCTTCCACCTCTCGTTGCACTGGGATGCGAACCCCAGGGAGAATGAGATGTAATCCTTGATGCGGTACGTGTGCGGGATGTCACGGGCAGAGAGAAGGCGGTCTTGGGTCTTGAGAACGTCGGCAGCAGCCGACGGGGAGGATGCCACGATGAGGAGCTTGGCTCCCAGCCAGAATGAGATTAGTGGGCCGTAGATTCGGGCCAAGTGGGCCAATGTAACATGTGGATTGTTTCCAAGCTGTAGAAGGTTGCCTAGGATTGGCCATGGCTGAGGCCCAGGTGGGAGGTTTTTGTGTCGTTTGGATGTTAGCCTGAGGAATGCAATAACGAAGAAGAGAAAAAGCAAAGGAAGAAATCCAATAGAGATCATCTTCCTATGGATTGATTCCTCGACCACCTTATCTTTCAACTTAGTTTTGTTAGCCAAAACGGCAAGTGCAGTACATTTGCCAAAACATCCCACACATCCAAACGTGCAGTATATTACCCTACTCCGGAAATTTGTCAAATCAGCATTTGCAGTACTACATCTCACCCATCACCCATGGACAATGTGTCACCATCCGTGACATCCTAACCACCTATTTCGAACCTTTTCTCAATTGTACACACAACTTGGGTTCCACGCATCCTACATAAATGGGACCATGATTCAACGATCAGATGGTTGTCCTAAGGCAACCATGGATGGATGTCTCAGGGAGTGGAAGGTTCTAGTTGCACATCTTGGGCATCCTCTCAGCTCTATGTGGACCATTGCTGCATTTCTCTTCCATCATATATTTTCAGGCCACCAAATGAAAGGTCAGAATTATTCTATCAATGAGATGTTTTGTTTGGGATGATTAACTGAAGTAGGGTCATACGAAACTGATAATCTATACCATGAAATGAACATAAAAGATCATAATGTGCATCATATCTTTGGATCCAGGATCCTACAACAATGTCTTTCGAGAGTGAACGGTCCAGATTTAAAATATATATCCGCTGAGGGCAGAATCGTATGATATCATTTGGATAATGACTTGTTTACAGTTGTCAACGTCATCTGTGGTCCCATTGGCAGATGGACAATTCCCCTTGCTACTTGTACACTCCATCTGGATTCATTCAAAGCTATGAGAAGTTCAATGCATGCAGGGAGTGTGTGGCAAAACCACTGTATAGTTGGAATAACGACCACCGTGTGAAATCCATGCCCTCCATCGTTTACCACGTGAGCCAAGAAAAATGAGGCCTAACCAAAATTAAAGTGGGCCACACTGCATGGAACAGCAAGGACAGGGACGGTTCTAAAGTTTTTGGAACAGGTTTATGTTTGGATTTTACTAGAATAAATTATGAATATGGGTTTCAATGGATATTAAACATTGACTCCGGCTTTGGAAGATTTCAATGATGAGCATCCCAATGGCACTGTTCCCCTTGGTGTGGCCCACTTGAGTTTCGAATGGACTTGATTTTTGGGATCATGTCCTAACATGAGACAGAGAAATTGATGGATGGGATTGATTTTCATAGATATATCAAGGTAGACCCCACACCACACTGTTTCTTTCTGCACTGCACCTACGCCTGAAAATGATGCAGGTATGGGTAGGGGAATCACTCTCAAAGTAGCTTGTGTCTTTCCAGTGTGATGTGGTGTAGTAAACGGTCATGGCATTGGAAGCGGATGAGGTGTTACCGTGGTAACACGTTAGTGGATGTTACACTTACTGTGGGACTTACCTTGATTATTTGTCGTACATAAGCTGTCCATTTGCTTTTTCCAATCCATTTTAATCAGGATACGGTTCCATAAATTAAGCAGATCCAGATCTCAGGTGGACCACACCAAAGGAAACTGTGGTTATTGAATATTGATTGTCATTAAAAGCTTCTTAGGGCCCACAGTAATGTTTATTTGCCATCCAACCCCTTGATAAGGTCAACCCAACCTGGATATTAGAGGGGAAATACAAAGAAAAGCTTGATCCAAAACTTTTGTAGCCTACAAAAAAATTTTAATAGTCGTTCACCACTGTTTCTACTGGTATGGGCCACCTGAGATATGGATCTGCTTAAGTTTTAGGATCACGTTTAAAAATGATCTGGAAAAAGGATGAATAGTGTGGATGTACAGTGCATTAATCATGGTAGGCCTCACACAATAAGGTAACACTCATTAAGGTGTTACTCGCCTAACAGCTAATCCATAGCATTACTATATCCCATGTGTACAACTTAATATAAGAGTAATAATATCACGCATCAAAATTCTAATACTCTAATAGGGTTATTTAGGACCTAAATCCCAAGCTCATGAATTTTAATAGATATATATCCATTGCAATTCACATAATTCAATCAAATTTAATTGATATTCAAAGACATTTAAAAGGAAAATACTGATAAAATAATATTCATTAATATAATATCCACTAAATTCAACTCCCTTGATTAAAAAAAAAAAAATTGTACATCAAAATTTAGAATTCAACTAAATATGATGTAAAACTGAATTGAAATTCAAACTAAACCTAAATTGCTTAAAAGGAAAAACTAGTAGTAAATGCCTGCCTAACTGTAGTATTTCAATTCTACCCATGTGGATTGTTATATTAGGGTGAGCATAACAGCTCAGTAGAATAATTTCTTACCAAAAATTTATAATGTTTAGATTATATCAAAATTCTATAAATAAAAAAAGAGAGTGAAATTTAAATACATAGAATAAAATAACATGAATTTAAGTACTAGAATTGTAAATGAGTTATGAATGTAATACTTTCCATGAATTCTCATAAACAATACTCATCATCTCTTACAACACCGTACCTAAGTGAATGACCACGTTGCATTGACGCCCACACACTAGTAGCTTATGGTGAATTATACATATATACGTTAGCTTGTTGGACTACTGCTACAGTTGTAACTCTGACATATGTCTGCGCACATAATTTTACTCATATGTTGTACACAAAGAAGATTTCAAAGAATCATGTGAGTTATAAGGTCTTTCACCCAAGGGATATGATCGCCGTACTTATTCACTTAAGGGTCTTTCACTCAAGGGATACGATCACCCTAATCATTAGTTTTAGGATTTTTCACCCAATAGATACAATTGCCCTACCTACTTATATCTTCTAGGAACATCTCTTAGGCAATGCACCAACATTCAAGTTTAAACTTGTAAATTCACAATATAATTACTAAACATGCACATGTCATGAACCAATATCTTATATTTCTTAATTTGAGTGAGTAGTATTAAATGTCTTTTACCACGGATTAAAAAGTCAAACATCGAAGCATTATAGTAACACTATTTTCACATAACATTATCAATAATTTAATTTACTAAATTTAATTCAGAATAAATTAAATTTTACAAAAATCTAAAAATTCAGACAATATAAACCTAATTCTCAATGATAATTTTTCTTTGTAAATTTAGAAATGTTAGAATATTAATTTCCTCTAATTAGGGATTTGGAAAATTAATCCTTTAATTTAGGTGAAAATTTATATTTATTTATTTAAATTATGAAATTTACTTAATCTCAATCTAGATTTAACAAGTAAATTTTAATATTCAAAACTACGCTTAAATCAATATAAATCCTAAATTTCTATCATTCATAACATAAGTAAGATTTAAACTTAAAATTTCCAACTCAATTTAAATCAATAAATATAAGGTTTCAAGAATTACATAAAATTAAAATTTTAAAATTTATTTTAAAAAATTATTATTATTTAGAAAACTAGTTTAAACCAATAATTTAAATAAATTTAAATTTTCGAAACAAAACTAGATTAGAAACTAATTTATCAAAATTGATTAATTATATTTTAAATTCTAAAAATTAAAACATATTACATTAATTTACATCAATTAATTCAAATAAAAGTAAGATCACCTACTTGATTTGGAGTGTTGGACTAAACGTTATATAGTACCCACCCAGCGTATATGCTCAATGTTGAGTTTTGTCTAACTTACACCTATGCACTATGCACACATTGGCTACTTTCTCTCCTTATCTCCATGTCTTATAATTCAAAGGATGAACCCACACAAACTATACTGGGCCTACACTTTCACTTCATACCATTTTTTTAAAAAAAATTATGAAGTATTATATTCAAGAAGAAGGGACTGTACAAGACCCGGGAGGGCCTATTAGCAAATAGGGGAAACAAGCCCACTGAAAACAAAACCAAAAAAGAAAGAAATTTGAGAGCCTCTATGATTCTCTCAAGTAACCTAATTAATCACACACGATCTAGGAAAATTAAGCCTCTGATAACAGGAGGGAGATCAGACACGGACCGGTAAAAACAATGGGCCTAGCTACTGCTACCTCTACGAGCAAGACCGTCAGCCACCGCATTTGACTCCCTAGGGAAGCAGGAGATGATCACATCCCTGCCGATCATAAGAGACCTTATCCTTATATACCAGTACCACATAGACCAAGCTGGGGTGGCCTTGTTATTGAGGGAGTCAACCACAGATTTGGAGTCGCTAACAATCTCAATCTTGGAGAAGCTAAGGCCCATTAGTAAAAAGGGGAAACAGGCCCACCGAAAACAAAACAAAAAAAGAAAGAAATTTGAGAGCCTCTATGATTCTCTCAAGTAACCTAATTAATCCCACATGATCCAGGAAAATTAAGCCTCTAATAACAGGAGGGAGATCAGACACGGACCGGTAAAAACAATGGGCCTGGCTATTGCTACCTCTACGAGCAAGACCGTCAGCCACCGCATTTGACTCCTTAGGGGAGCGGGAGATGATCACATCCCTGTCGATCATAAGGGACCTTATCCTCGTATACCAGTACCACATAGACCAAGCTGGGGTGGCCTTGTTGTTGAGGGAGTCAACCACAGATTTGGAGTTGCTAATAATCTCAATCTTGGAGAAACGGAGGCCCACGCAGTAGGTTAAGCCTTCCCAAATAGCCTTGATTTCAGCCCTGCCATTAGAACCAAAGCCATAACCAGATAAAGCCGTCAAAATTAACCTTCAACCAGTCGGCAACAGGACACAAGTTTAAGCCCTTTTTATATTGGACCTATGCTTTCACTTCATACAATAAGCTCATGTTTAAACCCTTTTTATACTATTTATCCTATGTCATAAATTTTCACACATATGCTTACATGTGAAGCAAAATACAAGTCCTAACTCTTACTACAAATGAAGTTTTTAATGCTAAATATTCAATGGTAGTTCTTCGAGCATGAAAAAAAAAATAATAATAATAAAATAAAAAAATAAAAAAATCTAAAACTCCTAATTTCAATGGCAATTTCAAATTTCAATACTACATTCAATGCCAACATCAGAAGTTTCAGCCTATGTAAGCACATCCCATGACGAGGCTTATGCTAATACCTCTATTCCTAGCTAAAATATTTTTCACATAAGCGAGCTTTGTAGAATATGGTTCCTTAAATGTATGCTTAGATAGTTCAGATAATGAATAGCTTAGATTTCAAGATAGGCAATCCACATAGTAGATTCAAACATAACAATTTAGATTGTACGTTCATCACTAGATGGTTTTGATTGGTTGGTAGGAAGTAGGTTAGGTACTGAACTCTTTAAACTATTTAGATTGATGTGAGGATATTGATGAAGGTGAGTACATTGAGATTTGAATGGTATAGATTGGTGGAGTAGGTTGAGTTCTAACATTAGCTACGTCTCTCTAATGCAATTTAAAAGTAGTGCATGTGGGTTATTTAACCTCCTACGTTTCTTTGAACAGTTTAACAGTTTTTAAACTTAGATTTATATCTATTTCTTTCTTTCCTTTTTCGCATGTGTATCACATGTGTGTGCCATGTGAAAGGTGGATGGCGTGTGTGCTTTAGTTTGGTAACGCACGCATGGATGGACGGATGGATGGACGGGTCAAAATTTATCTAGATCATTACAAATATGGGGGCAAGTGAGTGCAAGTGAGTGCTGAACTCCAGCATGCTTGTTTTGCCCCGTTACAGGCCTAGATAGGGCTTAGGCAAAAGTGCGTGTTTGACAGACTTACCCAATTGACAACCTTGACAAGTACCATCAATTTTTAATTGTAGTAAGTGCAAGGTGAAAATGGGAGAAAAGAGGGGAAAATATTACCATCTTCTTCCTCTATCATAATCCTTGAATTCACAAAAATAATAATAATAATAATAATCTATATAAGTATATTATGAAGAATAATAATATTCTTCTTCTTCCTCACAATTTAATGGATATAGTTTATGTTAGTCCTAAACTTACAGCTTCTCTAAGATAGTAAATATTTTTTTTTTAAAAAGGTACTAAACATTTTAAAAGTAGTAGAAGATGTTTAAACTGAATCAAACCCTATTGGGTAACTTTAAAAAAGGATTTCATACTATAACAGGACTCTTTAAACTCTAAAATACCATAAAAATAATAAAATTGAAAAAGATTTGACATGAAACATAAATTTTAACAATAAAATAACCTTATTTTGTGAAACTGTTTGTGGGTCAATGGATTTTGGAATTGCCCAGGACATACAATCTATGAATAGTAAAACTGTTTGAGTAATTTTACCTGGGGAACCGAAAGATAGCCAGATCTAGCGCTCAAGTGGGCCACTGGCCAAGAAAGAGTGGACCGCTAAAGGCCATTATCAGACGTTTTTGGGATCCACCTATGATTGGATCAACCTTGATTTTGATGGAAGTGGACCCACCTAGATTCAACAGTTGCATAATAACGAAGTGACTCGCCATCACATCTCTGGCTCGTGTCAGAATGTAATGGAGATGGCTTCCTGATGGTGAGGCCACTGTGATGTTTGAGAGAAATCCACCTCATTTACAAGTTTGATGAGTTAATTTTAATTGGGTTATCAAAGGATGAGCTGAATATAGGGCTCTAGTGGGCCACAACTCAAGAAAGAGCCAACTACTAAAGGCTTTTCCCTCTAACCTGTGGATTGAATCAGCCTGAATTTTGGGGCGGACGTGAGATGCCTAAAATGGTGGACGGGTCTTATTAATTTGTCAGAAGCATCATGGGTCCACATAGTTTCGTGTGCTTTTTAAATGACTCTAATATGCGGTAAAGCTTACTGTAGTTGAAAGAGGGAGATAATTTGTAAATACAAATATTTTTGGTCAGAACATACGTGAGACTGGCTAGAGAAATAATTTAAAAGCAACTGTTTTATTATTATTATATATTGATAGACCAAAGCAATTTTTTATTTAAAGGCATGTGCCTATTAGTTGGATATAAAGATGAGGACATGTTCTGACCGAAAATAATTAGGCCCAAAAGCCCAACGGGCTAGTCCTGCTATGACAGCCGAACAGAATAGGAAACAGAAAAGGTTGCACATGTTCTCATACAAAATACAACAGGATTATTCAAATAAATGCATTTGATAGCAATCTTAACCACTGATTTCGGGACAAGCAGTAGCGGATGTTTTTGTTGGGATTTTTGGCCTGCGGAATCACACAGATCTAGATCTAGGATGGTAATCCAATGGCACCAAGCACACACAAGAAAAGAGAACACACAGATTTAACGTGGAAAACCCTTGCGGGAAAAAACCACGGCACAAAACGACAGATCACCACTATGAAAGCATCAATTACAAAGAGAAAGGACTTACCCGATTCGAACAACCTCGAATCTCACCCTTGCTACACCCTTTAGAAACCCTGGAACCCTTTTAGAAAGCCTTAGCATTCATCACCATACCCTAGAAAAGCCTTAGGGATACCTATTTATAGTTTAGGAAACTTCCCTTCCGCATCCCAGTTGCGAAAGGACTCAAATCCGCAGTTTCGCGCAAAATCGCGGAACAAACTGCGTAACCTACGACTAGTCATAGCTCTCCTACGACTGGTCATAGACCACCTACGACTGGTCGTAGCTCTCCTACGATCAGTCCTAGCTACAGTAAAAAACAGCAAAAACTCGCTGGACTTTGAGTCGTGCCAGGGCTCGAACCTACGACCGGTCGAGCGTCTCCTACGACCAGTCGAAGCTTCCCACGACCGGTCGAACGACCTCAAAACTTTAGATTTAAGACTTTTCTCAACAATCTCCACCAAGTCTTCAATCTTCAACCGTGTAGCTCCTTGACCTCTTCTCTTATCTCTGCTTCACATCATAGCTCAAGATCACATTGGCCAACCAGTGCCAATCACGGATCTGATAGATACCTGCTATACCGTCGGCACGAATATCTCTGAGAAGCCGATCCCTTCTCTCTGAGCATAACCCTTCGCTACCAACCTTGCCCTGTATCTATGCCGTATCCTCCTGAAGATCCACCTGCATCCAACCGCTCACCGGCCCACTGGAAGCTCCACCAGCTCCCATATGTCGGTCTGGTACAACGAATCCATCACATCGCCCATAGTCACCTTCCACTTCTCAGCATCAGGCTCACCTAGAGCCATCAAAATAGAAGATAAATCCTCTGCAATATTGGAGTCGTCCATGTACCTTGCCGATATCCTGCAATCATGCCATGTAGTTCTTCTCACAGGTGGCTGCTCCACCTGCTCTGTATCCCTGTCCGCACGTCTCAGCCTTCCTGCCCTGCCCGCTCATGTGGCCATGCCCATCATGCCACACACGTGCAGAGGTGGAATCCGCTACATCCACTGTAGCTCCACCTTTTGAAGTGCTTCCGATCAACCTGTAAACATGATCGAGTCGTTGCGCTTTCATGACTACCCGTGCCCCCTTGGATACCTTAAGAGCACCATCAATACCTGTGTACTTGCATCCCTTTGCCTCAAGCACACCAAGAGAAATCAGATTCTATTTCAAATCAGGAACGTGCCTGACATCAGTCAAGGTACGCTCCACCCCATCAAACATCCTGATGCGTACCGTACCAATAGCCACAACATTACAGGCAATGTCATTGCCCATAAATACCTGTCCACCATCGCACTCCCTATAGCTGGTGAACCAACTCTGATAAGGAGTCATGTGAAAAGATGCCCCTGTGTCTAGCATCCACTCGTCCTTACGATCATCGTATGACCGTCTGAGCAAAGACACAGACAAAACATCGCCATCACATCCACTCGATTCATCTGATGTGACAGTGTTAGCCTCCCTGCACGAAGCCTCAGAATCTTCCCTCTTAGATTTAGGATTTTCACAATCCCTTTTCACATGTCCTTCCTTCCCACAATTCCAGCACTTTACCTTTCCTTTGCCCTTGCCCTTGGATTTGGATCTAGAACCTGAAGAACCTGTACCGTGTTCAGAATTCCTACCCACTGTAAACAGTGCATCAGAAGATGTCCCTATGTTGCTGTCTAGCTGTCTCATAGCCTTCCCTTGAAGGGCTGAGATAACAGTGTCGACACTCAGAGTTTTATTCATGCTGCACATAGTGTCTTTGAATGACTCATAGGACGCCGGGAGAGAATTCAGCAACATACATGCTTGTTCTTCATCTTTCATCACTTCATCCATATCGAGCAATTTGCAAACCAATTTATTAAAATTGCTGATGTGAGCCTACAGATCTCCACCCTCTGCCATCTTGAAGTTATACCACTGCCGCTTCAAGTGCAGACGATTTTCAGAGGATTTCTTCGCATAAACATCCTCCAACTTCGCCCATAAATTAGCCGCAGTTTTCTCCCTCATGACGTTGTAGAGAACCTCATCCGTGAGACATAAACGGATCGATGATAAGGCTTTCTTATCAAGAGTATTCCAATCATCATCTTTCATGGTGGACTTCCGCTCCTCAAGAGCACCATCTTCGCCTTGCTTGATTAAGGAACTCATCATCTTGATCTTCCATAACTCAAAATTATTTTTCCCTGAGTACTTCTCAATCTCATACCTGGCGCTCGCCATTATTACTAATCCCTCAGATTCAGATCTGTGTCCCAACCGATTGCTCTGATACCACTTGCTGGGATTTTTGGCCTGCGGAATCACACAGATCTAGATCTAGGATGGTAATCCAATGGCACCAAGCACACACAAGAAAAGAGAACACACAGATTTAACGTGGAAAACCCTTGCGGGAAAAAACCACGGCACAAAGCGACAGATCACCACTATGAAAGCATCAATTACAAAGAGAAAGGACTTACCCGATTCGAACAACCTCGAATCTCACCCTTGCTACACCCTTTAGAAACCCTGGAACCCTTTTAGAAAGCCTTAGCATTCATCACCATACCCTAGAAAAGCCCTAGGGATACCTATTTATAGTTTAGGAAACTTCCCTTCCACATCCCAGTTGCGAAAGGACTCAAATCCGCAGTTTCGCGCAAAATCGCGGAACAAACTGCGTAACCTACGACTAGTCGTAGCTCTCCTACGACTGGTCGTAGACCACCTACGACTGGTCGTAGCTCTCCTACGACCAGTCCTAGCTACAGTAAAAAACAGCAAAAACTCGCTGGACTTTGAGTCGTGCCAGGGCTCGAACCTACGACCGGTCGAGCGTCTCCTACGACCAGTCGAAGCTTCCCACGACCGGTCGAACGACCTCAAAACTTTAGATTTAAGACTTTTCTCAACAGTTTTCTCTCGAGTGTTAGGCTGAACTTCTCATCCATGTTCAGATCATCAGGCTGCATTCCATGTGGAAGTGACCAGTCGAATGTGTGGATGAAAGAAGCGAGAATAAGCTAAACCATAAGGGTAGCCAACGGTAAACCAAGGCAGATTCTCCTTCCAGCAGCAAACGGTGTGACCTCGAAATGATTTCCTTTGTAATCCACACTAGTCTCCAGAAACCACTCTGGCGAAAATGGCAGTGGGTCTTTCCAAATTACAGGGTCTCTTCCAATGGCCCATATGTTCACCATCACTCTACTGTCCTTTGGGATGGTGTAATTCATCATCTCACATGTTTCGAGGGCTTGGCGTGGGAGTAGAAGTGGGATTGGTGGGTGTAGTCAAAGGGACTCCTAAATGGATGCATGGAGATATTTTAGGTGATTGAGATGGGACTCTTTCACTGCTTTCTCTGCACTGACGACCATTTGCAATTCATCGCGGACTCTTCTCATCACTTTGGGATTTCTAGCTAGCTCCGACATGGTCCGGGTGAGGCATCTAGCATGACAGCAGTCACATAATGAGAAACTGACAAGTTGGCACATGTTATCATACAAAATGGAATAGGATTATTCAAATAAATGCACTCGATAGCAATCTAAACCACTGATTTCAGCACGTACAGTAACAGATGTTTTCTTTCATGCACTAAGCCAAACTTCTCATCCATTTTCAGGATCATCAGACTGCATTTCATGTGGAAGCGACCAGTTGAATCTGTGGTTGAAAGAAGTGAGAATTAGCTAGAAAACACGAGTTGGCACTAACAAAATGTTGGGGGGGCCGCGGAAGCACACAGAGATAAATCAAGTGAAGTAATCCAATCATACCAAGCAAGCATAATGCAAACACAGAGATAAATCAAGTGAAGTAATCCAATCATACCAAGCAAGCATAATGCAAACACATCGATTTTAATGTAGAAAAACCTTTACGGGAAAAAACTACAGCATAAAGCGATAGATAATCACTACGAAAGCAGAAAATTACAAGAGTATAGAGATTACCCGATTTGAATAAACCGCGAATCACTCAAAGCTATGATAACAATAAGATTCAAACCACCGAGATTCCCTTGGCTTCTCCCTTATCTTATCCACTAGATCCACCAGATCAGTTAGAATTCTACAGATAAACACTTATCTACCTTAGGAGATAACTTTGACTATATTTGAATTTTTGTTATTCTATATCTTTGTAGTTTAAACTTCTTCTGTAATTGTATATAAATGAGAATAGTCACACGGTTTTTTGCATTGAGACCAAAACCATTTTACCAAGTTTTACAAGCTACACCCTTGAAATCCTAGGAATGAATTAAAAAAGTTCTTGAATACAGTCCAATCCCGATTACACCCCCTATATATAACCTTAAGAAGAATCATAATCGAAATCGAAACAAATCTCACATATACGCAAACTCTATATATACATTCGATGGGACCTCTGATGGCTCTCGATGTCATCGACAAACCGTCGATGACATCGAACTAACACCATAACAGTTTAGAGATAAAACATAAAAAATCGGATTTTCTCAATTACACTTTGACGAGTCTCGATGGCATTGAGACTAATCTCGATGGTATTGAACAGGTATCTAAATAGTCCAGCAACCAATTGGAGAAATTCCGAATTTCTTCAATGGAATCGAGCAGTGCTCAATGGCATCGACAAACCATGTTTCTGTATTGATTTAAAACATCAAAACAACACAGAAAGCCAAGGTAAATTCTCCTTTGAGTGCAAAAATGTGTGAACTCGAAATGGTTCCCCTTCTAATCCACACTAGCCTCCATAAACCACTCCAGCAAAAATGTCAGTAGGTCTTTCCAAATACGCGGGCTGGTCTCTTCCAATGACCCATACGTTCACCATCACACTACAGTCATTTGGGATGGTGTAGTTCATCAGGTCGCATGTGTCGAGGGCTTGGCGTGGAAGTAGAAGCGAGGCCGGTGGGTGCAGTCAAAGGGACATCCGGGTCTGTTTCATCCCGATGGCCATTTGAGTTGGCCCACCTTGGTATAGTTCATTTAAAACTCTGTATCAAACTAGCACTAGGGCTGTCAACCTATACGAAGACTGCTTGTACCTGGGCTCATCGAGTTCAGGTCTTGTGAGCTCCCAGTCCTTTCAGGTCCTGGTCTCGTACTTTGGGACCCAGACCTATGGAGTCGGGTACCTATCACATGCCTACCTATTGAGTCTTTGCATCTAGGTTTCAAGTTGGGTATGATGATTTGGGTGGACTTGGTCTGGATAATTTTGGCCTGTTATAGGCCCAGTCCCAGCTTTGACATGTTAAAACATAGGCTGATCTTGGGCCTTAACATAGTTAGACCCAGCCAGTTATAGTAAGTGTCCCATGTGCTCCTAATTTTTCTAAACACTTTTAAATTTGGCACAACTCTTAAAGTCCAACGGATGAATAAAACTTACTATTTATAGTAAAAATGGAATTAGATGTGGAATTCCACCATCATGATGGAATCTTGCAAATTCAGCGTCGGCAAACCGGCGTAGCGAGTTGGTTGGCTAAGATTGTCCTCCTCAAAATCATATATGGTACTTGAAGTAACTTATTCCGGTTTGCAAGATATGTCTGTTTTAAGATTCTGACAATCTTGTTGACTTTTGTCTTTGATTGGGCTATCCTTCTGGAAACCAAAGTGTCCGCGATCCGCTCTACATAAGGACCACTAGGAAAGGTAGGGGCAGAAATGCTCACGGTTGAAACCTTCTTGCCCCAGCGTGACTTTAATATACCATTTAACCCGTTCACGAGTTGATTCCCACCTGGACGAAAGGAAATGAGATTCAAAATTATTGTGGCCCATGGATATTTCAGTGTTGAGCCTTAAATCCTAACTGTTTTCTATGGTGTGGCCCACTTGAGTTTTGGATTTCCCTCATGTTTGGGTTTATACCCTAAAATGAGAAGGCGAGACCAATGGACAGACTGGATATAACACAAACATCACGGTGGACCCTACACAGTTTCTGATTACAGGCAAGTCGGGTCTAGGCGCAGCTCCAAGACGGTAGCGGGTTGCGTGGTGTGCTGCACACCACCCACCGACCTTGGTGGTGTGTTGATGTCACTAAATTTTGTAATCCCACGATGATGTACGAATTATATCCACACTGTCCATCCATTTTATGAGATCATTTCAGGACATAGGCCCAAAAATAAAGCAGAATTAAAGCTCAAGTGGACCACACTGCATAAAGCAATTGAGATGATGAGGCTAACGGTTGAAACCTTCCTAGGATCCATAGCGATGTTTACATGCCATCCAACCTGTTAATAAGGTTACACAGACCTGGATGAAGGGAAAACACACATATCAACTTATCCAAAACCCAAAACTTATGTGGCCCCCCAGAAGTTTTCAATGGTAGGCGTTCAATCCGGACTACTTTCCATGGTGTGGTCCAATGGAACTTTCATTTATTCCTAATTCTTCGGCTCATTCCCTAAAAGGATCTCAAAAAGTGGATGGACAGTGTGGATATAACACATACATCATGGTGGGGCCACAGAACTAGGTGACGTCAACACACCACGGACGTTGGTGGTGTGTGGTACACCATGCAATCCGCTTCCCACCTAAACAGCAGGCATAAATAACTTCCCTCCCCATTGCAGGGGTTAGGGTTTGAGCGCAAGAACAAACGCAGAGAGATTTAGATTTTCATCAATGGCTGACGAAGACTACAACGACGACATCGGGGCGTACGTCTTACTCTCTCTCGATCCTTTTCTCCTATTGATATCTCTGTCTGTGTAGTGTTTGTGCTATTTCCTCGCTGAAAATTGAAACGACGGATGACTAGATTTTGGTTTTCCTTTTCCGTTTCACAATTCACGGAGAATGCTTCTGTGTCTTTGAAGGCCCTCTTCAATTTCCTTTTATTTTTCTAACCTGAGCTTGTCGTTTAGGGCTTGTTTTTGGATGTACCGTAAATTTCAAGCGGAACGCATATTTGT
The DNA here is from genome assembly GCA_021015155.1 of Magnolia officinalis. Classification (NCBI taxonomy): domain Eukaryota; kingdom Viridiplantae; phylum Streptophyta; class Magnoliopsida; order Magnoliales; family Magnoliaceae; genus Magnolia; species Magnolia officinalis. The sequence continues at coordinate 117,705,156 of JAJHSJ010000001.1, forward strand.
CCGTTTTCTGTACATCTGGGAAATGGGAACTACGATTGGTGGAATGCTGTTTTCTGTCATTTTTTCCTAAAATCAATATTAAGAACGTTTCAGGTAGGACCTCTCCTGCCCTGCCTCCATAGAGTCATCCAAACCTACCTTTTTCCTAAGATGGCATGGAGAGAGGAACTGTTCTTAAAAACTTGCTGTAAGCTTCCAATATCTATTAAAACTCTGATAATTTTGATAGCATTGAAGAATTCCTTTTGGCCCTTGATACACTGGGGAGAGTCTTGGCCAATTCAAAAGATCGTTCGATGTAGTTGAAATAACTGAATTTGGGGTTGTTCGGTCAAGTAACGGAAACTCAATAGAATTCATAACCGTCTCAATGTAATCTTTTCCTTCTTTTTTATTTTGATTGTATGAATATTCACCAGCTAAGACCATTCCAATACTTGTTTTTGTCATTTATAAACCAAACCAACAATTGGGACAAGCAAGAAAACTAAAGCTTCTATAAATACAGATGCACCCAATACATCGAAACTCATTGGCCATGGATAAAGAAAGACCATTTCAACATAATAAATAAATAAAAACAACAAAAACTAGAGCAAAATATAATAACAGATTCAGAATTGTAACCAAGCATCCCCATGGGTTTCTATACCTAATTCATAACTAGAAAGCCTCTCTGGTCCTTTACTAATTGGGGCTATAACTCCGGAAATTAGAAACGCCAAAATAGGAATAACGCTTGATATTATTAGAAATGCCCAAAAAATTATCTAGGATCTCAACCTCCCATTTTGTTCTACATACCGTTGGAATTTTCTTCCAGAGGTATTTGAGGTTGAGTGTACCGTTGGAATTTTCTTCTAGGGGTATGAGCAGTCACGCATATTTTTTAAAACATGTATTTATCTATCAAGGTTAGGCTCATCCCATAAATTATCTTTTAGAATTTGCTTGCCAATTTTAATTGGGCTCCTCTTTTTTCATCATGGGATCCTTTATTATATTCCACTTGTCTTTCTCACTGCCATCTATCGTCATAACATCAACTATACTGCACCGGCCAAAGTCGGCATCACTAGATTTTAAACTGCAGAAAGTGATGGATGTTTGTATTTATGAAGAGAGTCTTTTGCCTAAAAAGATTTGTATCTATAAAAAGAGAGTGAGACAATGGGAGAGCAAGTTGATGTAGTGGACTTCTATCGGCGGTGGGCGAGGAAGCGGGTGAACATTCAAGTGAGAGTAATAGCGGAAGAAATATACAACTCTTGATCCTAATCCTCCATACTTAGACTTCATCCTCACCCCCAATACAGCAAGGTACACAATAGCGTCACTAGTTTCCCCAATAAAGAAACCCTACTAGACGCAGCTATGGTAGATGGGGAAGGTACAAGACCAACTATTATCTAGAAGCACCTTGGTTTTTCCCCTTTGAATGCATCATCAGTTAACCACCCAACTAATGAAATGGAAAGGGCTACTCTTAAAAAAACAATCCATCTGCATGATTTCCCAAACCCTTGATTGGTCCATACACTATGTAGCACAAGCCCCAAACCACTGAAAGAAACCACTCCAAAGCCAGAAAACAACCTGTCTAGCTAGCCAAAACAATACTATATGTTTTACCCCTTTAACAGTTTTAAACTCAGTAACAAAGGTAAAAGAAGTATATTATCTTTCCACTTGAACCATCTACTTAGGAACTATACAATGAAAAGGACTTGGGAACCATGCAATGACAAAGAACTTAGATCGTGGTGCGGACTATGGCTGGCAAGAACGCTAATGTTATGATGCCGGATAGTGGTGAGGCAATAAATGGAATGTGAACCGACGGATAAACGTTCCATGAAAGAAGAGAATTTTGATCAAAATCGACTAGTGAATCTTTGAAGTGAAACTTAAGGGATGAGACCTAACCTTAATGGATAAATTTATGTTCAAAAACCTTATGCTTGACTGCCAGTACTTTTAAATGAAATTTTCAATGGTATGGAGAACAAAAGAGAAAGTTGAGATATTGTAAATGGAGAATGACTTCTTTTTTTCTTTTCAAAGTCACTTATATTTTAGATCTAGATAATTATACCTTCAACAGTCCACGAGCTATGGTGAGACAGTACTTGATACTCTGGTGAGGGGCATGGTATTTTTCGCACCTAATGTTGTCATTAGTCATGTAACTGTCTGTATCAGATCTGATAACTTTTTTTATGAAACACTAAAATGGAATGTGTTATCCATGATCGCATAAGAAGCCGGAAGACCTCTTAAGAGTGAAGAAACGATGGAGAATAAGTAGAGGGCCCGATTCACCAAGATAGTTGTCAACATTGATCTTTCAAATTGATAATTGATTTGTTGAAATAAAATAAAGGGGAATGGAAAATCTGCTCTGTCATGTTCATCAAATGGATCCCTCCAAAGCTTGAAGCACAGAATTTGGCAAACAAACCTTCTAGAAGCCCTAATGGGTCAAGCTTAACTTTGATGTGTATACTGTCAAAAACCTACCAGTGAAGGATCCCTCTTATTTGAAGTGATTTTGTAGTTGTTGCTGCAAATAGCTTTACACATGAACTGTAATAGCAACCTAGCTGAACTTCTTACTCTATTTCATGGTTTACAGCTTGTGCTGAGCGGCTGCATTAACCCACCTTGAGATTAAGTGTGATACCCTTATGGGCCATCAACACAATTAAAAAGATTTTTGTACTAGCATGGGGAGGCTTGCTTTGAGCTTCAACATTAACCACATGGAGATTGAGGGTGATGCCCTTACGGACCATCAACACGATTAAAATATATATATATTGTACTACCATGAGAGGGAATATTACCTAGCAACTAGATTTATTTTTATTTTTTGTTTTTGGCAATCCTGCTAGAGTTTTAGGGTGTACAGAAAAGAGGGAAGCAAATCACATAGCTGTAAAATGGCATGCGGTCAGAAAGTTATATGGTCATTCATATTCTAGAGAAACCCCTCACCATCTATGCAAATGTTTAGTCAATCTCTGTGGAAATGGAAAGGCATTAGAAGTTTGAAACATATTTTAAAATGCTGTGTGAACACCTCCCAGATTACTGTTGTGACTTGCATCTGAGCTGGCTGCGAGTTCAAGATACATATATAGCACACTTCATTTGCTTTCCATTTTGTACTTTTCCTGCCTGCAGCACTTCCTTTGAGAATTCAGTTTTCCCGGATGACTGTTAGAGCAGTTTCATTGATAATCTTCAAAATCTCTCAACCTTTCTTCTTTCCTGTCTTGTTCTTTCATTCTGATCTTATTTTTGGGTCAAATATGAACTCTTTGACATGAACTGTTTTGCTACAGATATGATGATGAGCCACCAGAACCTGAGCCTGAGGTTAAACCTGCAACTTCCACTTTCTCCCAAAAATTCTGGAGGACTATTTTGACTTTTTGTTGAATCTAACTGAAATTGTTAACCACCGTTCGGATGGTTGCAGGAAGGAGCAGAAGAGGATGTAGAAAATAACAATGAAGAGGCTCCTGATGCTTTTGTTGGGACTGAAGGTGAGGAGAAAGAGGAGGAGCAACCAGTACAACGGCCTCGGAAGACATCAAAATATATGACGAAGTATGAGCGTGCAAGAATCTTGGGCACCCGCGCCCTGCAGATCAGGTTTGGTATTTGAAACTTCTTGGCATCTTTATTGTTCTGAACTGGAATGAATCAAGGCGACACTTTTAATTATACTTGCACTCCTTTGTTTTGGTGCAGCATGAATGCCCCAGTGATGGTTGAGTTGGAGGGCGAGACTGATCCGCTGGAGGTAAGCTAGTTGCAGAGTCTGGCTGGATGAAATGTCCCCAAATGTTTAGAACTATGGAAGTCTGCCTGACCCAATTTCCAGTATTCATTCTTTAAAATGACTGAGGCCCTGTTTGGTTGCCAATTAAAAATGAGTTCATCTCATTTTAGTTAACAGTGATTATGTATTCCAGTATTAGAAATCATATTTTATGTAAATTATGGGTTACCAAGATTACTTTTAATCCTTTATCAACAATCTCTAATACATAATTATTGTTAAGTAAAATGAAATGAACTCATTTTTAAGTGGCAACCAAACAGGACCTTAAGATGATGATTATCATAAATGACTAGGTTGTTGATAGTTTAGGTAACTTATTTTATAAAAGCATTGTATTTTCCACTTATGTTTGTAAAAGCTCAGACTTAAATAATGACAACTGTTAATTTCTCATGGAGCACTGCTAATGGCACTTGAGGGCACATGTGCCAACATCGGTGGGATGCATGAGATCCAGGCTGTCATTGGGTGGGCAACCATGCGGATTTCCTGGCTAATAGACAGGACAATCTCATTTACACAAATAAAGGATGGATATGGACAAGGGTCAACAAATCGCATTTAATATTTACATGTGGCAAAACCCTTTTTAAAAAACCATGTGGTGACCTGATACATGGACAAGCTTTGCTTTTAGGCTAGGGCGTGGTGGTGCCTAGCTGATAGCAGTCTGATTCTCACACATGCCACCCATGCCACCCATGCCAAAGAGTGTGCCCATGAGATTCCCAATGTGATTATGCTTGCATATCTCTTGTTTCATGCATTTCTTGTGTGAAATGAATTCAGTTTTCTATAACCACTACTGAAAAGTCCAAACAGCTATATTGCCATATGTTAGGCCTTTTGGACATACTACGGTTCTTTGGAAATGACAACTGTTATCATATTGTTTGATCTATCACCCTGTGATTTTAGATTGCAATGAAAGAGCTTCGGGAGCGCAAGATACCATTTACGATCCGTCGCTATTTGCCAGATGGAAGGTGAGATTTTCCTTATTATTATTATTATTATTTTAAATTTCCCCTTTTCCTATGGCATCCATGCATGATGGTGTTAACACTGAAATATGGCAGTTATGAGGACTGGGGGGTTGATGAGCTGATTGTAGAAGACTCTTGGAAGAGGCAAGTTGGAGGTGACTGATGATGACAACTCTCTCTACATCTCAACTAATCTCAATCCTATTCCTGTTAGGTTTCTACTAGGAACAAAACTTACATTAGTCCTGGTCATGGTGTGTAGATCTTGACTGTACCTTTATAGCACAAGTGTGTATGGTCTGTACAAAGGTTGTTTCCTTTCATTTACATCTTGTGGCATGTTCCATGGACGTGGATGGACCTACTCTAGATGGGGGGTATGGCGCCAGAATCAGATCCGTTGAATGATCTTAACTTATGGTTAACAGACATTTGTTTACTCGATGTTGATTGATTTTATATGTTGACAGCTCATTAGTAGGACACCGACAGGCCAGTTATGACCGTCCATCCATTCAGTGTGGAGCTGGGTTGTTGTTACTCATCTATGGTGGACCCCATGCCATGTGCTCGGTAGCTGAGTGAATGCGTCAAATATAGATGATGAATCCACATATGCCACAGGCACGAGTTGGTATGTCGTAATCATAATGTCCATAGAAAAAAGGGCATCCTAATGATGATGGAAGATTTGCGCTTGTACTCTTTTTACAATTGAGGATGCATTATTGAAGTTTTGTAAGCTTCTATCACACGTGGGGCCCTCCTGTGATGAAGATGCCTGCGTGTATTCCATTCCTTGTATTAATTTACGTAAAGAATGGAGAAAAAAAGGGGCTATTTTTTTCTTTCTCATCGGATGGATGTGATGGAGAGCCACCGAATTGCATGGATAATAGCAAGAGCCATGGGTGCATGGCAGCAATTTAGTACGTTTTCGTCTAGCACTTTGTCCAAGTGGGGCCATTGTTCGTTTTGACTTTATCCCCCCAACTTTAAAAGGGACGTGGAAGTTCATGCACTGGAAACCTAGGTGGGGCCTACCATGATATTTGTGAGAAATCCACGCCGTCCACCGTGAGCTCATTATAGGACATTGGGCCAAAAATAAGTCAGATCCAATACACAAGTGGGCCTAAAACGTGAGGATTGAAATACCACAGTTGAAATATTGGTAGGGCCAATTGAAATATTTGTAGGGCCACGGAAGTTTTCAATCAGGCTAATATTTGTGTTCTCATTCATCCCAGCAGGAATGACAATACGAATAAACATCACTGTCAACCCAGAAGGTTTCAACAGTACGAATTTGACCCAGTAGGTTTCAACGGTAGGAATTTCCCTGTGTCAGTAGGGGTCCAACAAAAGGGTCATCCTTCAAATTGATGTAGGGCCAAATTCTCTCTGGCTTGGATGGTTCCCCCCCTTTTTTTGGGTATGTCACAGTGAGATTCCATCATTTCAGCCTTTTTGATTTTGCAATTTGAAGTTTTGGCTGCTGATCATTTTACACTTTATATCTACTTGATTAGTTACCATCTTGATGGCTATGATTGTTCGACAAACAGCTGCTTTTAGCCCTATCCGCAATGAGCTGTACAAGTTGGGTAATCTCACAGAAGAACGGTTGTGAACTACGGCCAATGGTCTGGCTGAGTGTTCGAGTGGGACCCTTTTCTAAGTGGATCTTCCTGATTGTCGTGGCAGGTGGTTGCATGTTTTGGCCCACCTTTTGCACGGTCCAGATGTTCTCTCGCATGCATCAAGGCCAGGATGCAGCCGTGTGGCATACTGTAGGGTAATCGTAGATCATTCTAATTACAGGACCCACTGTAGATGGAGAAGAGACTGAAAACTTACTGATTAAACAATGACAACCATCCACATGGCAGCAATAAAAAGGATGGTTAAAAAAGAAGTGAAAGGGTCAACATTCGATGGAAGAAATCAGATGGTTCAGATCGGCCGGTGACCCCTACACCAGCCAGGTAGCACTAGCTGGCGAAAAGCTCTGTGGGGCCACCATGATATGTGTTTTATCCACACCGTACATCCATTTCCCCAGCTCATTTTAGAATATAACTCCAAAATGAAGCAGATCCAAATCTCAGGTGGACCACACCATAGGAAACAGTCCGAATTGAACGCCTACTGTTGAAAACTTCTTTGGGCTACAGAAGTTTTAGATCAAGCTGATAGTTGTGTTTTCTCTTCATCCTTGGTTATGTGACTTTATAAACAGGTCAAATAAACATTGCGGTGGCTCCCAGGAAGTTTTCAAGGGTAAGCGTTCGATCCCCACTGTTTCCTATGGTATGATCCACTTAAGCTTTGGATCTGCCTCATTTTTAGGCTCATGCCCTAAAATAAGCTGTCAAGTTGGATGAATTGGATGGATAAAAAACATACATCATGACAGGACCCACGGAACTTTTCCACCAGCTACCTGACTGGTGTAGGTGGTCGCCAGCCAATCCGCGTCCATTTTGGAGGTCTTGAATGCCGTCCATGCAAACCTCGCAATCGATGACATAGCCTGACCATATGAAAATTATTAGACTTTGCCCACTTAAATATGGACCATTATCAGTCCTTGTGCCATGATTTGTTTTCAACTGTATGTTTAGAGGACGTCATGATACATAAATGTGGGGAGATCTTCGTCAGTGGCCCACCCATGATGGGTCCCACCGAATATACTAGTTGGGTCTTTGCTCTTCCAAGAGGAAAACATGGAGGGAAATTGACCGTATTGACCTTGATGTATGGTGGAATTCCCTAAAGAGATTCAACCTTTTAAAGATTCCGTAGGTGGCCTTCTGACATGCCTTCGAAAATTACTCGGACCAAAATACCATTTGGCTTTATTTTAGTAGTTGTATAGTTTTTTAGGAAATAAAAAGTTACCTCGTATTTAATGCTAAGAAAGTGAAGTATACAGAATCCTTTTTTGTATGTGGGCAACAAACTTATGGGGCCCACATTGATGTATGTGTATAATTCATGCCGCCCATCCTTTTTGCCGCGTAATTTTAGGGATAGGGCTCAAATATCAGCCTTATCCAGAGCTTGTGTGGGCCACATAATAGAAAATAATTGTGACAATGGAACCCACCGTTGAAACTTTCTAGGCTCACTATGATGTTTGTTAGAAGTGGACACTATCCAATCAGGACTTTTTGGGCTCACAACGAGCTAGCAGACAAGGTGGATGGAACGGATCACTCAATTGTGGGCTTTAGGCTATTGTACCAATGGCTATTCTTTTATTTGATAGTAAAGGAAGTGAACATGTAACAACTGTGACCCATATAACATGATAACCACGACCCATATAACATGCTAACTACAATCCATGACAACTACAACTCATGACAACCACGACCCTTACCACATTACAACCACGACCCTTACCGCATTACAACCACGACCTGGGTATGGGTAGGGGTGCACACGGTTCGGTTTGGTCCGATTCTGGAGTGAAACCGGAACCGAACCGTTCCTAACGGTTCTAGGAAATTCAGAATCGGAACAGGACCGTTGGCACCCTAGAACCGAACCGTTAAAACCGGTTCGGTTCTAGATCAGTTCCACGGTTCTGGGCTTTTTATAATCCAGCCCAATTGCAAGCCCATGTCATCCATGTTGTGGTCCATTTGATGAATAGTTTAGATATTGTATAAGGTGTGCAAAAATACATTTACGAAAATAATTGTTCTAGAGAAAATAATTATAAGGTGTGCAAAAATACATCGGTTCGGTTTGAGGTTCGGTTCCACGGTTCGGTTCTACGGATCGGATCCACGGTTTGGTTTTACGAATCGGTTCACGGTTCGATTCGGTTCTACATACCCCCAAACTGAGAACCGAACCGATGTCACCGGTTCTTTGATTTTTGGAACCGGAACCGGTGCACTCTAGAACCGGACCAAACCGAACCGTTTGGTCGGTTCCGGTCCGGTTCCACGATTCTACCGGTTAAATGGCACCCCTAGGTATGGGTCGTGGCTGCCATGTTATATGGGTCGTGGTTTTCATGAGGTGAAGGTTGTGATTGTCATAAGGTAAGGGTCGAAGTCTTTATTTTATAGGCTTAGGACCAACTAGTGGGGTCTACATTGATGTATGTGAATAATCCATGCCACCCATCCTTTTTGCCATGTCATTTTAGGGCCTTAGGCTATTGTACCAATGACGATCCTTTCATTTGGTACTAAAGGAAGTGAACATGTAACAACCGCGACTCATATAACATGAGAACCACGACCCATATAACATGATAACCACGATCCATGACAATTATGACCCATGACAATCACGACCCATATAACATGACAACCATGACCCATATAACCTGCATTTCCTGCTCGTGCAATCTATCAATAGTCATCTCATATTCGAAAAACGTCAGGCTAGCGTTGGTACGCATGTGCACGTTACTTTTCTAACTTTGTACGGTATAACTTCATGAGGATAAAATCCACATCGTCTGTTAGATGCCCCACCTTATATTTAGATTGAGACCCAATGATGAGAATGATTCAACGGTCATGTGGGCTACTCCATGGGAAGCCACGACCTATGTAACAGGACAACCACAACCCATATAATATGATAACTACAACCCATGACAACCACGACTCATGACAATTACGACCCATGGAGTTTCATCTGATGGATGGTAAAGATCTTATGTATGTTTATCTCATGTAGTCACCAAGTTAGTGCAAGTCACACCATAGTCATGCAAACGATATTTGTATAGTAACATAGGTCGCATCAGGTAGTTGTAATACGATAAGGGTTGTGATTGTAATATTGTAAGGGTTGTAGTTATCATGAGTCGTGTCATGAGGTAAGGGTCGTGGTTGTCATGTTATATGGGTCGTGGTTGTTATGTTATATGGGTCGTAGTTTTCCATGGAGTTGTAGTTGTTATGTTATATAGGTCATAGTTTTCATAGGTCGTGGTTGTCATGGATCGTAGTTATCATATTATATAGGTCGTGGTTCTCATGTGATATGAGTCGTGGTTGTAATGGGTCGTAGTTGTCATGGATCGTATTTATCATGTTATATGGGTCGTGGTTCTCATTTTAAGGTTAAGACCTACAAAATGAAGACTACGACCCATATAGATGACAACCACGACCCTTACCTTATGACAACCATGACCCTTACCGCATTACAACCACCTGATGTAACCGATGCTACTATACAGATATCGTTTGCACGACTATGACATGACTTACACTAACTTGGTGACTACATGGGATAAACATACATAAGATCCTTATTGTCCATTAGATGAAACGATCTATTTACACCGTGGATACTAAATTTCATTCAAATATAAATATTAAATGGACCATAACGTAGAGATGACTATTGATAGACTACATGAGCAGGAAATGCATGTTATATGGGTCGTGGTTGTTATGTTATATAGGTCGTGGTTGTAATGTGGTAAAAGTCGTAGTTGACATGAGTCGTGGTTGTCATGTTATATAGGTCGTGGTTGTTATGGGTCGTAGTTATCATGTTATATGGGTTGTGGTTCTCATGTGATATGGGTCGTGGTTGTAATGTGGTAAAGGATAGTCATTGGTACAATAGCATAAGGCCCACAATGGGGTGATCCGTTCCGTCCACCTTGTCGGCCAGTTCGCCGTGGGCTCAAAAAGTCTCAACTTGGATAGTGTCCACTTCTAACAAGCATCATAGTGAGCCTAGAAAGTTTTAACAGTGGATTCCATTGTCACCATTATTTGTGGCCCACACGAGCTCTGGATAAGACTGATATTTGGGCCCTAACCCTAAAATGACAGCAAAAAGGATGAGCGGCATTGATTATACACATACATCAATGTGGCCCCCACGAGTTTGGTCCTTGCCCACGCGTAAAAAAGGGTTTCGTGCACATCACTTTTTTGGCATTAAATACAAGGTAATTTCTTATTCTTTAGAAAACCGTACAACTAATGAAACAAGGACAAGGGCATTTTGGTCTAAATAATTTTCAAAGGCGTGTCAAAAGGCCAGCTACTGAATATTTGAAACGTTGAATCCCTTTAGGGAATTTAACCATGCATTAAGGCCAGTACGGTTAAATTCCCATACATGGACGAGAGACGAAGCCTAAAGGCATTTTTCTACTTCACATAAAAAACAAAGGTTAGCGGGACCCCAGGATACTCTTGGATCTATTTGCATTGAAGAATTTTCAAAGAAGGACACCTCTGTTTTTTCCAACTCTGCTTTGCTGTTAGTCACTCGCACCGAACATATTAATATCACTCATAATTCAATGGAAATATGATTGAGATTGGAGAACATTTAGAGCAAGACTCTCTCTCTCAAAGGTACGTCTCTTTCTTTAGCTCAAATCTCAACTGGGTCATTTGATTTTCTGCAATTTATGCTCGGAATTTGTGTTTTTGTATAGAATTGAAGTTTATTAGGACTAGTCTCTTATAATTCACCACACCCATGAAGAGCTTTCTGGAATTACAACTTATTCGGTTTTGCTCCAAGTAGTGTTTGTTTTAGTCTATGAGAGGGTGGTTAGAAACCAGTTCCCTGGTCAACGCGAGATTTAGATAAAGAACATGTAAAGATATAAAGACCCAAATGCTGAAATGGGAGATAGGTCGATGCAGATATGGTTGATCAGTGGGTTCTGGGATGAATTTTGAGTTGGGATTATTCTATCTTTGCAGATTTTGAAAATTTCCTTTTGTTTTCTAGAGAGTTGTTTTCTAGAGGGACTTGACGTTTCGTTCATCTGGAAGAGAAGATGACATCATGAGTGCCGAATTGGAATCATCTGGGAGGAAGGAGGTGGAAGTTCATTTTGTAAATGCTGGTGTCCCTTGCGTAGTCGAAGAGAATTTCGAAGGGCATTACCTCGTAACATGGTGATCTTTCCATTGAAGAGGTTCTCCAAGATCAGGTGAGCTCTGATTAGTATCTCTCATCATTGTTGATGGTAAAGAGATAGATAATGATTTATTGCTGCTTGTAATATTTTTGCCGTCTTGAGAGATATGGTAAGATGTCTGTGTGTCGAAGTTATATTTCGTTTTATGCGTGGTAGCTTCTTAGCGGTTGTTTGGATGCCTGTAAATTGGGCTAGCTGTAAATGAAATACAGGTAAATGACTTACAGGCAGTGTTTGGATCCTGAAAAATGCCTGTAATAATTTTACAGGCTGTAAATCATTTACAGCTTTTAGCTACCAATGAAATCCCTCTGAAAAGCTGTGATTTCATTTACCTGCAAATCATTTACAGACTAACGGCTTTAATTTTGAACTTTTAGTTGCAAATGAAATCCCTCTAAACAATTTACAGCTATCCAAACACAGACAACTATTTACCTATAAAACAGATTACAACTTAAGCCAAACAGGAAAGGCTATAAATCATTTACCTGCAAATCAGTTCTAATTAGTTGCGTGATCCTTTTAACTAGGTGCTGCTTCTGCTTTGATTCACACTTCAAACTCACATTCCCCCCTCCCGCTTCCTACCTGTTATGCTTGAAAACATTTTGAAACAGTAGCTTCTCCGCCTTCTGCACCCGAATCTGTTGCCGCTTAGCTTCACTCTTCTTGCAACTATAGGTTGGTTAGAGATATGAAGGGTAGAATCAATTCACCAATGTCAAATAGGCTTGAAATTTTCTGCAGATAATGTACATCTGAGTGAAGAAAATTTCATGCAATTTGGAACATCATGGGTGATTGAAGGACTATTATATAGTTTTTTTACTTGATAAGAACTCTTATGTGTATATGCCTCGTGCTCGGTGGTACATCTTGCAACTGCCCCTCCACGGCCATACTTTGTTTGCTTGCACTTGGGGATGTTCATGTATTATTTGGGCTTGGACTCAGTAACTCAGTACTGAGTGGACCATGTTGGCATGCATGCATGGTCAATGCCAGCCTTTGCAAGGGACAGTTCGGGTAAAAGAGAAAGGTTGGTGTCTGGTCGGAACCCGATCTTAAACACTGAGTCCAAGTGTCATATATTTCCATGAATATTTAGTTAAAAAAGTATTTAAATTTGGTGAACAAAAATTTTACATCAATCTAGATCATCGAAACAAAAATTTTACATCAATCTAGATCATCGAAATTGTGGGCGCCATTCTAGACGTAGCATATCATGAAAATGACATTGATCAGACAATCCGAACCGTCCAAATGATGGCCACAGACTGGAAGTCAAAAAAAAAAATGGTCAGAAATCCAACTTCAGCCCATATTAGATGGTATTATCCAATTTGGGAATTTGGGTTTGCTCTATCCACAAGGGGGGCCAAGATTTGGGTGTTCTGGATTGACATAGATGTATGCTGCATGTGCAGTCAAGGAGTCCCCAGCGTTTAAGAGATGGTGGAAAATGCACAGAGTGGTTTACGAATTGAGCTTATTCATCGTCATGTAACAATCTCTGGTTCTTCAGCTGCCACAGTTAAGTGCTGATACCAGCAAATATACATATGCTCAATTACTGAACTTTGAATTGGTTAACTGGATTTTGATCTTCTGTTTAGCTGTGTAATATGATTGGCTATTTGATAAACAAATTTTGATTTCTACAGGAAATCATGTACCAGTCACTCCAGACTAGCACTGGAAATGATTTGACAAGAGCTTCATCAAGTGCAGATTCTAGTTCTGATCATGAACAAAGTGGACGTGAAAGGACTATAGAAAAAGAGGGAGAATCCTCATCCACTGTTAATATTGAGTCACAATTAGCATTGGATGAAGCTCTTGCAAGAGCTTTGCAAGATATGGAGAATCAACTCAATGTTGTTTCCTTAAGTGAAACTACTGGAACCAATAATGGTAAAGATGATTTCTCCTCAGCTATGAGATCTCTATCACTTTGATGTGTTTGTTTATGTGAAGCTATTTTTTTTACCCTTTTATTTTCTTTCTTTCTTCTGATATCTGTTTGGTATCTGGAGTTGCAATTACCAATTTTGATATGATTTTTTCTATTCCTATTTCTGTCTCCCTTGTAAGTAAGATTGGTTGGCCATTGCCGGTGCTATGAAGCTTTTCAGGATCACATAAACATATACTCAGAATTTGGCTTTAATAATTCTACATTTTCAATAAGGGTGCGACATATGCATGATTTTCAAATCCAGACACTACAACTTCTTTTTCCACTACTCACTAAGTGGTGGAAAATTCATCTGACATACACATGGACTACATGCATGTTAATCCAGTCAATCCAAAACATGCCCTGAATCTGGATACTCCCCGGAATAGAAATATGATTTGATGACCTTAACCATCCGATTTCGCTCATTGAGTTTGGACCACTTACCATTTTCCTTTAAACTGTTGTTTGATTGACATGAAGTGGTTGGTTAGAATAGTCTGATCTGTGCGATTTTCAGGCTAGATCAAGTGGTGACCGTGGCATATTTTTTATCAGTTGCCACAACTTAGTGAGTTGTATTTCGACTCCCTGTGGTGATTATTTAGAATGGATACGGTAAAAGGCCCAAAATCATGGAAATTCTCTCTAAGTATGCTTTCTCAAAACAGCATTACCTTCATAGCCATTTCAAAGGAATAGTTTTTACGCATTTGATTCCCATGAGACACCTGTTTTTGTCCAACTTCCATGGTTGATTGGCTTCTGCATCCTTGTAAAGGAGGATCCAACCGGATGAACATTTAGCAGCTCCTGCTCTCATTTAACAGAAACTTGGATACATGTTATTTCTCAGTTTTAAACAGTACTATGCTTGCATGGGTCCTTTTAAAGGAACAAATGCTTTATTTTGAGGATTTTATTTTTATATTCTTCAAAGTCATCATCCTCATAGTCATGCTTATATATATGATTTTAACTTATTATCATTTCCAAGTAATGATTCTATCCTGGCTGATTTTTTATGCTTTTGGCATGGATAATCAAGAAATCACCCCCTCGTCATCTTCCACGGTAACAGAGAACCCAACTCTGCAGATACCACTGCTCTGGTAATATATATAAATTTGTATTTACCTTTTTTTTTTTTTTCTTTTTTCTTTTTTCCTTTCTCAGTTTACCTTTCAGATTCCTAGGTTGTTCTGCATATTCGGACCTAGGTTTGATTATGGTGATATGTAGGTTGCAAGACAAGATAATATTGACCCGGATAATATGAGTTATGAGGTGAGTTTGTTGAAGCCCATGTACCAATCACACCCCATTTTTATTTCTCATTCATGAAAGATTTCAGTCTAAGGTGCACATTGACACGTGTATTAGGATAAAAACTAATTGTCCTTCTTTCCTTGCTTCTTTCTAGGGGTGCAACTCGGGTGGGTTGGGTTGGGTCGGGTTGAGGATCAACCCTAGCCCAACCCGACATCCAAAGGACCCAACCCGCAACCTGGCCCAACCCATATTCTAACTTAAGGTGCCCAACCTAAACCCAATCCAAATTCCTCCATGCTTGACCCAACCTGACCCAAATACATGTGATTATTCCCAAGCCAACCTAATCCAAACTGAGAATTTGCCCAACCTGATTTCAAACCGGGTTGGCGTTTCCAACCTGAGCCTAACCCAAGGACCTTGACAACCTGATCCAACCTGACCTGAACTTGAGTTGTGCGCCCTACTTCTTGCAACTAATTAAATGCTACTCATAGAGTAATAAGGTATTTTTGTTGGTACAATTTCCTATAGCATATTTATAAAATCATTCAATAGAGCAAAGGACTGGATATTTATGCTTGTTGGATTTTCCTATTTAGCGTCTCTGCTTGTGTTATGGTTCCCAAAAATCTTCGGCGAAAGCTTGACCCTAGAGTATATCTGGTTTTCTTGGGTCAGTTCACACTAGTGGAGCCCATGGTTCAGTGATCCAAACCATTGATATAGTGGGCGGTGGGCCCTAGAGTGCATGCACCATGCACCAAAAATCTAGTGTACTGGAAGATCCAAGCCATCAGATCTTTGGCCTTCTCACAGTTGAATGTGGGATGTCTTTGTTTTTTCTTTCTTAGCTGTCTACTTGCTCTTGCCATTAATTAAAGGGTTGGAATTTTCCTATCAAGAGATTTGTGGGTTCACCATATCTATGGTTTGCATTACCGAAGCATGGACTCTACTTAGAGAAACTGAAGACTGAAGCAATTGTACAGTCTTGGGACAGGCAGCATATAATACATCAAAATCTTTTGCGCTTATTGCCAAAGGGGTGCATATATACTTTTCCTATTATCAATCCACATTGCTTTGTTAATAAATGACTTGTTCAAACTTCTTTCTTTCTTTCTTTTTTAAGTTTATCTTTGCTCATTGATAACTAAAATCACTTACAAACATATTTTCACATATCAGGAATTGCAATCACTAGGAGAAGCATTGGCACTGAGAATCGAGGACTGTCAGAAGAACTTATTTCCTTCCTGCCATCTTTCAAATACAAAACAAGCCTTTTCTCGAGAAAAGAAAATCATGAGGAGTAAGATCCATGTTATCAACTTTTTAGAGATTGCATTTTATGTTTTCTGTGGTAAGATTGGAAATTTAGTAGCAGATCATGGATGATTTCTTTTTTGGTAGCTCACGAATATTAGTGATGAATTAAGCAAGTGACAAATCCAACCCAGCAAACACTTCTATGGCAGACAGCGGGCTTGAGTTCCAAATACAGAAATAACTAAGTTTGATTCATTGTGCTGAAGACAACTAATATAACTGACAATGAACTGCTCACCTCTCATCATCTTCCAAATTACAATATGCAATAAAACCAATCCTAGAGTTTGTAGATCTGTTGTAATCCCGTCGCGGGATCTTCTTTGCATTCAAAGTAATTGTTTCTTCCTGCCATTTCAAAAGGACTTCTTCCAATCATGATGATGGACCTTGATGAATAATTAGATATCTTTAAGTTACATGCACACAAACAGACAACAAAAAACATACACTGCCTGCCATCTGTATCAGTGCTTTAGAAAGCATCTGATAACTTAAAATAGGAAAACCTGCCAGAAACAACATTCATGAATTATTGAACTAAGGAAAACTGAAAAGACGTATAAGATGGGGTCTAGAAACCTGGGTAGGCATGTGTTTGTTCATGAATTATTGAACTGAGGAAACTGAAAAAGATGTATAAGACGGGTTCTAGAAAAACTGGGGTAGGCTTGTGTTTTAGTTCAGAAGCAAAAGGAATGCTACTGAAAGACTCTGATGAGAAAGTGAAGACTGCAGTAGATATCCAACTAAATTGAGCCATGATAAGTCAATTCAATAAAGTGGAAATGACCAAAGTGGGGCTAGCCCCACTCCATTCATTAGGGTGGGGCTGGTAAAAAAAACGAAATTCGGATCGTTCTAAGTCCACTGAAACGCATGGAATTGCAATTAGGGGTTCGTCATTGTGACCTAAAACCAGCTCCATATGGTTATGTCCCTTTATTGACTTGAATTATGACTGTTTTCAAATCAACTAAGGGTCCAAATGCACACCAAAGAATCAAGATGCCTCTAACCAATGATGGGTTGCTAAGTTTATTAGCGTGTGAAGGTGCGCATCATCAACCATTTCTATTGCTGCTGCAATCTTCACCTTTTCATGCTTCCTTCTAACATCTGGTTGCAATGCAGATGCGTCATCTGTTGTATGCCGTACAAGAACCGAGACAGTTTGATCAAATTGCCTTGTCAGCATCAATATCATTCAATTGTGTTACTCAGTGGCTGAAACTCAATAAGGTAATCCTCTATGTGATAATTACTGGAGTTATTTTGTTTCTTGTCAAAGTAACTGCCATTAGGATGTTTCTTTGAGACCACTAGAACACCTTTATTGTTTGGTTAACTTTTGTTTCTATGCTTCTACGCTTTCAGTACACATTGATGCTTTGAAAACAAAACTTTATGAAAACAAAAATATTTTCATCAATACATAAAGGAGGTCCAAGGAGTTGATGTTGGCCATGTTGCAACTCATTAGAATTATTAAATTTGGGATAAGAGGGCCTTAACTCTCATGAAATAAATTTTGCAACATGTAGCATAAGTTCAGCATATCTTCTTGAGACATCTGTGTGTAGCATCTCTTATATATTATGAAAATGGAAGTTATGGAATAATTGGGATATTTGGGGAATATCTCCCAGTGGAAGTGTCTTATGAAGTTTCTGTGCTTTATGTGGCTGTGGTAGTAGGGGTGGCAATGGGTTGGGTGACTTGAGGGTTAACTGGCTTGCCCGCTTTTGATGCAGGTTTGGCCAAGCTAAATGATTTAGTGGGTTAGGCTAGGGTTAGAAATGTGGCCTGTTTAAATAAATGGGTCGGCTGGGGTGAAACCCTACCAACTGACCTGCCTCCATAGCTTATCAGTTGGTTGGGCCAGATTGACCTGACTCAATCTGGCCCAAAAGGCCTGCTGAACAAATTAATAGATGATAAGTATAGATGCATTACATGTGGTGTGTATGTATTCTCTAATTGGGCCGGGCTAAGCATCCCTTCAGCACCCTAGTCCATTCTTAAACCCAAGTGTGGTGTGTGTTGGGTTAGGTTAGGTCGGTTAAGTCTAGCCTGATTACAATTAAATGGGTAGGTCGGGGCGGGCTTGGGCTTGATGAATTTTAAGTGGTCAGGTCGGGCCCCTGAGCTAATGGGTCACAGTTTAGGTCCCGGATGAAATTATTTGGCCCGTTTAGTAAATGGATCGTGCTCGGGCTGACCCTGACCAAAACCTGAAACCAACCCATTGCTGCCCTTATGTGGTTGTAGTTGATGGACATATGAGTCAAGGTTCTTGGCATTGATAATGTTCTAACGCAAATCCGGTGCTGTCCGAGGATCTGTCATCGGGGATGAAAAATTATTCTTGCAACCCAAATCTGCTTATGGACTAGATTGGAGGCTTGGCCTTAAGGGTAGTTTGCACATGTTAGGCAATATGTGCTCCAGCCCAGTATCACTGAAGGGGACTCAATATTACTTAGATCCGAAGTGGGAGCTCCAATAAGCTGTGAAAGCTAGCTATAGTGTTTACAAATTAATATTCTCTCATTTTGTTCGCTCACATTCGCAGAGAGTTGAATAGAATGGCTGGTGTATTAGCTAGAGAATGTGTCATTGTGTATTGGGTTCCCTCTTTCTTGAAGTAATTTTTCTTCTTAAGTAAAAAGATTTCTGTTATTTTCTCATAAAAAAGAAGAAGAAATTGCCCACTTACAATTGATTCCATGTGAGTTTTCCCACGCAACCTTTCTCATATGCCAATGTAGGTATGCATTGAGAAGATACGAACCATGCATAAGGTGGGCCACACCATGAAGATCAAACTGTTGCTGGGTTCTTGAGAATAGGGCCCACTCATGCATGCTTCATATGTCCTGCAAGCATGCCTACATTGGCATTTGAGTGAGGTCACATATGATGTTGCAGGCAAACAGCTGCAGGTGATCAGCCCACATGGAAAGAATCCTTTTGAATGAATGACGCAACCACTTCAATAAAACGAGCTGCTCGATTTAACCTTAATTTCAGGTTCTGAAATCTGAAGATGGGAGTGAACCCATTCTATTAAATATATGTGAGAAATCCTAACATTTCAACCTGTTTCTATCCAAACTTTGTGTTTCAAATGCCCATGTTAGTTTTCTTATTCATGTGATTTTAGTCATTTATTAGGAGAAAGTTATCCATTTAGCACTCATTATCAGCATCATCATCTAGGTCTTATACCAGCTAAGTGGGGTCAGCTACATGAATCCTGTTCAGCCCTTCTTGAAATGATTTATCCCTACATATGAATTCTGGTGTTTTTGTATCAGGCATGCCAGTTTGCAGTGAGCAGGTATTTGGGTCTTGATTATGACAAAGCTGCAATGAAGGGAAATGAGCTTAGTTTACTGGAAATAGCTCGTATGTATTGGAATATAAGACAAGGAGAAGAATAATAGTATTATATATAACTTGGGCTTGGAAGTTTATAAAGATATTGGCTCATGAGAGCTCTAGTTGTAATTTATGCTATTTGTTGAAACAACGTGTTGACAGGCCTGATATGTAATGATGCTGTTTATTGTTTATATGTTTCCTATCTGATTATATCTTTTCTATGGGAACGCTAGCAATGTCTTCAAACCCACCCAATCATCAATCTGGACTGCCATTCATTCCATATACTAATTGGTAGGCCACAATGCAAAAATACACTGATGGATGATCCTAACCCTGGAAGTTGAACATTTTTTAATTGTCTTTTATGAGCCACTTAACATATGATCTGACCAAAATGCTGTCGTCGCGCGTGTCCGCGCAACAGAGAATTGAGTTGCACAGGTCCACGCAACAGCTGTTACCAACTATAGGTGAATTGACTGGAGAAGAAAAGACAAAGTTGAATGATGTTACAATGTTGCTTTCTTTAAAGTGATATTGGCCCCTACTGATAAATTAAATGGGTTCTCAGAGGGTAAATAACAAATCTGCTTTTGGGATAGAGCTTTTGAGATAGATCAGGCCTAACTTGTTAATCACGAGAATGGTGTTCTTCGATCTGCAAAACCAAAGAGCAGACTTGGATTCTGAATTTTTATTACAATAGAAAAGTCTGAAATTGCAGCTCTGAAAGAGAATAAAAGTCAGCGAGCAGGAGGGAGGAACTTGACCTAACCTAATTTATAATGCTATGGTTCCTGGTATAATAGACCCAAAATGGTCAATTTGGTGCATCTGAAGGTGTTTTTGGATGCACCCTACCAACTTAGTGACACATCCCAGGCAAGGTGTTTCATAATGATAATGGTGGCCGTAATGACCACCATCATTACCGTTATGATATGGGCCGTAATGGCCGTTATAGCCCCTGTATCAGCTGTTATGGCTCCTTTTTTTTTCTTTTGAAAAAACTGTTACAGGACCGTAAGGGCCATTACAGCCTGTTTTTCTGTAACAGCATGATCCCTCGCACTGTGGAATGTGCAAACCAACCTTATGGAGATTTGAACCTAGGTAAAAAAACAAGCCTAAAGTTCCCTCCTCTCGCTCTCCATTTACTTTTTCTTTGTGAAAGTTCATCAATACGTTTATTTACTTTTTGAAAGTAGCTTTGAGATTTGAAAAAACTAATCAACCTTTGTTGACAAAAACACACAACTTTATTTATTTTGAAAAACATCAAAAAATGCTTCTTAAGAATCATAAGCAACTCGAGCAGTGTTGGCTCTTTTTCTTTCCTTTTGCCTTTTCTCTACTTGATTTGACCGTCCATTTTTCATGATATTGATCTAATGATCAGGACCATAAATTGGTGTGATTTTTGCATCATGGAATGAACGAACAGTATGGATCGGTGGTTGCTTTGTGGACGTTACTAACATCCCTAATATCAATGTAGGAGGTGATGTAAACTTATGATGAAGAAGTTATTTGATCATTAAACAGGTGTATGAATAACTTGGGAGGATGAGAAATAGGGGAATTGAATCCCACGTGTGTTTGGCATGGTCCTGCATATGTTTCAAAATCGAATTTATCAAATAGTATCCAATGCTCAGGCAAATCAATCATATGGGTACTGTTTGGTTTGTTAGCTTGTAAAGGTAGGCGTGCTGTTCAGGGACCTCACCTGTCGATGTTATGGGCTCGATGACCTCACCTGTCGATGTTATGGGCCCATCGAGCGGTCCATGCATCAAAAATAAAATTTTAAAAATTCAACCAATGGGAGGCAAATATTTAATGGCTAGGATCTTCCTACACGATATTTTTAGCGCACGGCCACCTTCAATGAGTCCCATCATATTGACAGTTATTCCATCACTGAACATGGCAGATTTCAACAAACCGAATGCTGGGTGCCATCCATTGGCATGGCACTATATGATACCAGAATTACAGATACATGAGCTTATTTACGACTAGTGTGTATGTGGCACGTGCTACAACCTTTTGTAATAGGTTACATTCGGATTTAGCAGTTGGATTTGGGTTATGTTCAGGACCCAAACTGTCTATGTGAATAGAGCACACCTTGGATGGTATGTACCTGAAAAAACTCCCATTTGAATATTTCATTCCTTTGATTATGCAGAGGTTAAGGTGGTTGTCATATACAAAACAAAAGAGCCAAACAGTCAAAAGGGTTGAATTAATCCAATTTAAAAGTTATTATTAGTTGTCATCCACCGTACAGATTGAACCCAGTATAAAAACAATTAGGATCATTGGAAGATGCCCCTGATTCAAAGGCTAGAGTCCCAATGTATCATATTCCAGCAATACCTTGGTAGGTGTTCTCACAGACATTGAGTAAAGGGTGTCATTAGCCCTAGAGAAGAGAGGAGGATGCAGCTATACACACGGAAAAGAGAGAACACCCACTAAGTTTTCAATGGCGCATGTCTCAAGCCGGGGCCCATTGGTGAGCAATCACTAGTGGGTGGGTCTTATAAGTTTAGGCTTCTTCTGGCCTTTCTTTTCTGTTGAAATTTCAAATTCAAAATTGAATTTGATTTTGGATAAGAGATAGGAAGAAGACTGGATAATCTAGTCTCATCCCATCGGGGATGCGGTTTGCGTCCTACCCCCGCTCGGATGGTGGTAATCCGTCTAGGCAGGGCTCTATGGGGTCCACCGTGTTGTAAGTGTTTTATCCACGCCGTTAAATGCTTTTTTCCGATAATTTTAATATGTGACCCAAAAAATGAGGCAGCTCCAAGGCTTAAGTGGACCACACCAAAGGAAGCTGCACTGATAATGACACCCACCGTTGCAACCTTTCTAAGGAAATCAGATTGTGTACTGAGTTACTCAGAACGCTCTTATGGTACTGAGTAAACTTTGTTGGGCCCACTGTGAATTCATATGGTTTATCCACGCCGTCCATCCGTTTTTCCAGATCATTTTAGGGGTTGAGCCCAAAATTGCAGTATATCAAAAGCTCAAGTTTACCAAACCGAAGGAAACAGTAGAAGTATTGATTTCCACCATTGAAACATGTCTAACCCCCCAGTGATGTTTATTTGTCATCCAAACTGTTCATAAGATCACAAAAACATGGATGGAGGGATAACACAAATATAATTTTGATCTAAAACTTCTGTGGGACCAATAACTTTTCAACGATAGACTTCAATTCACACTTCAGGTGGTGTGATCCTCTTTATCTTTGAATATGATTAATTTTTGGTTTAAAACACTATATGATAAAACGTATGGACGAAGTTGATACAATGGATGAATTACGGTGGCCCTCACAGAGTTTACTCAATACGTTTACAACATGATGCTCATATAAAAAGATATGAGCATTTCTACTGTAAAAAGCATCAATTATAAGAAATATCGAGAGTATACAGAAAGATATAGTGTGGACGATTTAATCCATAGATTGTGATCTGAAGCCATCTATATCGTAGGATCAGAGGTGTGAATAGATTCATCTGCTCGAGTAGTAGATAGGCAGGCCGTTAGAGCATTAATCTTCTACTTTGTGAGGGTTTCATATCGTGTAGACCGTCAGATCTTGAGAGCTCACACTTCCACGCTTCCCCTACATTTCTAACATGAGTTAACACAACAAATGAAAATTATAAATGTTAGACATTACTGCTTTTCGTTATGTTTCTAGTAAACATGAAAAATTTTAAAGAAAAAAGCATGCTTATAATTAAAGAGACATCTTCATGATTTCCCTTTAAAATAAAATTAATCCATTCTTACTAATTTAGTTGTAGGAAATGCGAAAGTGTGAGCCCTCAAGATCAGCGGTGTACACGATATGGAACCCTCACATAGCCGAAGATTAATGCCTCCAGATCCAGCGGCCCGCCTATTTACTACGGGAGCAGATAGGTCTATTCACCTCTTTGATTCAACGGTATAGATGGCCCTGGATCACGATCTATGAATTACATCATCCCAAGAACAAGCCAATTGGACAAATTAATGCACGCACTATTCATCTCCTTTTACTCTCGATATTTCTTAATGGTTTTAAGAGAGAGAGTCTCATCTTTTTATAGGAATGGATGAGACCCGATTATCTAATCATATCCCTATCTCCTATCTAAAGTCAAATTCAAACTTGAATTTGAAATCTAACTGAAAGGAAAAGACTAGAAGAGATCTAAAAACATGGGACCCACCTATTAGTGATTGCTCACTAGTGGGCCCCACTGACCTACATCCAACATTAGTGAGGGAAATTTTCCCAAGCTACTCACCTTATATACTGTAGAGGAGCTTTGGTAAGCCCACACGTGGCACAGATCAACTAATGCACGTACCACTACATGTGCAGCTTAGCATCCAGGCCATCCTCAAAAGAGTACATTGTATATAGATTCCCTGTTCCAAGAATCAGGTTGGTCGGGGTGTCAATTTACTGAACAAATGTACAGTTAAAATAAAAACTGCCGAAGTTTCTAAACATCAAAATAATTATAATATTGTGGGACACCTATTAATGGACCACCGTTACCTTCAGGAAGTTAGTAACATTTACACAGTGAGGTCCACCTGATGGATGGCTTGGATACTTCACTTGTCTGCATGGCTAGCATGACGTGGGGGCGTGTGCATTAGCTTACTTGTAGGCACGTGTGGGCTTAAGCTCATAGCAGAGATATGTACGGGCGGAATAGGTTTGCTAGAGACGTACATACCAAACTATTCCAATAAGATGTAGTGACTCTAGCCTGTGGATTTAGGTTTTTTTTTTCAGTGGCCCAAACCGTTCATGTGATAAGGGTCCCTTGGATTGAGATGCAGGAGATAACTCTAGATTGAATATTTGAATATTTCAACCTCTGATTATTAAAAAGCTACGGTGACCGTCCATATCAAAGCACTGGCTAAAGTCGCATCTATATTTAATTTAGAGTCGGTTTTAGGTTGTATACGTGGGGCCCACCGCCCACAGTTCGATTTACCAAACCGTTGATGAAATGGTAACTACTGTAGGTGACCCAGGACAAAAGATAAAGAAAAAACCCAGTGGCATATCTTAGCTGTATAAAACCTGGCCTTTTCTTGGTTGAATGTAAACAGTCTGACCTTATGAACAGGTTGGATGTAAAATAAACATCTGATGGACCCTAAGAAGTTTCAAAAGTGGACCATCTTTATCACCGCTTGTTTTCAAGTGTTGTGGTCCACTGAGCCGGTGGATCTGTCTCATTTTTTGTTTTTTATCCTAAAATGATTAGAAAAAAAAAAAAATGGATGGACAGGGATAAACCCATACATCACGGTGGGACCCTCAGAACCCAGGCCTGTTCGGACCTCGGAACAGGCGGGGAGTAGTACCCAATCCGCGTCCTCTATATGGGCTTGACCAAGGGCTGTATCATTGGGTTTTAGTTTCCTACCAGGAGGGCACGCATTTCAATTATCTAAACCGTTGATGAAAAATGGTCAAATGATCCACAAACCAAAAGATAAATAAATAAAACTCAGTGCCAAATCCTAGCCGTTTATAGAACTAGCCTTTTCCTGGTTGAATGTCAACCATCCCATCCCTATGTATTCTGCGAAACTGGAGGGTTTTATGGCATGCTAAACCTAAAGGCAGTATTATGGGTTTTCAGTTCGTAAAACAAGTGGGGCCGCAGTTCAATGATCCAAACCGTTGATGAAATGGGAACCACGTAGGTGAACCGCACGAACCAAAAAAAAAAAAAAAACACACACACACACACATGGCATGTCATAGCTGCATAAAACTTGGTTTTCTTGTTTGAATTTGAACTGTCGTTGTATTTCTCTCCTAAAACGTATATTTCTGACCATCGTGTATTTTCTCTCCTGAACGTATATTCTGAAGATCGTGTATATATATATATATATATATATATATATATATATATATATATATATATATATATATATATATATTATATATTCTTAACGTACATCTTCTGGCCGTTGGGATTCTCATACTTCAAGATACTTTTGATGTGTAGGCCATCATATGTGTAAAGCCCAATAATGTCAGCTGTTCAGATCACTGGACCTGGATTCCACTTGTCCATTCTGAAACCCGTACCTTGCAGCCTTTCAGACAGCATTTTGATTTGTGCGTGCATTGGGGACGCGGATTCCCTCGGAAAAGCCGTTCGCAGGAAATTCATCTGTTACGGGAAAGCTAGGTTGCGCCCACCGTGACGTTCATGGGAAAATCCACACGTCCATCAGTTTTGCAAGATCATTTTAGGAGATAGGCTAAAAAATTATCTAAATCTAAAACTCAAGGGGGCCGTATGTCAGGAAAGCCGTTCGCAGGAACTTCCTGTTACGGAAAGCTAGGTTGGCCCACCGTGACGTTTATGGGAAATCCACACGTCCATCAGTTTTGCAAGATCATTTTAGGAGATAGGCTAGAAAATTATCTAAATCTAAAACTCAAGTGGGCCGTATGTCAGGAAAACGCTTGTAGGTAAATTCCTACCATTGAAACCTTCCTGGGTCTACCGTGATGTTTATATATCATCCATTTAATAAGGTTATTTCAACGGAAAATATATAAATATACGATAAAAACTTCTGCGACCCCACGCATATTTCAACGTTGGACGTTCGATACTCTATCGCATGGCCCACCTGAGTTTTGGATTTGCGTTAGTTTTGGGGAAACGGATTGGCTACTCCCCCTGACAAAGCCAATGGGTGGTGGTTGGTGCTTCGTGAGCCCCACCATGATGTATATTTTTCATCCATGTCTTCCACCTATTTTTATAGATGATTATATGGTATTACTCCATCTATTTTTATAGATCATTATACGGTATTAGACAAAAAAATTGAGGTATATCCCAATCTCAACTGGACCACATTATAGGAAACAATGTAGAACATTAAAAATATTTTGGGGGCCATAAAAGTTTGGGATCAAGATTGGATGTCAAATAAACAGTACATTGGGCCTTTGGAGGATTTTAATGGTGGATATCCAATCAATATTGTTTTCATGTGGTGTGGTCCACCTGAGATTTACATTCCTCTCATTTTTGGAATCCGGATCTAAAATGATCTGTAAAAATGGATGAACAGAATGGATGAAACACACATCATGGTGGGGCCCACAGATCACCGACCATCAGCCACAGGGGCTGGTGGCAGGGGGAGTAGCCAATCCGTCCCCAGTTTGGGACCCCATGGCCCCGACATGATCCGGAAAAACGATTGAAAAAAAGATGGATTTCTAACGAATAATAAATAATACAGTGGCCCCGACATGACTTCCGTCGCAGGAATTCCTGCGAAATCGTTAGATGGCGTGCGAGGGACGCGGATTTCCAGCCAAACCTCTCACGGGAACTTCCTGTGCAAGGATGCTGGGTGGGCCACTTCATGTTGTTGAGAAATCAACTCCGTCCATCCGTTTTACCGGGTCATTATAAAATATTTGAACAACAATGAGGTGAATCCAAAATTCAAGTGGGTCACACGAGAGAAAAATTGGAGAAAGATATTTCTACCGTTGAAACCTTTGTGGGCTCCACCTTGATGTTTATATTCCATCCAAACCGTTTATAAGGGTTATTCCCACTGGGATAAAGTGAAAACAAAAAAAAAAAAAAATTATGCTGATGTAAAACTTTATGGCCAGGAGAATGTTTCAACGATGCTCACTAATCTTTACTGTTTCATCTTGTGTGGCCCACTTAAATTTTAGATCCATCTAATATTTTATAAAATTACATAAAATAGCATCTTAAAAAGTATGGAAGGAGTTGATTTCTCAAAAGAAATGACTATGGCCCCACCCAGCATGCGCAACTTGCGCATAAACTTCCTGCGTAAGGCTTTTGCAGGAAATCCGCGTCCGCGTGCGAGACTGCGAGTGCCGAAATGCGTCAGTGATGCTTTGCAGTGCGGACGCGGATTGGCTACTCCCCCTGACACCAGCCAATGGCTGTGGTCGGTGCTCCGTGGGACCCCACCATGATGTATGCGTTTCATCCATGCCGTCCATCTATTTTTATGGATCAGTTTACGGTATGAGACTACAAATGAGTAATCCCAATCTTAAGCGGACCACATTACATGAAACAGTGTGAATGAGCGTCGACCATTAAAAAACATTTTGTGGCCATAAAAGTTTGGATCAAGATGATTTTTGTTTTTCCCTTAATCTGGGCCTTTATGACCTAATAAACTATTAGATGTCAATAAATGTACACGCGGGCCTTAGGAGGATTTTAATGATGGATATCCAACCACTATTGTTTTCATGTGGTGTGGTCCAAATGAGATTTATATACCTCTCAAATTTGGAAGAAAGCCATAAAATGATCTGTAAAAATGGCTGAACGGAGCCATAAAATGATCTGTAAAAATGGCTGAACGGAGCCATAAAATGATCTGTAAAAATGGCTGAACGGAATGGATGAAAAATATACATCATGGTGGGGCCACAGAGCACCGACCATCACCCAGGGCTGGTGTCAGGGGGAGTAGCCAATCCGTTTCCCTGCAGTGCAGGTGGAGCTGGCAACCAGCGGGCCCGGGGTCGGGGCAGCGGATTACGTACTGACTAAATGTCTGTGGGGCCCACTGTTATTATGTATCTTATCCACGCCGCCATCCGCTTTTAAAATCTCATTCAGTGCATGAACCCAAAAAAGAAAGCATACCCAAGGCTCAAATGGACCACACCACAATAAACAGTGTGAATTCAATGCCTACCGTTGAAAATTTCTTAAGGGCCACAGAAGTTTTTGTATCAGTTGATAATTGTGTTTTCCGTTCATCATGTCTGTGTGACCATGTTAACATGTTGGATGACAAAGAAACATCACTTTGGGCCCCAGGAAGGTTTCAATGACGGGTGAGACATTGAGCATGGGTATGTTTAACTCATTTTCCCGTAGGTTTTCCTATGGTGTGGTCCACTTTGGCATTGGATATGTTTCAATTTTAAGCTTATGATCTAAAATAATCTGAAAAAAATAGATGGACGGCATAGATAAGAGACACGGTGAGCTCCACGGAGTTTACTTGGGCCTTCCTCAGAGTACCAGTTCCTGTCGTCGGAAGCTACGCGGGGCCCACGGAGATGCCCATGACAAATCCACTCCGTCCATCAGTTTTGCAAGACTACAGTGGGGTAGCAGTCCAAAAATCCAAACATTCATAAGGTTATTACCACTCAGATAACCTGTAGGTACAAATATCATCGGTTACAAACCCTATCTGAACCCAATGATAGGCCCGGGGTGGTTCAGGCCAGGATTTTGAACTAGTGGGCCCGGCCTATCATCTGGCCTTTTCAAAATTTGATTTGAAAAGCCCAAGACTGGCACACGCTTCATCTCTTTCTTACCATGAATCTGAATGAAAGAAAAGGACCGATTTCCCTTAAGGATACCCCAAACTGGGCCCCATCCAAGATCACCGAACATGCTGTGGATGGGCCACACTAGGAAACTGCACCCAATAAAACGATCAGGACCGTCCAATTGGTGGCTCGAATTTGGATGGGATAGTGAAAGGGGCATGTTTTTTGCTAGTGGTTTGTTTGCTGGCCGATAAGTGGAAAGTACGGTTATCCGAAATGTGCACGTTTCTTTCAACAGTGTGGCCCACCTGGGTGAATGGTCCATAATGCTAGGGGTGATTTGAATGCACTTTTCTGGGGCGGCTTCGGTGGATTCCCGGATCCACGAGGTGGGTGGATTACCTGACGGTGGGACCTACTGTGATTTGTGCCTTATATCCACGCCGTCCATCCATTTGAAAACTTATTTTAGGGAATTTTCCTAAAAATGAAGAAGATCCAAATATCAGTGGACCATAATACAGGAAACAGTGTAATTGGCCATTAAAAACTGCTCACGGGCCACGAAACTTTTGAATCAAGCTGATACTTGTGTGGTCTCTTCATCCAGGTATTTGTGACCTTATCAAAGGTTGGATAGCAAATGAAGATTCTGATGGCCTCTATGAAGTTTTTAATGGTGGGGATTCAATCGCTACTGTTTCCTGTGGTATGGTCTACCTAAGATTTGGATCTGCTTCATTTTTTGGATGATGCCTTAAAATAAGCATTCAAGATGAATAGACGGTGTGGATGTAAGGCACATGCATCAAAGTGGGCCACACAGTTATGGATCCATGATGGGGATCCACCCAAACAGCGCCCCACTATTTCAAATTACCATACATACAAGGAGAGTATCAGAGCATTTTCCTTTAAGCTTTTGATCCGACGTATCTTATTATCAACATGACTGTTCAGTCACCTTGCATACGCTATGCCACATGTAAAGGTGTCTATTTTCTTTTATGGGTTCCAGTCCTTGCCCCAGTGGTAGAATGAGGAGTTTTAGCAAGAGGTCTTTGGTTCGAAACCCATAGGTGGTGAAATCCCACTACAGCGTGCATCGGTGTGTGGTGAGTGTGTGTGTTGAAAAAAAAAAAAAAGTGTCCATTTTCTAACATAGTATATATGCGAAATATGCTTATATGGTACATGCAAATGACTATTAATAGCTTTTTTAAAGAAAATGGTTAGAAGTTTTGCAAAAACTACCAAGCATTTAAATCATAAGTCACTTATGTTACAAGTAACTTATCTTAGTTTATGTTTATTAAGAGGATAAGTATGTTTGGTAAACAACATGCTTATCAACTTCTCCTCTCTTTCATCTTTCTTATTCCTCTGATCTTCAATAACTTAAGAAAATAGAAAAGCTACAAAAAACTAATTAAAGTGATTAAGTACTTTTAAGTATAAAAAAAAAAATTGCTTATAACTCATTGTTAACCAAACTTATTAGAAATAAGTTACTTATCTATTGTTGTAAGTAGAAAAGTAACTTATTTGGTGGTATATATCCAAATGGGCCTGATCATAAGTTACTTAAGACAAGCAATTTATGCCCTCCCAAGTAACTTATCTTGGTTTCTAGTTGTTAAGCAAATAACTATATTTGGTAAACAACATAATTGTTAGTTTCTTCTCTCATCCGTTTCCATTGATTTGACTCTCTCTTGAACAGTCTATGAAAAGTAGAAAAGTTTAAAAAATCAGCTAAAGTGATTAACTTTAAGTTTTAAAAAAAGTTACTTATAAATAATCATAAATCAAACTTATTTATTTGAAATAAGTTACTTATCTATAGCTATAAGTAGAAAAAGTAATTTATTTGGTGGTATCCAAACGAGCCCCAAAGCTCTTTCTTTAAGAAATAATTAAAGGTATTCCACTCTAATTACACCTTAATCATGGCAAAAACATGAGATTTTAAAATATTTCAAATACATTTGATTTTAAAATATTTCAAATACATTTGATTTTATTTACCTCCAAATACACAATGCCAAACAATGGATTTGAGGCAAAATCTCCCCAAATCCTCTCAAATACCCTCTAATACAGGTGTCAAATAGCTCCTAAGTACCTTTAAATCCAAGTAAATATCTTTAGAGTGCTTTCAGTTGGATTTATCAATGCAGCTCAGGTTGATCATGAGGACAAAAGGGCGGTGGCCCAGGTGATCCCAACCCTGATGTTTATGTGAAATCCATCTCGACCACTAAGTGTGTAACACTTTGTTAGGCCTGGGGACTAGACTCAGCTCCATTAGTTGGGAGACCAACAATTGAAAACATTGTAGAAGTCAACACTAACCCTCCATACTATTTTCCCTTGGTGTGGCCCACCTAAATCAATGATGTAACTATTTTTTTCCATTGCCTAAATTTTGGTGTGGTGCCTGGTGGTTGGAATGAATTTCATATAATCATCATAGTAGGTCCCTGCAAAAATTAAGGGTGGAAGTCTCTCCCAACTTCTGCCTTTGGAGTGGCCCTAAGCCTAGTAGGATTACACATCCAATGGTAGGATTGGATTTCCCATACACATCATGGTAGGAACGGGAAAACATTAGGGTGTGACCCAAATCCTTCCTTTTTTTTTTTTTGTTTTTTTTTTCTAAAATATCATTTAAAAAAAAAAAAAAAGTAGACAGAGAGGGAGGCCAATCTCTACTAATTTTCTAACAGTTGCCACAAATGTCGCAATTGAGTTTTCTATTTTGGGCCCACCATGAATGAGAAATCCACTACTACCATTAATGCCACTTTTGGCTAAGACCCAAAAAATCAGGATGATTTGTGATTCATGTAAGTTAGAGATGTCCACTACTAATTCTTCATGACCCCATTATTACAACTATATAAAATCCTCTCTAACTATTAAATGCTACACTAAAATCTACGCCTTAGTCACAAACACCAGGCCCATCCATGAATCAGGTGGGCCACACCAAGAAAAACAGTTTGAAGGGTTAGGGCTGCCCTATACACCGTTTACAATCGTGTGCTCCACTTGAATCAAGAATGGGGCTGATTTTTAAGGCTGTGACTAACATGGAGTGAGGCACACAAAAATCACAGTGGGGATTGCTCGAGACACTGCTTGCACAGCCGTCAAAGAAATGTAGCAATTCAGAGACGTTACATTGTCTCCGCCAGCTCAACAAAGGAGCCGTGGACAAATGAAGCAATTGTAGCTCTTAAACAATCCTGAATTTGGATCCGGACGCTTACATTAGGATTCTTTTCTCAAACAATTAATTTCTTCTTGAGTGAGATAAGAAGTAAGAGATGTTATGTGTGGCTTTCAAGATTAAAAAAATATATATTTATATGAGAGTGAGAAAGGTTAGTGTGAGCGGAATAGGTGTCACCCAGGTAAGGCGTTAGTGGGGTGTTGCCTTGACTGCCAGCCCACTTTGATGTGTGTGTTGAATGTCCTGTCTTATATCCTCAGCTTTTTTTTTTTTTTTTTTTTTTTTTATAAAAAAAATAAAAAATTCTAGATCTTTTAAGGCATGTATGTGGTCTTTTTTTCAAATGATTAATTTCTTCTTTGAATGAGTTAGAGAGGAAGAGATATTGTGTGGTTTTCGAATTAAAAAAAACTAGGTGTATGAGAAGTGTTGAAAATCAGTGGTTTTAAAATAATAAAAATGAAATTCAAAATTTTCAAAATTTCGGGATTTTTCCTCCAAAATATTTTTGAATTTTTTGAATTAAAAAGTGCGGTGTGTGTGCTTTGTCCCACATCGAAAATGCAAAAGATAGTTTTGTGGTTTATATGAGATATTGAGAAGGGTATTCTTACTTGGAGCTTTTTGGAGGAGATGAAACACGGGTTTGCACTGAAACACACGCATGCACGCGCGCGCGTGCTCGGACGTGGGCGAGGGCAGTGAGGCAATGTGGCTGTAGTGGCGCTAGATGACGCACTTTGCACTTCGCGCACGGTCTGATTGCGGTGTGATGGGTCTAGTACAATGAGTCTAGTCAAAGCCTTAGGGCGGTGTAAATCTGAAAAGTTGGAAATGAGCCTGAGTTTTATAGGTGACTGAGAACGATCGGATTTTAAATCCGAAACATCCAGTCGTTTCTATAAACGGATAGTTACCTTAAAAGCCACAACGGTCTAAAAACGGACGGGACAAAATGATCCAACGGTCAGATTTACAGATCTAATGACCAGAAATGTTTGGGATTAATGGACAACGACCAGAAACATTTTTCAAACGTTCTGGACCATTGAATACTACACAGCAACGGGTCTAAATCTAAGGCCTATATAAACTGGACCATTCCAGTATACTGTGATCACCTCTACCGTCTAAATCTGTCAGAAGAAATCTACTGCGTTAGAACTGTTCCATAGTGGACCTATCGTGATTGCTGCATGTTGAATCCAGATAAGGCTTATCTTATCCTAGAAGCAATTCGCCTGTAACCCATCAGCAGTTGATAAGGGGGCAAATCACGCTTTAAGGACAACGTATTTTATACGTGATTCATCCTAGTGAAATTGTTATTTTCAATTATTTATTTTTATATTTTCGGTGTATCCAATCAAATTTCCTAACAAGAAGTGTTAAAATTAAATTACATATTTATAATTCTGTAAAATAATAAAGAAACATACATGTTGTGATCATATTGTCTTTAAAGAAGAACACGCTGAAGCATGTGTGATCATGTTGTCCTTAAAGAAGGACACGCCAAAGTTTGTGTGATAACACTGTCCTTCAAGCGTTATTTGCTCATTCTCAAAGTAGTTGAGAATATTGATAGGTTACAGGCAAACTGCTTTTAGGATACGAAGAGTCTGAATGTGGTTATGTGTTCAACAAATACGAAGAACTACGAATGAAATTTTATATACGTAATTTTGTCTGGCAGATGAACAAAAGAAAAAATTTCAGATTCAGTATGAAGATTAGAAAATTTAGAGATTTAAAAACCACGCGTTGGTCGTGTCTTGGTCTTCTGGCTAAGGTTCGTATGAACCTTGTTGACTGATCAAAATATGTTGAATCATCCAGGCACTGTGGACAACAACTGATGCATGCTAGTTATTTAGACTCATTGACTAATTGTTTTATGGCTGTTGGGCTAGCCACTTGCAGCAGTTTCTGCATGGTCTGGATTAATGCTACATGAGCAGTTACACTTCTCTCCAAGAGAAGTGCACCATTAGTGTATGTACAACCATACTGCCTCACATGCTCATGCCCTTGCACCAAGCTCGTGCCTGCGCACTGGAACATGCAAGTCCCGATACTCCACGGATCAACCAAGCAAATAATAAATTACTCCGCACCCCACATATAAACACAATTTTTTATTCTCTTCTTTCTAATATGGGACTATTCCCAAAAACGCCAAAACCTTTAGATTTTTTCAAACAAATTTTTTTATTATAAATATATATTTTTTTATTTCAAAGTATTTTTCACAATAAGATGGTTAGTGCATGTGTGGGGAGCAGGTTAGGTGTTATCCGAGCAAGACATTAGTGGGTGTTGCCTAGACTGCAGGGCCCACCTTGATGTATGTGTTGTATATTCTCATCACCTGTTAGTTTTTGCCGGCTCATTTTTAGATATGTATCTTTTTTCAAACAATTAATATATTCTTTGAGTGAGATATAAAGAAAGAGATGTGTGTAGTTTCCAAGATTTTAAAACTGCCTATATGAGACCTAAGAAGGTAATTAGTAAGTGCATGGGAGCGGGTTAGATGATCCGGTTAAGATGTTAGTGGGTGTTGCCCTGACTATGGGGCCACCTTGATGTATGTATTATATATCGTTGTCACCCATTAGTTTTTTTTTTTTGTTTTTTTCAGCTCATTTCAAGGCATAATTCCAAAAATAAAGCGGATTCCAAACATGAAAGGAACAGCACCACGGAAAAGGTGGTACATGGTGAGGGTCCTCATTAATGTTTATTTATCATCTAACCAGTTCATAAACCTGTGTGAAGAGATAACACAAATATAAACCTGATCCAAAACAAGTTTTTAATGGTAGGAATTCTATGTGGGAGGTCAGTTTTGAAGAAGCCAATTGCACATTTATTAAACTCTGTGGGGGCTACCGTAATTTATATATTTTATCCACTCCTATCGGATTTTACCATGTAATTTTATAGCTTGAGCCCAAAAATGAAACATATCCAAGGCTTAAGTGAACCACAACATAGGAAACAGTGTGACTTGAATGTCCATCATTGAAAGATTCTTGGGGGCAACAGAAGCTTTGTATCATACTGATATTTGTGTTTTCCATTCATCCATGTATGTGTGATCTTATGAACAGGTTGGACAAATAAACATCATTATAGGCCTAAGAAGGTTTCAACGGTGGAAATCATTATTCCCACTGTTTCCTGTGGTGTGGTCACTTGGGCTTTGGATATGCTTCAATTTTAGGCTGAACTATTAAAATGAGCTGGAAAAATAAATGGACAGCAGGATAAACTACAGACATTCAAAAGTGTACTTGCTCAGTAGGTAACCCGATTTCCTTGAGGTCTTGGGGTGTGTGTACTGACATGGGTGTGTACCGACAAGTTAACCCACAAAAAAAAAAAAAAAAAAAAAAAAAAAAAAAAAAAAAGTACCTCGTCTTCATGTTTTGTTGGTGGCTGCAGGTATCCGACCGACTTCCCCGTACGGTAACGGGATCCCGTTACCCTAAACTCTGTGGGGGCCATCTATGCATCTTTGTTATATCCACTCCATTCATCCATCTTGCCAACTTATTTTAGAATATGGGGCTTAAGATGAGGCATATCCGAGACTCAACTGCTGCGCACAACAAAAATCAGTGGAGACCCAAACACCCACCGTTGAGATCTTCTTAAGGCCCACCATCTTGCATACGTAAAATCCACTCTCCCGGTCAAACTCTATACTTAGGGCCTGTTTGGTTTTCATGCTATAACTTGATATAAATAATAATAATAATAATAATAATAATAATAATAATAATAATAATAATAATAATAATAACAAATCAACGAGATCCAGAACTCTGGCCACACCACTGGGAACAATAGAGATGTGATGCCAACCATAGGTCTGTGAGATGGGCCACCAATGCTTGTGTCTTTTATCAAACCCGTCATCAGGTATGAGTCACCAGGATGAAGTGAAAGTACAAGAATCAAAATGATCCAAATAGCAGGTGGACCACAACGTGTGGACTCAGAGGTTTTAGCAGCATTTTGACATGTTTCCATTGTTGTGGCCTGCTGAAGTCGTTATCTGAATGAATTTTTCTTACGTGTATAATTAAAATAATGGTTCTCACCTTACGAACAGAGTGGATTTACATATAAAACATAGTGGGCCTCACAGAGCTTGAGTGTTTTACAGTAAACACTTTTAATCCTGATGATTATAGCAACACCTGTCTCACGCAGTCAGTAAAACTCTTTAA
Source organism: Magnolia officinalis (assembly GCA_021015155.1). Taxonomy (NCBI): domain Eukaryota; kingdom Viridiplantae; phylum Streptophyta; class Magnoliopsida; order Magnoliales; family Magnoliaceae; genus Magnolia; species Magnolia officinalis. Next base: position 117,741,759 of record JAJHSJ010000001.1, read on the forward strand.
GTTTGTGGGGCCCACCATGTTGTATATCTAAAATCTACACGGTCCATCAGGTTCCTGTCCTCAATGCTATCTCTGAGGCCCAATATCAGCTAAATCCAAGGTTCAGATGCCCCACACTGTGTGGAAAAATTAGTATGGGATGCTAAATACTTATAGTATATGGTGTTTGTATGCATGTGATGAAGGATTGGACTGGCATCCAACCCACTACAGAATTTTTATAAGAAGAAAAAAGAAAAGATCTTGTCAATTACTTGCCAATCCCTGTCCAAATGAACAAGTTGTACATCACCTTTTTGAATGCTTACTGTGATTTTCAACAGCATGATCAAGTAATTTATATTTTTTAATTAATTTTTCATTCTAATATGCAACATCCACATTATAATAGAAAGCTTTTTACAGCAATCATGCAACAGTGTCTTTTAAAATTATAGAGCTATGGAGCCCATGTCTCCTTGATTTAGACGGCTGATATAATGGGCGCCTTGAGATCAATGTGAACCCCAATCTTTTACATATAGGGGATTTCATCCAAGTTGTAGGTATACGTACAGGTCACACATTCATGGTAAGCCCTACATCACAGGGGACCTCACACAAAATTGTTGAATAGCCCATACTGTTGGAAACATAAGAAATAAACATAGAAGGAAATGAAGAAATTTAAAATAAATAGATGATATTTGTGATGGGTTTTTTTGACCCGTCGTCGACCGATCGTGAGCCCTGCTCGACCGGTCGAAGGCTGGTCTCGACCAGTCATGAGAGTCGAGCCGTGACACGACTAAAAGTCCAGCGAGTTTGGGCTATTTTTCTCTGGGGTGCTCGACCGGTCGTGGGTGGCGCTCGACCTGTCGTAGACTCCGCTTGACCAGTCGAGGTTACGCAGATTCGTTCCGCGATTTTGCGCGAATTTCGTGTCGCAAGTCCTTTCGCAACTGGGATGCGGAAGGGAGTTTCCTAAAACTATAAATAGGAGTTCGTAGGGTTTTCTATGTATGACAAGAGGGTTTCCTAAAGCTTTACAAAGGATTTGCTAAAGGGTTTAGGGCTATCAAAGGTGAGAGAGAGAGAGAGAGAGAGAGAGAGAGAGGAAGCTTATAGAAGGGAGGTTCTGCTCGTGGAGGTTATCTACTGTGCAATTTATATCTCAGCACTTCTATGTCCTCGTAATCAGTTAGATCTCTCCGTTTTCTCTATTTCTCTTATTGTTTATCCACTCCTGCGTGAGTGAAGAAGTTTGTAACGTTCTACTTTATAGTGGATTGTTGATGTGGACGAGGTCCCGTGGTTTTTACCTCTTAGAGGGTTTTCCACGTAAAAATCTCTTGTGTAGTGTGTGATTGATGCATTGATTGTTTTCATTGCTTTATTATCCATAATTCTGGTTTGTTTTAGAGGGCTAGATCCTAAGGTTTTGTGCAAGGCCCCTAACAAAGTGGTATCAGAGCTAAGTTCATTGAACGAGTAGGATCGGTTTTGAATTATGGAAGGTGGCTCATCAAGGATGATCAGCCTCAATGGTTCTAACTGGACCATATGGAAGGCTAAGATGGAGGACTTGCTTTATTGCAAGGACCTATATTCTCCAATTTTAAGCATATCAACAAAATCCAAGGATATGACTGATGATGATTGGAAGAAGATGGACCGAAAGGCGGTGGAGTTTGTTAGACAATGGTTGGATGATTCAATGTTCCACCATGTGTTTACAGAAACCTTAGCCGCTAGCCTATGACTGAAATTACAAGAGCTGTATGAGAGGAAGACAGCCGGTAATAAAAATTTTCTAATAAGGCGACTTGTGAATCTCAAGTTCAAGGATGGTGGTTCTGTGGCCGAGCACATGAATGAGGTCAGCAATATAGTGAACCAACTCACCTCTATGAAGATGGTCCTGGATGATGAATTGCAGGCTTTACTATTGCTTAGTTCATTGCCTGACATTTGAGAGACATTGGTGGTGTCTCTAAGTAACTCCGCGCCAGACGGAAAGATATCCATGGAACAGGTAACCAGTTGTCTCTTCAATGAAGAGACAAGGAGGAAGTCTCAGGGGTCTACTCAACAAGAGGCCCTTGTGACACAGGAACGGGGAAGAAGAAAGAACAGGAAGGGCGGGAAGTCCCGAGATAAATCAAGAGGCAAGTCGAGTAACAGAAAAGATGTTGATTGCTGGAATTGTGTAAGGCCCACCCCCACAGCACATGATATTGTCCGCTTTGCCGAAGCTCACGGCTTTAAAACGCGTCATGTCTATTAAGGGAGAAACCCAACATATAACCACCACAACTCCAGACAACTCTTCTGATGTGGGACAAGTTACGCTACAGTCAATGCAACAGTAGCTCGTCCAGCACAGTAGCCTGCCAGCCACACAGTAGCCTGCCAGCCGCACTTGGGGGCCCGCCCACATGTGTGCCCGCTCACGTGTGCCCGCTCATATGAAGCAGTGACCGGGGCGTCACATTATCCCCCACCGAGGGCAGAGCCGTCCTCGGCTCTGATACCATTTGTAAGGCCCACCCCCACAGTACATGATATTGTCCGCTTTGCCGAAGCTCACGGCTTTAAAACGCGTCATGTCTATTAAGGGAGAAACCCAACATATAACCACCACAACTCCAGACAACTCTTCCGATGTAGGACAAGTTACGCTACAGTCAACTGCAACAGTAGCTCGCCCAGCACAGTAGCCTGTCAGCCACACAGTAGCCTGCTAGCCGCACTTGGGGGCCCGCCCACGTGTGCCTGCCCATATGAAGCAGTGACCGGGGCGTCACAAATTGTGACAAGAAGGGCCACTACAAGCATGAATGTCATGGTAAGAAGAATGACAAGAAAGGAAAAGGGAAGGAAGATGAATTAGATTCCACTGCGATCGCTTCAGATGGCGACGTTGTAGTTATTCTTTCTGCAGATCATGATGTATGTCTCACGGCTACGAGTCAGGACACCGACTGGGTGATAGACTCGGGAGCTTCTTTTCATGCGACTCCACGCAGGGACTTCTTCACAAGCTACAAGTCAGGTGACTATGAGACTGTGAAGATGGAAAATTCTGGCGTATCAAAAATCGTGGAAGTCGATGATATTTGTGTGAAGACCGATGTGGGCTGCACATTGGTTCTCAAGGATGTGAGGCATATCTCAGACCTTTGCCTCAACTTGATGTCGATGGGAAGGTTGGATGATGATGGCTATGAAAGCCGGTTTGCTGGTGGGCAATGGAAGCTCATCAAGGGTTCATTGATCGTGGCCAGAGAAAAGAAGTGTTACACCCTTTACAAGGCAAGTGTCAGTATGTGCAAAGGTGGGTTGAACGCAGCGGAAGATTCAACTATTGACATGTGGCACAGGCGTCTAGGCCACATGAGTGAAAAAGGGCTTCAGCTACTAGCGAGGAAGCGGCTCTTTCCAGACGTGACAGGTACACCTCTCAAAACCTGTCTTGATTGTTTATCAGGGAAACAACATAGAGTTTCATTTGTTAAATCTGCTTCTCATGTTAATAAAGTGCATACATTAGATTTGGTTTATTCTGATGTTTGTGGTCCTATGAGGACAAAAACCTTGAGTGGGGCATTGTATTTTGTTACTTTTATAAATGATGCATCTAGGAGGGTTTGAGTTTATGCTTTGAAATCCAAGGACGAGGTCTTTGGTGTGTTTAAATTGTTTCATGCTATGGTCGAGAGAGAGACAGGTAGACCATTGAAGTGCATCCGCACTGACAATGGTGGTGAATACATTGGCGACTTTCATGAGTACTGCAAGTCGCTGGGTATACGGCATGAACAAACGATTCCCAAGACCCCCGAGCATAATGGTGTAGCTGAGCGAATGAATCTCACCATTGTTGAGAGAATCAGATGCATGTTATCCCATGCGAAATTACCCAAGACGTTCTGGGGAGAAGTAATGCACACAGCGGTGTATTTGATAAAAGTCTCCATCAGCCTCATTGAATGGAGAAGTACCTGAGAAGGTGTAGACTGGACATGATCCATCGTACAGTCATCTCAGGGTTTTTGGATGTAGGGCATCCGTCCACGTACCAAAGGACGAGAGGTCTAAGCTCGATATGAAGATCAGGCAGTGTGTGTTCTTAGGGTACGGTGATGAAAAATTCGGTTACAGATTGTGGGATCCGACCGAGAGGAAGTTCGTCAGGAGCAAAGATATGGTTTTCTTTGAAGATCAGTGTATAGAAGACATTAGTAAGCCAGAGAAGAACCAGCCTAGTTCAGGTGAGCTAGAGGACATGAATCCGGTTACTCCTCCCGTGGTGTCTAATGACAGGGGAGTACAACAAGGTGCAGAGGACGAGAGAGTTCCTTCAGAAGATGAACCAGGGGAGCAGCCCCCACTTGATCCACCTGTTGAGTCACAGGTGAGGAGGTCATCTAGGGACAGACAACCGTCTAAGAGGTACTCGTCACATGAGTACATTATGTTCATTGATGGGGGAGAGCCAGAAGATTATTCTGAAGCCCTAGCCTACGAGCATAAGGGGGAGTGGTTGAAAGCTATGCAAGAAGAGATGAAATCCTTGCATAAGAACCACACCTATGATATGGTGAAACTGCCTAAGGGCAAGAAAGCTCTAAGCAACAAGTGGGTGTTCAGAAAGAAGATTGAGCAGAAGAATTCACAGATGAGGTTTAAGGCCAGACTTGTGGTGAAAGGGTTTGGTCAGAGAAAAGGCATAGACTTCGAGGAGATATTCTCACCAGTGGTGAAGATGACATCTATACGGGTGTTGTTTAGGTTGGCAGCTAGCATGGATCTGGAGATAGAGCAGTTAGATGTTAAAACTGTTTTTTCTCCATGGAGACCTGGAAGAAGAGATCTACATGCACTAACCAGAGGGGTTCGAAGTCAGGGGCAAAGAGCATATGGTGTGTAAGCTGAGGAAGAGCTTGTATGGGTTGAAACAAGCTCCACGGAAATGGTACAAGAAGTTCGACTCGTTTATGTTGAAACATGGGTATGATAGAACGGAGTCGAACCACTGTGTGTTCACGCGCAAGTTCTCAGATGGTGATTTCTTAGTTCTGCTCTTATACATTGATGACATGCTCATCATGGGAAAAGACATCAAGAAGATCGACAGACTGAAATAGGAGTTGGGCAAATTTTTTGCGATGAAAGACTTGGGTCCTGCTAAACAGATCCTAGGAATGGAGATAACCTGTGACAGAAGCAGTAGGAAGCTCTGGCTGTCACAAGAGCGATATATTAAGAAAGTCCTAGAGCGGTTCAATATGAATGCAACGAAGCAGGTCAGTACTCCACTAGATGGTCACTTCAGATTGAACGACAGGCAGTGTCTCAAGACTAAGGCAGAGGTGGAAGAGATGCAGAAGATACCCTACGCATCAGCGGTAGGAAGTTTGATGTATGCTATGGTGTGTACACGCCCAAACATAGCATATGCGGTTGGTGTTGTCAACTAGTATCTTACCAATCCTGGCAAAGAACATTGGGCGGCGGTGAAATGGATACTGCGGTATCTAAGAGGCTCATCCAGGTTGAGCCTATGCTATGGTGATGGAAAACTTGTGTTAGAGGGCTACACAGATGCAGATATGGCAAGTGACATTGACTCCAGGAAATCTACATCGGAGTTCATGTTCACGTTTGCAGGAGGAGCGGTCTCCTGACAGAACAAGCTACAGAAGGTCGTAGCATCGTCGACGACAGAGGCCGAATACATTGCAGTCACAGAGGCATGTAAAGAGATGCTTTAGATGAAAAGGTTCCTACAGGGACTTAGCCTAAAGCAAGAGGAGCACGTGGTCTATTGCGATAGTCAGAGTACTATACACTTGAGCAAGAATCCAAGTCAGCATTCCAAGTCAAAGCACATAGAGATTCGGTATCACTGGATCAGGAAAACTTTGGAACAGAAGGTGTTACAGCTTGAGAAGGTCCACACGGACGATAATGGGTCAGACATGATAACCAAGGCTTTGCTCAAAGGTAACTTTGAGGTTTGTAGAAACCTGGCTGACTTGAAGAAGGTGGATCCCTCCTAGGTCAAAAGGGGGGAGATTTGATGGGATTTTTTGACCCGTCGTCGACCGGTCATGAGCCCTGCTCGACTGGTCGAAGGCTGGTCTCAACCAGTCGTGGGAGTCGAGCCGTGACACGACTCAAAGTCCAGCGAGTTTGAGCTATTTTTCTCCGGGGTGCTCGACCAGTCGACCGAGGTGCTCGACCGGTCGTGGACTCCGCTCGACCAGTCGAGGTTACGCAGATTCATTCCACGATTTTACGCGGATTTCGTGTCACAAGTCCTTTTGCAACTAGGATGCGGAAGGGAGTTTACTAAAACTATAAATAGGAGTTCCTAGGATTTTCTATGTATGACAAGAGGGTTTCCTAAAGCTTTACAATGGATTTGCTAAAGGGTTTAGGGCTATCAAAGGTGAGAGAGAGAGAGAGAGAAAGAGAGAGAGGAAGCTTATATAATGGAGGTTCTGCACGTGGAGGTTATCTACTGTGCAATTTATATCTCAGCGCTTCTATGTCCTCGTAATCGGTTAGATCTCTCCGTTTTCTTTATGTCTCTTATTGTTTATCCACTCCTACGTGAGTGAAGAAGTTTCTAACATTCTACTTCATAGTGGATTGTTGATCTGGACGAGGTCCCATGGTTTTTACCTCTTAAAGGGTTTTCCACGTAAAAATCTCTTGTGTGGTGTGTGATTGATGCATTGATTGTTTTCATTGCTTTATTATCCATAATTCTGGTTTGTTCTGGAGGGCTAGATCCTAAGGTTTTGTGCAAGGCCCCTAACAATTTGTAGGTTCAAATCTTGACTTAAATAATCGACATCTCAATATAGATTAATTGTCATTTTCTGCATATTTCAATAAGTAAAAATAAAAATAAAAATAAAAGAGAGAGAAAGAGAGAGATGATAAATTATCTTCACGATACCATGAATTCACAAATTTACAATTCAACAAAACTCCAAGTATTAACATTAATTTATCTTATAAAAACATTTTAGAAGGATAAGTGTAAGATACTTAAGATGAAAGCATAAGACTAGGGATGACTTGATTTAAGAATGTTCTTCTATCTCCATACCATGTATCAGAACATATGAAAATAATAATAATAATAAATAAATAAAAATAAAAATTGCTACACTAACTATGGTTCAATCGCTGAGTGCACGTGAAATGCACACGTGCGAGGCCCTATAGAGATTTGAACCTAAGTTTTTGTGAGAAAAATCGTTCCTCTTATCACTAGTCCATCGTATTATTTTTATGAAAGTTTTCATATATAATATATTTATTTACTTTTTTAAAATAAAATAATTTATTTTTAAATTTTACATTTATTTTCCTTATAAAAACACAACAAATCCTATAGGTATTACAACAAATTTGTCCAATTAAATTACAAATGCATACAAGAAATTCCCCATTCAAACAAACAACAACAATTCTCATATCAAGTATGAAAAGAAAAAAAATTTGGTACTCTCAAAGATGGTACAATATTTTTAGTAATTAATTATATTTCTCTACAATTATTGTACTAGTTTATATTGTATTGAATTTATTATAAAATATTAAATGTAATTTCAAATTTTTTAATGAATTCCATCTAATTTTATAATTTAATTTGTAAAAACTATTTAATTATTGAAATTTTAAACAATTTCTTTGATAAATCTTATCGTAACTTTAAAATAATTTATTCTACCAGTTAATTTGTAAATACTCATTAATTATTAAAATTTTATGAATTTATTTAATTAATGTTTTAATCATTTTAAATATTTTAATGCCAATCCCAATTGATTCCAATAATTTGTAAAACATCTTTAATTAGAGTTGAACATCGAGCCAATTTGGTCCGAGTTAAGGCTTACCCAACCCACCTCGTTTTTGAAATTGGCCTTACTCGAACTCGACCTGAACTCGATACCAAGTCCTCCATGCCTGACCCAGCTCCAGTCCAAGATCAACTCTTGCTCGGGTGGTAGACTCTCAGGAGTTTCAACTCCCAGTCAAGGGTTCGAATACCCATAGGTGGTGAAATTCCACCAGCGTAAGTGCGTGGGGGTGTGTGTGAGTGTGTTAAAAAAAAAAAAAAAAAGTCCGGGCTCAACTCATTCATCCTTACTAGACCTATGGGTACATAAACATTTCAATGCATAATCCTAACCTTCCATCAATGACTCATAAATACATTATTAAGAAAGAAAATACATAAGTAGTTCACATTCAACTGAAGAAGGGAAAATGAACGGTCATCTAGGATCTTCTGGTATCCTTCAATTCATTAATGTCTGTCGTTGATACGGTCCTTCAGACCAATGGTCTAGATCACTAAACCATGGCTGGATGGTAAAATCATTCAAACAGCGCAAAAATATCTCAGATACGGATCATCCATGGTGGGCCCCACAATTCATGTATTTACAGATCAGCCTGCACATTTGACAGCCATGTTAGGACCACTATATCAAATATGATATCAAGATCACCGTATTCAACGCTCCTTGACTGGTAAAACCACCAATTCCAGTTACTACAGATATCTTGTGCCAATGTCAACGACTCAACATCAGATCTTTGGAAATCACATAATTAAAGTGAAGAGTATGGGATGATGTACCACACTCCAGCGATATGGCTGGTGTTGGTACGTGTCGTGCGAGGACGAGCGCTGAAGCTCCTCGAGATCAAATAGTAGAAACGGTTTAAAGGAAATCAAAGTTACACGTGCCCCCACGATGATGTACTTATCTTATCCACACTGTTCATACAGTTTTAGAGATTATTTTAAAGCATTAGCCAAAAAAAACGAATCATATCCAAAGCTCTAGTAGACCATAGCACAAATAGCAACAAGGGTAAAGATTTCCACCATTAAAACATTGGTAGGACACAATATAACTTTTATTTTCCATCTAATATGTTAATAAGGTCACAAAGACCGATGAAGAGGAAAAACAAATATCATATTGATCCAAGATTTATGTAACCCGAAAGGATGTCAATGGTATGCAATCAATTCCCCATTGCTTTTTATAGTATGGTACACTTGATCATGAGATGTGTTATATCCAAACCGTCTATCCACTTTGCGAGCTCATTGTAAGGTTTGAGATGAAAAATAAAACAGATCTAATGATCAAGGGGACCACACTGTAAAAAGTAGTAGGAGATTGAACGTCCACCGTTGAAACCCTTTTGGTCATAAAAGTTTCGTATCAATTTGAAATTTGTTTTTCCTCTTCACCACCTCATGCATACATTAGATGGAAAATAAACGTGATGTTGGGCCCTACAAAAATTTTAAGGGTGAAAATCATCACCTCCGCTGCTGATTGTGGTGGTCGAATTGATCTTTAGATATGATTCAAGTTTTGGATAATACCTTAGAATAATCTAGAAAAATGGATGAACTGTATGTATATAATAAATAAATCATCGTTAGGTAATGTGACTTTAATCTTCTTTGAACCGTTCGTACAACTTGGAGTCGCCTTCGCACGACACGTACATTTATTGGAAATGTTGTCGATATTATCCTGTCTTCTTTCAAATGTGGCTGCGACTTGCGTCCTGGTCACATCCATCCATCAATCACGTCAATCACGGGTCACGATAAGAGCTACTGATGGCTTGTTTGGGATGCAAAAACATTACTCATTACAGTGACGTAATAGGACTAACGATTTCAGCCCTCGATTAGGCGAATTGCCTGTACTTAGTTTTCTCATTACAATGACATAATAGGACTAGCGATTACAGCCCTCGATTGGACCACACCAAGGAAAACAGTGGGATAACGACGCCCATCAACCAAAACTAGACCCACCGGATGTTTATTTGCCATCCAACTGGTTCACGAGATCACGCATGCTTGACAGAAGGAAAAATACAAGACAAGTTCATCGCGTCTGTTTTGCACGTTAGGGCCTGTTTAGCCGGGCAGATTAGGAGGGATGGGAGGGATGGCAGGGTAAAATCTTGGGATATGCCAACGCTCCAAACAGACGTGATGAACTTGTCCCAGGATATGGCAAACCCATGAATCTTAAACCAATTCACTGACATCACCATCATTACCTTAAAATTGATCTCATCCCTTCTATTCCCGTACCGTGCTTGGGGCGTGTTTGGTTAGACGGATTGGAAGGAGGAATTGGAAGGTAAAATCTTGGAATATGCCGGGCATACCAAACAAGACTCGGTGAACTTGTCCCAGGATATAGCAATCCCATGGATCTTAAACCAATCCACTGGCACCACCATCATTACCTAGGGCCCGTTTGGCCAGGGGGATTGGAAGGGATTGAATGGTATTAGGGTGGATGGCATGGATTTCAAGGTAATGATGGTGTTTTCAGTGGATTGTCTTAAGATCCAATGGATTATTATATCCCAGGATTGCTATATCGAGTCTGTTTGGCACGCCCGGCCAATCTCGGGATTAAACCTTTCCATCCCTTCCAATCCCTCGAACCAAACACATCCCAGGCAAATTCAAATGGATTAGGGTGGATTGGATGGGATTTAAAGGTAATGATGGTGTTGTCAGTGGATTGTCTTAAGATCAATGGGATTGCTATATCTCGGAATCAGATCACCCGGTCTGTTTGGCACGCCTGGCCAATCCCGGGATTTAACTTCCAATCCCTTCCAATACCATCCAATCCCTTCCATTCCGCCCGGCCAAACAAGCCCTTAAAATCCATCTCATCCCTTCTAATCACATGGGATCCGTCCGGCCAAACAGGCCCTTTAGGGGTCGTTTGGCATCGTGGATTGGAGGGGATTGGAGGGGTTTTCAATCCCCTGGTTGTATGGCAGCATAAAGTAACTGAGGGTTTCAAATCCAGGGGTTTCCTTGAGGGGGTTTGCGATCCATGGTGAGAACTCGGATTACACATAAAATCATTTCAATAGTTGCAGGTGTAACATGTGTGTCACTATACACTATCATTCTATTGGGCACATGACTCACTAATGATGATCAGCACCATCCAATCATTGTCCATGTAAATCAGCACCGTCTAAACATTGTCCAGCACTGTCCAAACATTGTCCATGTAAATCAACAATTAAAAGCCGTTGGTTTGTCACTCAGACATGATCTTGTGCTTGTAGCCCATCTGATAGTTGGAATTTCATCACTTTCGAGCAAAGCATATGTTTCAGCGGGCTTATCACAACCATTGTATCAAAAATTACATATCTCACTAATTAGAGATATTAAAGTTGATTTAGTAATTAAATTCAAATCCCTATAAATATACTATGGATAGGTACTTTTAGATTAAAGTTGATTCACACTCCAGGGTGCCAAACACACTGGGAGGATTGCAAATCCAGGGGGTAAATCACGATGGGACTAACAAAACTATTTAACATTTTGTTAGTATTGCTGTGATTTGGAAGGATGATCATGACTCGACAGCATGCTATATACAATTAAAGAATATCCAAATAAGCACGAAAAGGATTAGGGCCCATTTGATTTTCCAGATCGCATATAAATGCAATGAGAAATAGTAATTATTACTACTTCGACGGCTTGAAAAGGCACTTGCATTTTTGTCTTGAAAATCGAGTCAAAAAGATTGATTTAAATTTTTGGGCCCACCATGATATATATGATATATCTGAGCCGTCCATCAATTTTAGTGTAACATCACTTAGGTTGCCCACACTAAAGGAAACAGTGGCACTGATATGTTTTTAACGATAAATATTCGCTTCCCTAAATCTTGTGGTGTGGCCCACTTGAGCTTTGTATTCGCTTCATTTTTTGTCAAGACTTAAATTCAACTGGCACAACAGATGGATGGTGTGGATAAGACACAGACATCATGGTAAGCCCCACATATATTTCAATCTCCTCGACTTAGAGCTCCGAAATATAAGTATCAAATCAAGCATTGATAACAACTATGTAATTACCAAGTGAAGTAATTATTACTCACTTACAGGGTATTTACCATATGCTTGGAAAATCAAAACTACTTTTGAAAGGAAGGAAATAAACACTATTAAGCGCCAGTTTACGCCATTGCAAGAAAATTACTTTTAGTATATTACCATTTAACTTTTAATATTTTATGAAAAACAACACGAGAAAATCAAACAATAAAGCAACCATTGAAGGTTGCAGTACATTTTTCAAGGATTTGTAGGCAATGATAATTTCCAACCGAATCTTCGAGAAAAAGCTACAGAAAAATAATAAATGTGTTATTTGATTTGACCAGGCTTTACACTGTTATTTGGTTTGATCTGGCAGCCTGGCATGCAAAGTCTTGAATGCCCCAAGACAAGATACAACTGTTGTGAGAGGGACTTTCTCCTTTGAAAATGTTGAAATGTTAAATAGTTACCTACCAAACGTCGATACTTGTCTCTTACAACTTAAAAGAGTGTTTAAAAGAAATTTCAAGAATGTTTTTTCAATAAAACCTGGAAAATGAAAATCGATTTTTCATACCTATTTTTCCTGGGAGCAGCAGGTAGATATCAATGGAAGTTGATTTCTCTTCCAATTTTATCATGACCAAAATTCCAAAAATAGTTTTTAGAGTGTTTGCTCAGCGCAAGTTGTTGTTGCTCTGTTATGAATATTTCTTTCCTTTTCGATTGTGAATGAAGATGTGATTGATGAAACTATTCCTGATGTTTTGGTCCTTCGTTGCGTGTTGCCTTACCATTGGAAATGTCCTGGTATGGAAAAATCAGGTGGGATCACTCATACAAGTGGGCCACACATGTCTAGGAGATAGACAGAAAATAATCAAATGGAATTATGGATTTTACATGCATGGTGCTGTGGGATACCTAACAGGTGGACCGTCATGATGTTTGGGCCTTTGGCCAACATGTTCACTTGGGCCCTCCTTACAGGGTCTAGTTGGTATACGCACATGTCTCACGTGGCCAATTGTGCCCAACCACCGCCTTACGCGTGCCCGATTGCCCTTCATTAGCTGGACGCGGATCAGGTGGTGTCGCCCATACCTCCCCCAGCTGTGGTTTGGTGATGTGTTGGGTGCTACTAGGCCCACGGTGATGTATATATTTTATATCCATGCTGTCCATCTATTTTTTCAGCTCATTTTAGGGCATGGACCCAAAAAATGAAATAGATACATAGCTCAAGTAACCACACCATGGGAAACAATGGTGGTTGACCGGTCATCATTAAAACCTTCTTGTGGGCCACAAAAGTTTCAGATCAAGCCTTTGTTTTTGTTTTGCCTTATCCAGGTCTGTGTGACCTTATCAACAGGTTGGATGGAAAATAAACATTACGGTGGGCCCTCAAAAGTTCCAACGGTGGGTTTCATTATCTCCACTGTTTCCTGTAGTGTGGTCCACTTGAGTTTCTTATCTGCTTTTTTTTTTTGGGTCCATCCCTTTAAAATGAACTGGAAAAACGGATGGACGGCATAGATATTAAACATATACATCAAGGTGGGCCCCACAGCGCCCAACACGTTGTGTGAGCAACACCACCTGATCCGCGTCCACATCGCATGTGTCAATTTCAGTAGCTCACTAAACGTTAATAAAGGATGATGGCAAAGCAGGAACGTTCTCGACCACTTGAAAAGTGGGGCCCACGGTTTGGTAATTCAGACCACTCGTTCCTTCTCACTGTGAACGGAGCAAGCACCAAACATCTAGACGTAAGCATTTGGGTTCGATTTCTATCCATTGATATTGACGGTGGGGCCCACCTTGATGGGTTGACCTTATCTTCATGATGGATCCTCTTGTGCACATCTCTGATGTGCTACGCATGTAGATGTTGGGTGAAAGATGTGGTTGCATGATAACTCAGCAATGGACTGCATCCGATCACTACTCTTAGTACGTACTGAGGTATACGAGGCATATGATACAATGTGCTTCCGGTGGGATCCACACGTAATGGCGTCTTAACCAGTTCTATGTTGTTGAAATTCAGGGACATGAGTTTCTTGTCTGGGAAATCTTTCAAATGGGGCAGTCCTTTTTACCTGGGGTTACTAGATGCATACCCAACATATGATCGGGACTCTAGCCTAGGCAAATATTAAAAAGGGACATGGATTCAGTGGATTTGGGGAATGAAATCATGGATTACTTTTTCTTGGAGAGATTTTACTGGATCATATCTCATTGTAAGAGATGGGGAATGAAATCATGGATTACTTTTTCATGGCGAGATTTGATTGGTTCATATGCCATTGTAAGAGATGGACTTTTTTTTTTTTTTAACTGGCATTCGGGTGGGTCCCAACAAAAAGACTGTGGACCTCACCTATCATATCTCCACTAGAAAGAGAAAATTCTAAGACAGAAGAGAATCTCCTAAAGATCCTCAAAACAAACATATACAAACTAGCCATCCGACTAATGAAGAGGGCTAGGGGGAGAAGGACCGACAAACCTTCGTGGGAAAGAATGGGCTACTGAAATTATAGATATCAAATTAATGTTGCGGGCCGTTGCACAAAACCTTAGGATCTAGCCTCCCAAAAACATCAAAATTATGGGATAATAAAGCAATGAAATAAATCAAAGCACAAACCACACGACATAAGAAATTTTTACGTGGAAAACCCTCAAAGAGGTAAAAATCACGGGACCTAGTCCAGAGCAACGATCTACTATGAAGTAGAACGTTACAACTGATCACAAGCATACACTGCTTGGATCAAACTTTCTTCACTCACGCAGGAGTGAATAAACAATAAAAGAATAAGAAAAACGGAGAGATCTCACCGATCATGAGGACGTAGAAGCACTGAGACATCGATTGCACAATAGATCACCTCTACGAGTATAATCCTCCATTCCACAAGTTTCCTCTCTCTCTTTTCTTTCTCTCTCATACCTTGGCCATCAAAAACCCTTAGCACAATAGCTTTACAAAGCCTTCTCAATACCCTAGAAAAGTCCTAGGGACCCTTATTTATAGTTTAAGCAACTTCCTTGCGCACCTTGGCGAAAACCCCCTTAAATTTACACAATCCGTACAAAATCCGGATATGAATCTGCGTAACCTCGATTGGTCGAGCACCTTGGAATTTCCAAACCAAAAGCTCGCTGGACTTTGAGTCGAGCGCCACTCGACTGGTCAAGCACCACCCTCGACTGGTCGAGCCATGAGGAGAAAATCCCTATCAAATCTCTCCCTTTTCGACTTAGGAAGAATTCATCTTCTTCAAGCCAGCCAGGTTTCTACAAACCTCAAACTTGCCCTTGAGCAGAGCTTTGGTCATTATGTCTAACCCATTATCGTCCGTGTGGACCTTCTTAAACTGTAACACCTTCTATTCTAAAGTATCCCTGATCCAGTGATTCTGAATCTCTATGTGCTTCGACTTGGAGTGCTGATTTGGATTCTTGCTCAAGTGTATAGCACTTTGACTATCGCAATAAACCACGTGATGCTCCTGCTTCAGGCTAAGTTCCTATATGAACCTCTTCATCCAAAGCACTTGTTTACATGCCTCTGTGACTGCAATGTACTCGGCCTCTGTCGTTGACAATGCTACGACCTTCTGTAGCTTGCTCTACCAAGAGACCGCTCCCTCTGCAAACGTGAACATGAACCCCCGATGTAGACTTCTTAGAGTCTATGTCGTCTGTCATATCTGCATCTGTGTAACCCTCTAACATAGGTCTTCCGTCACCATAACATAGGCTCAACCTGGATGAGCCTCTTAGATACCTCAGTATCCATTTCATCATATCATAGGTGTGGTTCTTATGCAAGAATTCCATCTCCTCTTGCATAGCTTTCAACTACTTCCCCTTATGCTCGTCGGCTAGGGCCTCAGAATAATCTTTTGGCTCTCCCCCATCAGTGAGTATAATGTACTCATGCGGCGAGTACCTCTCAGACAGATGTCTGTCCCTAGATGACCTCCTCACCTGTAGCTCAACAGGTGGATCAAGTAGGGGCTGCTCCCCCAGTCCATCTTTTGTTGGAACTCTCTCGTCCTTTGCACCTTGTTGTACTCCCCTGTCATCAGGCACCACGGGAGGAATAACCAGATCCATATCTACTAGCTCTTCTGAACTAGGCTGCTTCTTTTCTGGCTTACAAATGTCTTCAATACATTAGTTTTCAAAGAGAACCATATCTCTGCTCCTGGAGAGCTTCTTCTCAGTCGGATCCCACAATCTGTAGCCGAACTTTTCATCACCGTACCCAAAGAACACACATTACCTGATCTTCATATCGAGCTTTGTAACGCCCCGTACTTTCCAGTACTCGAGTGTTACCACGTAGATTAATTTAATATAAATACAAAAGATATATGTATATATAAATAATGCAAACCAAATATATATACACTATGAAATGTATATACCTTGTAAAGGCTTAAAATTTCATGTTAAAATGATACGTATATATTTAATGTATATGAGATATTTTGAAAATAACATTATATTAAATAAACATAATGAGTGGTAATTTCACAATATATAATTGAACTATAAATATTAGCGTAGCATTAAATATCTTTTATAAATACGTAAACAAAAATTTATAGATATTTTAAATAAAATCGTGTATTATTTAACAATGTGATTTCAAATATGATATTGTACAATTTTCAATTCATATGTATATATAATATGATATTGTAAATTATGAGTTCTATATTAATAAATAGATGATCAATTGCATGTAATTAGTAATATGTTAGTATTAAAGGTGTATATATATATGTATGAGATTTTAAATATATTGTAATTATAAGTAATATACAAAAATAATAATAATAATAAAAAATTATATTAATGTTAGTATTGGTTAGTACTATATGGCAAAAACCTTACGAATGGCCCATTAGGTCCTTTTAACCATTGACGATCGATTTCGGGATGGCCTGATTGTAAGACCCGTATCCTAGACCGTACCGTTCCATAGGCTTTCGCGGTCTTCCCGGTCAAATTTCGGTAACCTTCGACCCTTAACCGGTGTTGCGCGCGACCCTGATTCACATGCCGTCAACCCGAGTCAACTCAACTTAAGACTAGTGCCAATGCGACCGCGCCGTCGCCGCGGTTCCGATGCCGCAACTCGCGCGCCGATCCGATACTCTGGCCAGGAGATGTAGGCCCGCGTTCAGTTCGAGGAAAACGCCGCGCGTTACAAAACCCAAGAGAATCAACCCCATCAATCCCATCAATCTCATCAATCACTCACACATCACTCACCCATCCCCAAGTACAACCCCCATCCCTAAAGTCAACTTTCCCATCACCTCACCCATCTCTCTCCCCATCACTCCATCACTCACATCACCTCTCTCTCATCTCTCTCTCCTCTCTCATTCTCTCCCAAGCTCCATGAGAGCAACCCACGTCCAAGCATTTTCCATGGGAGAGGGGATGTTATGTGTGGCCTACCTCCCTACCACCCAATCCCACCCTCCAAAATCGATCCCAACCGTTGAAATCGTACCTTTAAAGCTCTAACATACATTGGCGGAAGAAAGAAGGCCGATCGGTGGGTGCTTCTCTCTCTCTCCCTCTCTCACTTTTTTTCTATGATGATGTGTGGCCCACCTGATGTATTGTGTCCATGCCGTCTAAGGCCAGCAACCCACCTTGATGATGGTCATCCAGACCGTCCAGCATCACCCGCTTCTGGACTATATGCAGGGAAAAATGCAAATAGCAGCTGGACACTGCGGCTAGTGGGCCAGTCACGTGGACCCCACCTCGTTCCACCGTCCATCCTCTACCTGTAGAGGAAGATCCGAACTCAGATGGACCATGCTGTAACCAGCCAAAGATAATGTTCACCGTTGAAACCGTGAGACCCACCTGCTGTTGGGAGCGGATAGGCTGGACGACCATACACCAGTATACAGCTGATGTATTGACGTCAGCAAGTATGTGGGACCCGTAGATGATATTTGGGTCTCATCCACACCATCCATTGATGGGACCCACCTATATGAATCATGCATCCAGGCCGCTCGTTCAGGGCCTGGACGCTATATACTTTTAATATGATAGCTATTATTATAATAATATTATTATATTGTATTATGTGGTGGCCCCACATGGGACCCACACGTGATGCATGTGGAGCATCCACACCGTCCATTTGATGGGTCCTCTTTATTTATGGGGTGCCTCCAAAAATCAGCCATAAACAGAACTCAGGTGGCCCACACCATCTACAAGTTTGTGAAAACATACTAAGTCATATAAAAGCACTTGCTAGGACCCACCTGAAATTTGGATGCTTTTGAAACTCGGTCTGACCCCTTAAATAAGTGGGACACACTAAATGGATGGGCTGGATTTGTGAACCATAGCTCCGTGGCTCCTGATGTACGTGAGGACCCACCTTTGATATGATATTTGCACCGTCCAGATGTATCTGGACGGTGAGTACGGGAGTGTAGCATATGACATAATAATAATATATTATATATAACATTATGGTGGCCCCACGTGGGAGCCACCTTTACTGTATATGTTTCATCCATCCGTGGATCCCATCCACGTGGCCCACCATCCCATGGCAGATGATCCAAACCGTCCAGTTGAGGACGTCAGTAAGCCAGGCCTGATCATAAGGGTGTTATACACACACCATCCATCGGTTTTAACCCAAACCGTCCATTCACGTGGGGCTTGTTGTAACGCACGTGTGGCATTCACCTGCCACGTGTATGGAGGACCCACCTTGATAACTATTTGTTTTGGTCTGCACCGTCCAGAGGTGCTGGACGGTGGACCACCTTGTATGTATGTATTTCATCCACACCGTCCAGTGGTCTGGACGGTGGAAACCCACCTGATTTATGTGTTTAATGCATACCGTCCATCCACCAGCCTTCCAGCTGCTGGATTGGCGCCAGGGCCACCACGTTTTATGTGAAATCCAAACCGTCCACGTTGACCCATGATGGATGTGTCATTACATCCAGGTGCTGTTGGTGCTCTTCAAAATAAGTAAAATATATATGTATTATACTATATAATACTATATGGTGGGCCCTATGTGGGACCCACCTATGTGGGAAGGGGATGGACTGGTGTACATTTACACCAACCATATGATTGTTGTAATGACGTCGGCTATGATGTATGGTTTATATCCCAACCGTCCAATGTTACGATGTACCCTGATGTATTCACACCGCGTAACCGTTTTGAGGTGTGGCCCACCCACATGTGTGACACGTGTGGGATGGAACCCACATTGCTGCATGTATTCTCTATCCTCACCGCCCATATGATTTGAACGGTGGGATGGCACTGTGGTGTATGGACTAAATCCACACCGTCCGTCCTGAACGGTGCAGTGCGGGACCCACCTGAGATACATGTGTTTTATCCCTGCTGTCCAGGTGCCCTGGAATGGTGGGCCCGCTGATATGTGTTTTGCATCCACACCGCCCAGCTGTTTGGACGGTGTTGAATGCACCATAATGTAAGTGTTTTATCTGTGTTGTCAATCCGTACAGTGGCCTGCCTTGATGTTATGTGTTGTATACACCGTCCATCCATGTGGGGCCAGCCGTAATGTATTTGTTATCCACGCCGTCCATCTTATGCAAAGCGGCCCACCTTGATATATGTATTGTATATTTACACCTTCCATCGCGGAACGGTGCCATGTGGGGCCTACCATCGATACATGTGTTGTATATCTCCATCGTCCGCTCCTTGGACGTGCGACCTCCCTTGAGGCACGTGTTTTATCCAAACCGTCCAGCCACTTGGGTCCTCTAGACTGTCCAGATCATGAGGCCACCTTGATGTATCGTGACCCATCCATGAGGCCCACCTTGATGTTTATGAGGCCCATTGGTGCGGTCCACGTAATGCGGCCCATTCATAAGGCCCATCTTGATGTATTTGAAGTCCATGGGTTGCGGCCTATATGATGTATTTGAGCCCGTGTGATGCGGCCCATTGTGATGTGTATTAGGCCTTTATGTGAGGCCATGGGCCCACTTTATGTTCACCTCTATGCGGGCCACTCTTTAGGAGCAATGTTGGTTAAATGTCCACATCAATGGGTGAAGATAGTTGAATGTCCACATTGTGACCTTCCTTTAGACCTTGTTCGACCGATTCCCGAGGCCGATTATCGATCGATCCCGATTGTCGTGACCGATTACCGACTCCGATCGGTTACTGATTTCCCGATTATGATTATCGATCGATTCCGATTGTCGTGACCGATTTACTAATTCTGATTATCTTGACCGATTGCCGATTCCAATTGACGTGACCGATTTGCCAATTAGGGTTATCGATCGATTTTGATTACCTTGACCGATTACCGATTTCGATTAACGTGATCGATTTACCGATTCCGACTATCGATCGGTGCAATTGTCGTGACCGATTTGCTGATTCTGATTATCTTGACTGCTTACCGATTCCGATTGACGTGACCGATTTGCCGATTCTGACTGTCGATCGGTGCGATTGTCGTGACCGATTGCCGATTCCGATTGACATGACCGATTTGCCGATTCTGACTGTCGATCGGTGCGATTATTGTGACCGATTGCCGATTCCGATTGACGTGACTGATATGCCGATTCCGATTGTTGAGGCTAAGTATCGAGGCTGATTCCGATTGTCGAGGCCGCGTATCGATGCCGATTCCGAGTGTCAATTCGATTGTTGAGGCGGAGGCCGATTGTCGAGTCCTATATGATGTATATGCGACCCGTAGTTGGGGCCCACTGTGATGTATTCGTGGCCTATGGGCAAGGCCCATTGTGATATGTATTAGGCCCATGACGCATGACCCATTTGATGGATTCGAGACCCATGTGTAAGGTCCACATGTCATGTATTTAAAGCCCATGAGCAAGGCCCACCCGTTGTGTATATATGGCCCTTAAGTAAGGTCTACTGTGTTGTATATTAGGCCTTTGTGTGAGGCCGTGGGCCCATTATATGTTTGGCTTTGTGTGAACCATTCCTTGGGGGCAATGTTGGTTAAATGTCCATATTGTCGAGGTCGATTGTTGATATCTGTTATTGATACCGATTATGAGTATGTGACTGCATAGCATCATGATACATGCCCATACGCATCATCTGCATGTTTGTTATGAGATGTGGTTGACCATTGCATATGTCATTAGGCAGATTGTTATGAGACTTCCTGATAGGCAGAGGTTATCTTACATGAGCGCACGGTATGCGCATGATTAATGCATGACTGGATTGTATGGCTCATACATCTTGCACTGTGTGCCCTAGCGACATCAGGGTCGTAGCCTCCACAGGCATATCGTGGATGGCCAGATGGGACACCGAAAATTTGTTCTACATGGGGTGCTATAGATATCCCTGGGTGAAATTCCCTAAACCCTCTTGGTCCCAGAGGTTGCTCCAACGTCTAGACCGAGTGGATGCATGAGCGCATGAGGGCCGTATACCGTTAGGCCGCGTCTCCCACTGTGTCGTGGTCGGTTGGAAAGGGATACGGCCTTACCTGCCCGAGAGGAGGGGGCAATGCTAGGCTGAGTCTGACCAGCTCGAGGAATAGGTCCGCTATCGACGAGCCGGGCCCGATATTGGCAGGCGGATAGTGAGGTCTCTTCCACTCGCCTTGTTGCGCGCGATGGGGCGGCAATCTGGTTTGGAGTGTAATAGACCCCGGTGATTTCCCAGAGAGGAACCGTACTGACACGTGGACTTATTGAGTAGGAGTTGCATGCTCATTCATCCATTCATTCACTATCCACTCGGGCTGGTGGTGCGCAACTAATTGTTGTGTACCTTTGTTATGGCAAGGATTTCGGTTGGGCGCGCGACTAACCTGAGATCAGGAGTTTACCACGTTGAGTCTGACTATCCAAATTCAGGTATGGGACTAGTTTGGATAGAAGTCCCTTGTGGTGGACCCCGTAGCCTGCGATACTACATACTATCATCCCGACTTCACACTCCAGCATAGTCATTTCATTCGCATCACATATTGCATTACATCCGCAGGCATATGACATTTTGGGTTGTTATGTTCCTGTACTTATATAGCTTAGACGAACTTAACATGATTTGCATATTGCCTTGCATCCTCAACATATAGTAGTTGGCTTACTGTCTTCGCATTGCATAGCTGATCTATCTTACTCCCTCAGTATATTGGTTATTATATTTTTGCATCGCATAGCCTTGGTACGGCTGATAGCATTCATGGACTTATAGATTGCTAGTATTTCCGCTTACTCTGATATCGTATGATTCATGATCTTGCCTGTATTACCAATGTTATATGATTTATGGCATTATATTGCATTCTTGGCACTTACCTTGTGCACACACTTTCACCACCCACTAAGCTTTCTATAAGCTTATGCACGATAGATGCGTGCAGGTGACGTTAAGTTGCGGCAGTAACGATCTTGGAGCGTGCAGCGGTCTTTTGGAGCTTGATTTTCGATTTATGTATTTCCCTTTCAGCATTGTACTCAAACGATTATATTAGTGGATATGTGATGATGATGTTGCCTTTGTGAATTGGGTAATCTTGTGGTTATGCTTATTATGAGTTAAATGTACACTGAAAAAAAAAAAAAATCCTCCTTGTAGGATCCCAGGATCGGAATCTGGCGTATGGACGCTAGGAGCCGAGAATGGGGTACTACGGAGGCTGTCGACACCGGATTCGGCGATCGGGATTCCAGTGAATCCGATTTCTGGATTTGGGGCGTGACACTGATCGTCAGATCGATGTAAATCCATGAATGAGACCCAAATCAAGCTACGGGCCCCACCTGAGAATTGGATCCACCTGATTTTTCGGTCAGAGGCCATGTCCGAGACCTCAGAAGTTAATAATTGGTGTGGATTTGATCACACACATTGGTGGACCCCATTTAGAGGCAACGCATGAGCACTATCCACGTGCAGCAGCGGTGCACTGGACTGCACTGCCAGTCAAGTCGGACTGACCCGACATTTTCCAAAAACGGGAAGACGTCTTCTGCCCGCACCCTGACAAACGGACGAGCAACGTCTGTTTGAGACGCGTTATGGCCCACCAAAAATCAGTCAATTCGTAGATCAGAACCGTCCATCGTGTCTAGGGCTTGGGCCCTGCCCAAACCCAACTTTCACAATTGATTTTTATGCACGTGTGGACGCACGATCCTCGCTGTAAACCAGCCCTACAAACACATCATTTTCAAAAACAGAAACTGTATCCACTCCACGTTAGCGATCCGTGTAAGCCTCCTCTTTTTGCATCTTCACCGTTCAAACCGGAGTGATCTTGATCGTCCTAAACTAGGTTTTAGGAAAGAAAGAGAATAAGAGACAGAAAATCGTCCGCCTCCTCCCAAGCTCAAACCCATCACCTAAACTCTCATGAAATGCCTAAAGGCCTCCTCCACAAGCTTCCTTGGGCCTACCCGCACCATCCACAACGAACGGATCGAAAGAAGAAAGTTTCATGTGCAATCCACCATTATCACCCACCTCATCTTCCTCGCCAAAACTCCGCGCACGATCACCATTTCGGCTCACTGGGTTGCTGAGATTCTAAGACCAGTTCAACCTCGAATTGGGAGTGGATGCAGGAGGAGGAAAATGAAAGGAAGGAGAAGAAAAGAAAGAAGAGATCAGAGGAGAAGAAACAAGAGAGAGAGAGAGAGAGAGAGAGAGGGCTGGTGCGTCGTTGCACCAGCATGAACCAAGGCGAGTTGACTCACTGTCGAGTCGTGTTGTGCCAGCTGAATCATCCCCAGCTGTGGGATGTGGACCCCACAATGATGATAATGTTTTAATCAACACCGTCCATCTGTGGCGCCAGCAGCAGAACGCCTGCCGTATTGACGTTATCGAGTTCTGTGGGTCTCACTGAGGTATGTGTCATTCAACGCCGTCCATCCATTTTGCTTGAGGTGGGACCCACCCACCTCAAATGTACGTGTTTCATCTATGCCATCTGTAAATCCAGACGGTGGGTCCCACGCAGCTCTGGGTTGTTGTTGACGTCACCAAGTTTTGTGGGCCCCACCGTCAGCAGATGCGATTCTAGGCCGTCCATCCCAAACTGGAGGCTGGCGCCTCTCTTATGAACATAAATATATTGTAATATATTTATAATATAATATATTATATTATGTTGTAATACAAGGCTGACACTGTGGGTCAGATCCCGAGGTATGTGATATCCCAACCGTCCATCTGGATGGTGGTGTAAAGCCACCTTGGTGTATGTGTTACAACCAAACCGCCCATCCAAACGGTGAGCTCGTCATAAGGCCTGAGACAAAAATGAAAAATGAGGCAGATTTACCAAGTGGGCTTCGCTGTAGAAATTAGTGGAGAATTAAACACCTACCATTGAAATCCATATGAACAAATTGGACGGAAAATAAACGTTAGGTGGGCCACACGGCATCATCGGGTGGGCCTCACCATCAGGTGTAGTGGGCCGGTCCCACTTGGGTTTAGATTGGACCCAATAACTGGGCCTCCCTATTATGGCAAAAGTCTGGTGGGCCTAGTCACTTTAAAACAAGCCCAAGAAACCTAACTTTGGAAACTCTTGTCTTATGCAAACTGATCTCCCTAGGAAACTGCTTGCGTAACTTGGGCCCACCATCTACGCGCGAGAATCAGGTCAAGGGCTGTACTACGACCTCTCTGGTGATGAATCTTTTCCCTTGAGCTTTCCTCTTCCTTGTTAGCTTAAGTAGTAGTTTATTTTATTTTAATTGATAATTGACATCTCTGATTCATGATAACTTGTGTTAGATATTGAATCTGATTATCAATCATATGTTCAACACTTAGTTTGTATGAATATCAACATGCTGTACTTGAATATCCGTCATGTTTATAGATTGTTTATGAATTGTTTATAAACCTTGAACTATGACACTTACTAAATGTCTACCTAAATCGGTTGCTTGCAAATTCAGATAATAATGTTTGGAATTAATCATGCATACATGGCACTCCTATTTTAAAATGGACTAACTGTTGGAAATGTCCATCTTTCTTATTTGGGATGAGCTAACTGTTTGAAAGGCTCATTCTCTTGCTTAGTGGACCGACTGTTTGAAAGGCCCATCTTATTGCGTGAATGAGCTGACTGTTTGAAATGTCTATTCTTGTCTAAGTGCACCGACTGTTTGAAAGGCCCACTATCTTACTTGAGTGAGTCGACTGTTTGAAAGACATGTTCCTTTGCAAGTTGAATGAGTCGACTGTTTTGAAAGACCTATTCTCTTGTCTGGGTGGACTGACTGTTTGAAAGGTCCATTCCCCTGTTTGGGAGGAGCTGACTGTTTGAAAGGCCCATCCCCAGGCATGAATGAGCTGACTGTTTGAAAGGCCCATTCATGTCTAAGTGAGTCGACTGTTTGAAAGGCCCACTACTCTGCGAGTTGAATGAGCTGACTGTTTGAAAGGCCCATTCCCTTGCATGAATGGATTGATTGTTTGAAAGGTCCATTCACTTGGCCAACTGGATATGCATCCTCAGTTGATGTGCATTCACGCATCCATGCACTTAAACAAGATTGCATAATGAAATGTTTTGTATGTTTTAAAACTATGCTTAACTAATGCGGCGGTGTGTAATCTTGAGGGGAATTCACACTGAGCTGGCAACTCATTTATCGAATATATAACCGTACAGGTAGTACAAGTGGCTTGGGTGATATTCAGGTTCAGTCTGATAAGAGGCCTTTATGATTGACAAGGATGTGTGGCTGTATCTACCTCGAGAAGCTGCGCGATCTTGCAGATTTCATTTATATGCATTCTAGGTTTTTCTCATGTATTGAACCATGTAAATTCTTGCAGTTGTTCAGATGGAGACATTGGTTTGTATAAGTCATTATGGGCATCTCCTTGTGTATCCTAAATGTAAATGAAGACTTTCCTTTATGTTGATTTGTCCATCCTACGCTCATCTGCTTACTCTGATGAAAAAAAATATTACATATTAAAGTTGACTATCCTTTAAGGTTAACAACTCGGGTTTTTGGGAAATGGGTCGTATACTCGGGTCCTGAAAAGTTGGGGCTTTGCAAGCTTGGACCTCTCGTCATTTAGTACGTGAACGGATGCCCTGCATCCAAATACCCTGAGATGACTGCACGATGGATCTTGTCCATTCCACACCTTCTCGGGTACTTCTCCATTCAAAGGGGCTGATGGAGACATGTTTATCAAATACACTGCCGTGTGCATTGCTTCTCCCCAGAACGTCTTGGACAACTTCGCATGGGATAACATGCATCTGATTATCTCTACAATGGTGCGATTCATCCGTTCAGCCACACCATTATGTTGGGGGGTCTTGGGAACCGTCTGTTCATACCATATACCCAGAGACTTACATACTCATGGAAGCTACCAATGTACTCACCACCATTGTCAGTGCGGATGCACTTTAATGATCTGTCAGTCTCTCTCTCGACCATAGCATGAAACAATTTAAATACACCAAAGACCTCGTCCTTGGATTCCAAAGATAAACCCAAACCCTCCTAGATGCGTCATCTATAAAAGTGACAAAATACAATGCCCCACCCAAGGTTTTTGTCCTCATAGGACCACAAACATCAGAATAAACCAAATCTAATGCATACACTTTATTAACATGAGAAGCAGATTTAACAAATGAAACTCTATGCTGTTTCCCTGATAAATAATCAATACAGGTTTTGAGAGGTATACCCGTCACGTCTGAAAGGAGCCACTTCTTTGCTAGTAGCTAAAGCCCTTTTTCACTCATGTGGCTTAGACGCCTGTGCCACATATCGATAGTTGAATCTTCTGTTGCGTTCAACCCACCCTTGCACACACTGACACTTGCCTTGTAAAGGGTGCAACACTTCTTTCCTCTGACCGCGATCGATGAACCCTTGATGAGCTTCCAGCGCCCACCAACAAATCGGATTTCATAGCCATCATCATCCAACCTTCCCATCGATATCAAGTTGAGGCGAAAGTCTGGAATGTGTCTCATATCCCTGAGAACCAATGTGCAGCCCACATCAGTCTTCACACAAATATCATCGACCCCTACGATCTTCGATATGCCAGAATTACCCATCTTCACGGTCCCAAAGTCACTTGACTTGCAGCTTATAAAGAAGTCCCTACGTAGAGTCGCATGAAACGATGCTCCCCAGTCTATCACCCAGTCGGTGTCCTGACTCGTAGCCGTGAGACAAACATCATGATCCGCCGAAAGAATAACTACGATGTCACCATTAGAAGCGACCGCAGTGGAATCTGATTAATCTTCCTTCTCCTTTCCTTTTCTTTTCTTGTCTCCTTCTTATTACGACATTCATGCTTGTAGTGACAATTCTTCTCACAATTCCAGCATTCAACATCCTTCCTGGTACTCGACTTGCCTCTTGATTTATCTCGGGCCTTCCCGCCCTTTCTGTTCTTTCCTCTCTCTCGTTCTTGTGTCACAAGGGCCTCTTGTAAGTAGACCCCTGAGACTTCCTCATTGTCTCCTCATTGAAGAGACAACTAGTTACTTGTTCCATGAACACCTTTCCGTCTGGCTCGAAGTTACTCAAAGACACCACCAATGTCTCCCAACTATCAGGCAATGAGCTAAGTAATAATAAAGCCTGTGATTCATCGTCCAGGACCATCTTCGTAGCAGAGAGCTGGTTCAATATATTGTTGACCTCATTCATGTGCTCAGCCACATAACCACCATCTTTGAACTTAAGATTCACAAGTTGTCTTATTAGAAAAATCTTATTACCAGCTGTCTTCCTCTCATACAACCATTGCAATTTCAATCATAAGCTAGCGGATGAGGTCTCCATAGACACATGGTGGAATACGGAATCATCCAACCATTGTCTAATAAACCCCACCGCCTTCCGGTCCAATTTCTTCAAATCATCATCTATCATATCCTTTGTTTTTGCTGATATTTCTAAGATTGGAGCATACAAGTCCTTGCAATAAAGCAAGTCCACCATCTTAGCCTTTCATATAGTCCAGTTAGAACCATTGAGACTGATCATCCTTGATGAGCCACCTTCCATAATTCAGGACTGATCCCACTCCGTTCAACCAACCTGAACTCACTGATACCACTTTGTTGGGGGTCGTTGCACAAAACCTTAGGATCTAGCCTCTCAAAAACATCAGAATTATGTAATAATAAAGTAATGAAATAAATCAAAGCACAAACCACAGACACAAGGAATTTTTACGTGAAAAACCTTCAAAGAGGTAAAAACCACGAAACTTAGTCCAGAGTAACAATCCACTTTGAAGTAGAACTTTACAACCAATCACAAGCACACACCGCTTGGATCAAACCTTCTTCACTCACGCAGGAGTAGATAAACAATAAGAGAATAAGAAAAACAGAGAGATCTCACCGATCACGAGGACGTAGAAGCGTTGAGACGTCGATTGCACAATAGATCACCTCTACGAGCATAACCCTCCCTTCCACAAGCTTTCTCTCTCTCTCTTTTCTCTCTCTCTCTCTCACACCTTGGTCGTAAAAAACCCTTAGCACAATAGCTTTTGAAAGCCTTCTTAATACCTTAGAAAAGTCCTAGGGACCCCTATTTATAGTTTAGGCAACTTCCTTCCGCACCTTGGCGAAATCGCCTCAAATTTACGCAGTCCGCACAAAATCTGGACATGAATCTGCGTAACTTCGACTGGTCGAACAGAGTCCTCGACCGGTCGAGCACCTCCCTCGACTGGTCAAGCACCTCAAAATTTCCAAACCAAAAGCTCGCTGGACTTTGAGTCGAGCGCCACTCGACTGGTCGAGCACCACCCTCGACCAGTTGAGCGAGGCACTCAACTGGTCGAGCCATGAGGAGAAAATCCCCGTTAATTAAGGCCATTTTAAGGAGCCTAGGCTTGAGTTATCTAGAACTAGCGCTCCTCTGATTAACCTCGAAAGGTCAGATTTGCGCCTATAAATTCTGTTTGGGCATCTGTCACTCGCCATTCTAGCTAACGCATCAGCCACCGCATTCACTTCACGGAATATGTGATCAAAGATGAGATTAAGATTGTGCCTTTAAGACTGAATATCACCCATCATATACCAGATTTTACAGGGGCTTGAAGCTAACGAGTCCTCCGCCGCATTTGCTATGATTTTGGAGTCAGATTATACTATCACATTGGTCAGGCCTAGGTTGGAACAAATGATCTGGCCATCAAGCATGGCCTAGGCTTCCGCTACCGTATTTGAACAACCCCATAATATTTGTAGAAGGCAAAAACCAGTCTACCTGTATGGTCTCTGCAGACACCTCCTCCACCACTTTCCCCTGGATTGTTTCTCGAAGAACCGTCTATGTTTAATTTCAGCCAGCCTATGGGAGGTTTAAACCATCTGACAATGAAAGGTTTACCTGCGGATGGGGGGTTTGAGCTTTTGATCTTCAAAGTCTGGAGGATGATGTTGTCGGCCATGGAATTCTTGTCCTCCACTTGAATGGACGATCCTATTTCTCTCAGCCAACATGAAACCTTGGAGATGATAAGGTTTTCTGACATTTTGTGGCCCTCGAACCGGGCGACATTTCTGTTGAGCCAAATCTCCCATATGAATAAACAGGGGAGGAGACCAATAAGAGTGGAAATATGTGATTTCTCACTAGCCTTTGAGGTCCATTGCTGGATACGCAGAAGGATGGGTTGGTTGGGGATGAAGGGAATATCGAACAGCTGATAGAAGTACCACCAGACGTTCCCTGCTATTGTTACCTGGCAAAATAGATGGTCTAACGTCTCCACTACGTCGAATGCATGGTCAGAGAAGGAGAGTTCTGTTGTTAACCGTTGTTCTGCTGGTATTGGAGGGGACTGAAAGCAAAGGATGTTGGAGAATGAATCCCATTCCCCCGTTGAAAACCTAAGGGAGGAATTGATAGAGACGGATGGAGAGTGGGAGCTGATCTGCAACATTCACATCTGGATACGATGTTGACACCAAATCGCTGCACCGTTGTGTTAACCGGAATAGCCATATGAACAGTTTTACAGGCAAAAATTGAAATTTTCGAAGGAAGGAGGTTATGCCAAATCCATTTAGTCCAATGGACTTTGGGCTGATGCTGTCTAATTCCATTCCAAGCAGATTTTAGAGTAAAACTACCTGATGGGGATAAGTCCCATATTAGCTTGTCTACACGATTAGACAGGGCCACCTTTAATGCTGAAATTGACTGCATTGCTGCTAGGGTAATGAAGTCCTGGATGTCTGAAAAATTCCTTCTGCTTGATAGGGGGTTGAAATCACTAACCTTAGCACTCATAAATGGATGAGGGACGGGCCTCACTATTGCCCCTGCAAGCATCCCACCACCCGACCAGTTGTGTATCCAAAAGTAGGGCTGAAAGTTGGGCGGGTTCAACCCGACCGACCCGTGACCAACCTGACATTGGGTTGGGATCGGGCAAGATATTTTAGGTCCGATCTTAAGCTTAGGCTATACAAACACCAACCCGATAAAACTTGGGTTGGGCTCGGGTTGAGGTCTCGGGTTGCCCGACCCAACCCGAACCCGATCAATATATAAGTTACTTATAAATTATAATTGAGTGTGGATCGTTTGTGTCGAAGGCACACTAGTGATGTCGAGTCTCATTTGTCCACGTCATTTCCAAAGACTCAAGCTAACAACATATGCCAGATTTCTCTCTCCCAAATAGACTTCATGCTATGCTACATGACTTTTAAAGGAGTAGTTGTCTTATATTTTAGCTTGTTTTTTAAAGAAAAAATGAAGTTCTTTATAATGAATAATCACATATATAATTAATAAAATTATAGATACAAAAAATAAGTCCTATATTGAAATATAATAAACTAATGTAATAACGAAAATATTAGCATGTATATACCCGACCAACCCGATCAACCCGACCGAGCCTGCTTGGATTGGGCTTGGGTTGAGAATTCCCAACCCGAGATTGGGTTGGGTTGGGTTAGGGTTGAGCACCAACCCGACCCAACCCGCCCGACTTTCAGCCCTATCCGGAAGCTGATGTTACCTTCTCCAATGAGCCATCTGGAATGTAAGAGAGTGAATGGTAATGCTTTGAAGAGTTCCTTCCAGGCCGGAGAGGAGACCGAGCTTACTACTCCTTTTTTAAAGATGAGTTTCCAGAGGTATTTTGCTGAGATGAATTTGGTCCAAAGGGACTTGCTCTCCAGAAGATTCGAACACATTTTGATTCTAAAAGCAAGCATGACTTCTTCTATGTTCCTGATTCCCAAACCACCTTCTTGGATTGTAATACATAGCTTCGACCATTTGACCCAATGCCTTTTGTTTCCTTCTTCAGTGCTGCCCCAAAAGAAATTGGTGAAAGCTCTTTCCAAAAATTTACTGACAGACTTTGGAATGTTGATTGCAGATAGCAGATAGATGGGGATGCTAGTTAGAACGTCTTTGATGAGAATCAATTTTGCTGCCGGATTAAGGAATTTTGCTTTCCAACCTTCAATTTTACTGATGATCTTTGAATGATCGGCTGCAAGAGCAGACTTTTGATTTTACCTTTAGATAGAGGAACTCTCAGGTATGTAGTTGGAAGGAAGGCTCGTTTGAATCCTATAAGTTTGGTCAGACTTTGGGCTTTACATCTGGAAGATTTTTTTGGGGCAATGATGGCTATCTTGGACGCATTAACCTTTTGGCCCGAAGCATTTTCATAATCTCGAACAAATTCGAGGAGATTACGCACATTGGACTGCCTACCATTGAGAAAAAGAATAACATCATCAACAAAAAACAAGTGAGTGATTGTAGGACAATTCTGGGGAAGGTTGAATGGTTGACAGATTCCAGATGAGAAAAGCTTGGAGACGCCCCTACTGAATACTTCTGCTGCAAGAATGAAGATCGACGAAGAAAGAAGCCAAAGCTTCTACCGTTAATGAGAATGGAAAACCCAACATCTTTCCAACAACGTTCTAACTGAGTAATCCATAATTGATTAAACCCAAATTTCTGTAGCACTTGAGAAATGAAGTTCCATTCCAAGCGGTCGTAGGCCTTTTCCATATCTAGTTTGATGATGAAGTTGCCCCCATAAACTTTTCGATCAATCTCATGAGTCATCTCTCTTGCAATGGAGATATTTTCGGATATCGATTTACCTTTGACAAAAACCCCTTGCTCTTGGGAAATAAGAATTGGGAGAGTATGAGCCAGCTAGATGCCATAATCTTGGAGAATATCTTCATTATGCATTTACATAAGAATTGGGAGAGTATGAGCCAACTAGATGCCATAATCTTGGAGAATATCTTCATGAAATCTGTGACATATGATGGGTTCTTTTTCTTTGGGATTATGCAGATTTGGGTGCATTAGAAGGCTTTTGGGACTGGACCACCATTGAGGAATTCTTTAGCCGCATCAAAAAGGTCTTTACCTATCACTTCCCAGCATGAGGAATAAAAGGCTCCACCATAACAATCAGGTCCCGGGGCGCTATCAATCGGAATAGACGTAACCGCTTGCTTGACTTCCTCCAACGTAAGTGGTCTCAAAAGACTCGCATTCATTTGATCATTTACCAATCTCGGGATGCAGTTGAGAATCCGATGGTTAGAGTTGTAGCCTTCAGAGGAGAAGAGCTGTTTGAAATACTTTCCAACTTCTTCACCTATCTCTTCCATTTTCTTGATAATTCCACCTGAGGTCGTCTTCAATTTGGAAATAATTAATCTTTTGTGCTTGATTAAGACGAAGTTGTAAAAAAATCTTGTGTTTCTATCACCTTCCTTAAGCCATTGATTCCTTGAATTTTGTTTCCAAAAAAGTTCCTCTTGAAGCTGGGCTTTTTCCAGATTCACCTGGGCTAGGTTGAGCTTGATCAAATTTGATTCAGACTGCGTGTTGAGGAGGTTAAGCTCAGCCCTGTTCACTTCATTTTCAGCCTCTTGAACGTTTTTGTTGACATCTCCAAATGCCTTGTTCCATGCCTTCATTCTAGACTTCAGAAGCTTCAACTTGATATAGAATCTGTACATTGGTGTTACAGCAACATCATTGTTCCAGTAATCTGAAATAACCTTCCTGAAATCATCATGGGCAGTCCACATTCGCTGAAATTTGAAAGGATGGGGAAATTTTGCTGATTCATCTTGAAAAGTGAGGAGCAAAGGAGAGTGATCGGAGTGGGATCTTGTAAGGTGATCGACCTTAGATGTTGGGAAAGTTCTCAACCAGTCAGCGTTGATTAACATTCTGTCTAGCCTGGCCCATCGATGACTTCTGCTCACTCTATTGTTGCACCAGTTAAAGGGGAGCCTGAATATCCCGCATCTATCAGACCCGTATCATTGAGCACATCACGTGTACGATGTTTGATTGGATCACGTGCCATTGTAAGAGATGGATTAACGTTTATATACTCATCCTAACAACTTTGAAACGTGTTTTGCAAGCGCTATCTCTAACCACGTAACATGAGCCAATTAAAGCTTGTCACATACTTGATGGTACCCTAGATCCACCAAATCCACATCCGTTGGAAGGGACACGAATTTAATGGATTTAGAGAACCACTAAGCTTGTTGGATATGTGATTGTGGGGCCCACCTTAATATATGTGTTTAATATTTATGCTTTCCATCCGTTTTGCAAGCTTATTTTAAGGCATAAGCAAAAAGATAAGGCAAATCCAACTCTTAAGTGAACCACATAAATCAAATGTCCAAGACCGTACCCCGAATTGTGCAATTTAGATTAAGACCCACAAATGTGAGTTATGTGAGTCGCCAAAGTTTTTTAATTACAAAACCTATATATATAAATTCATTTGGGTTAGGGTTAGAAAATCTGAAATTTAAGAGTTTTTAAGGATTTTTGGGAGTTTTAGTTGGAATACACCAAATTTACTATCGTTTCTTTCATTTGATCGACTTCTAGTAGTAATTGAAAGTAAGTTTATGCCATATACTTAATTTAGAAAACCAAAATCATATTTTCTTAGTTTTAATCGAATTTCATTTAAAATTTATGTAGGGTTTTAGGCTTTAAAAAAAAAAAAAAATCTTAGATCCTAAACGTTGTTAATACATGGAATCATATCCTAAGGACCTATTTGGGAGCGTTGATTTAAAACCCCTTAGATTTAGAACCCCTTGGATTTGAAACCCCCGGAATTGGAATCCTCTCATTGTGTTTGACACCTAGAATTTAAAATCCCCTCTAATCCAAAAATAGTTATGCATAGTATATTTATAAGGGTTTGAATTTAATTACTAAATCAACTTTAATATTCATAATTAGTGTATGTATGTAATGTTTGACACAATGGTCATAACAAGCCCGTTAAAATATATACTTTGCCTGAAAATGATGAAATTCTAAGTCACAGATGGACCACGAGCACAAGATCACATTCGAGTGACTAACCAATGATTTTTAACCGTTGATTTACATGGATAATGTTTGGACGACATAGATCATCATATTAAAGTAATTATAATGATGAAATTAATAATCTAATTGTTTTGGGATATCATCAGTGGGTCGTTTGCCCAATAGATTAATAGTATAGTGACACACATGTTACACATACAACTCTTAGAAGGATTTTAAATGTAATCCAAGCTTTCATTGTGGATTTTAAAGAGGGGATTTGAAACCCCCAGTTACTTTATGGTGTTAAACATACCAGGGGATTTGAAATCCCAAAATAATAATAATAATAATAATAATAATAATAATAATAATAATAATCTATGGTGCCAAATGACTCCCAATGTGAGGACTATTCTTTTGAGTTAGCTTTTCTTAATTCCCGATGGTTTCAGTTGATGAAATTTTTGTGTTGATTAAAATTATATATATATATATATATATATATATTCAAATGTTAGAATTATTATATGCTTATGATTCTTATGTTATGTGTGTCGTATGAATAACATATTTCTTGGATTGTATAAATTTAGTATTCATTTAAGCTTTGATGATGTGAAAATAAGAAATTGTTCATTTGGCATGCTAAGCCTTTGGTTAAATGTTTAAGTGAGAAATTTGATGGAATATGATTAATCCATGCTTGTGAACATGATTAGGATATTATCAACATGCTTTATTTGAGATTAGTCTCTAAAAAACCACTAAAATTGTGGACCGCCTACTTTAGCCTTAGTTGTCGCGGATTGGTTCTATTGATGGAGGCATAACACAACTGACTGACTCTAGTTTACGCTACTCGTGGGTTGTTTTGCACTCAAAGTCGTCTAGTATATATTCTCTTAATTTGTTGAATTAGTCTAATCCAAAGATAATCATTATTCTGTAAATGTGGCACATATTCGATTGAATCCAATATACCACGATTACCATTTATATATAGTCATCATTTATAATTGTTTGTAATTGTGATACAGTGAGTTATTCGTTACAGCTCATGGGTCAGGCACGGTGGTATGGGATACTATGTCTGTGCCGTCTCTGACCTGTGGAGGCAAAAGAGCCTGACAGTGAGTCTTGAGTACCAATGGAGTTGACGAGCCTACCATCAATGATTGGGCGACGACCCAAAAACAATATTGATTTGAAAATTGAGTGTTTGTGGTAGTGACCCTCTTGGTCGATAAGTAAATCATTGGATTTTTTAATCCATAAGTTGTGTCGTCTCGAGGTGTTCTCGTAAATCCTCAGCAATTTCATTTTCATGACAGATAATGTTGAATATTGGACGACAACCTTGAATAGAGTAAGGACTTTGGTGACGAACTATGTGGTTCTTATGGATTTGAATTGTTACGTAATTATGGTAATTTGGTTTCGCTAATACAGTTGTTTGAATACGGAATAATAAAAGTTGAACAATTATACATTCATGTGCATATGTACATACCAGGGTTTACATGCTTGGTTGCTCAAGAATTAGTGAAATCTGCCCCTAGCATATTGTGTGTGACAAGAGGCCCATTTATCCCATATTTATATTGTCTGAACCATGCATTCATGCATTTGCATTCATTCATTAAATAACTATATTAGAAAAGTATTTGCAATGTAATGTTTCATTACTTGAACTTGATCGTGTTGATATTATGTATAACTTAGAGAATGATAACTCTAAGTTGAATACTCTCTCCCACTTGGGATAGTGTTTTAAAACACCAAGAAGATCTCATGCATGCAGGTGTTACCAAGGTCATTATGATTGATGACTGAGAATAACTAGACAGACCTTTACTTCAAAGTTTTCGTTGGAGTCATATACAAAAATATCAAGCTATGGAATTTCTTTTAGACATTAATTTTGGTATCCCTATTACTTGAAGTTGCTGATTATATACAAATCATGGTATGGACACTAATATAATTGTATTTTACTATTTAAATTTTAGTCATTATATAATGTTTCATTTAAATTTCAACAAGTGAGTTAATACCTATTAATTTAATCATTAAATTGCATTCATGCACAAATTAGTGACACCTTGAAATTTAGGATTGTGAATGTACTCGACTCCTAAGTTTCAAGGCTTTTCATCTACATTCCTTTGAAAGTTGTTGAATACTTAATTGGGCCCATCTTTGACAACAACATATGACCCAATCATGTCTAGCCATATTAGATCACTAGGTCAATAGGTAGTTCCCTTCTTAGATATAAGGTCATCTTTCAATGGTCCAAATCATCTATATGATAGACCTTATTTTGGAGGAACAAGAGAATGACAAAAAACAAGAACTCTTAATGTCCGTTGTGACAATATAATTATTTTAGAATATTTTAATTTATAAGTTATTATTTTACATCACTATTCTGTTATCACACATCTACACAACCATTTTGGGTCAATTAAAAGGAAAAGGACCCTGTCTAACAACTAAAATCCCTGTCATAGTTCTAATTTCTAAATCAGTTAAAAACTCACTTGTAAGTGTGATTTCAGTTCTAAGAAGCAAATCCAAGGATGTTTTTATGAAAACCATCACTTTTAACCATGCCAGTAAATGTGGCATAATGTTGACGAATGCCTTAAATCTGTCTATTTATGTGCTACTCGACCGGTCGAGTGGACTGCTCGACTAGTCGAGGGCTATTCGACTCAAAGTCCAGCGACTTATTTTTTTGGTGTCCAGGCTGCTCGACAGGTCGAGCGGATGGCTCGATCGGTCGAGGGGGTCCTTCGACCAGTCGAGACCCTACTTCGACCAGTCGAAGGTTACACAACCGGTGCGCGAACTTCGTAAATTTGAGGCGGTTTCCGGACTTTTCCGGACTAGGTGCGTAAGTAGAGTTTCTTAAACTATAAATAGGGGTCCCTATGGTTATTCTAAAGTATTTTAAGGCTTCCTAAAGGTATTCTAAAAGGTTCTAGGGTTATCAAAGGGTGTAGTAAGGGTGAGATTCGAGGTTTTTCGAATCGGGTAAGTCCTCTCTCTTTGTAATTGATGCTTTCATAGTGAAATTCTATCGCTTTGTGCCGTGGTTTTTTCCCACAAAGGTTTTCCACGTTAAATCTATGTGTTCTCTTGTATGTGCTTGGTGCCATTGGATTCCTATCCTAGATCTAGATCTGTGTGATTCTGCAGGCCAAAATCCCAACAAGTGGTATCAGAGAAATCGTTGGGGCACAGATCTGAATCTGAGGGATTAGTAATAATGGCAAGCACTAGGTATGATATTGAGAAGTACTCAAGAAAAAATAATTTTGAGTTATGGAAGATCAAGATGATCAGTTCCTTAATCAAGCAAGGCGAAGATGTTGCTTTTGAGGAGCGAAAGTCTAGTATGACTGATGATGATTGGAATACTCTTGATAAGAAGGCTTTATCATCGATCCGTTTATGTCTCACAGATGAGGTTCTCTACAATGTCATGAGGGAGAAAACAATGGCTAAGTTAAGGGCGAAGTTAGAGGATGTCTATGTGAAAAAATCCTCTAAAAATTGCCTACACTTGAAGCGGCAGTAGTATAACTTTAAGATGACAGAGGGTGGAGATTTGGAGGCTCACATCAGCAACTTTAATAAATTAGTTTGCAAATTACTGGATATGGAGGAAGTGATGAAAGATGAAGAACAAGCATGTATGTTGCTGAATTCTCTTCCGGTGTCTTATGAGTCATTCAAGGACACAATGTGCTTAACGAATAAAACCCTAAGTGTCGACAGCATTATCTCGGCCCTTCAAGGGAAGGCTATGAGAAAGCTTAACGTCGACATGGGGATATCTTCTGAGGCACTGCTTACAAGGGCTAGGAATTCTAAACAAGGTACAGGTTCTTCAGGTTCTAGGTCCAAATCTAAGGGTAAGGGCAAAGAAAAGGTAAAGTGTTGGAACTGTGTGAAGGAAGGACATATGAAGAATGATTGTGAAAATCATAAATCGAAAAGAGAAGATTCTGAGGCTTTGTATAGGGAGGCCAATGCTGCCACGTCAGATGGATCGAGTAGATGTGATGGTAATATTTTGTGTGTCTACTATCAGGCGACCATACGATGATCGTAAGGACGAGTTGATGCTAGACACAGGAGCGTCTTTTCACATGACTCCTCATCGGAGTTGGTTCACTAGTTACAGAGAGTGCGATGGTGGACAGGTATTTATGGGCAATGACATTGCCTGTAATGTTGTGGTTGTTGGTTCGGTGCGCATCAGGATGTTTGATGGGGTGGAGCGTACCTTGACTGATGTCAAGCACGTTCCTGATTTGAAGCAAAATCTAATTTCTCTTGGTGTACTTGAGGCAAAAAGACGCAAGTACACAAGCATTGATGGTGCTCTTAAGGTATCTAATTAGGGGGCACGGGTAATCATGAAAGCGCAATGACTCGGTAACTTGTACAAGTTGATCAGGAGCACTTTAAAAGGTGTAGCTGCAGTGGATGTAGCAAATTCCACCTCTGCACGTGTGTGACATGTTGGGCATGGCCACATGAGCGGGCAGGGCAAGAAGGCTGAGACGCTTGGACAGGGATACAAAGTAGGTGGAGCAACCACCTGTGAGAAGAATCACACGGCAAGATCACAGAATATCGGCGAGGTATATGGACGAGTCCAATATCGTAGGGGATTCATCTTCTATTCAGATGGCTCTAGGTGAGCCTGGTGCTGAGAAGTGTAAGGTGATTATGGGCAATATGATGGATTTGTTGTACCAGACCGACATATGAGAGCGGGTGGAGCTTCCAGTGGGCCGGAGAGCGTTTGAATGCAGGTGGATCTTCAGGAGGATACAACATAGATACAAAGCAAGGTTGGTAGCGAAGAGTTATGCTCAGAGAGAAAGGATCGGCTTCTTAGAGATATTTGTGTCGACGGTATAACAGGTATCTATTAGATCCATGATTAGCACTAGTTGGCCAATGTAATCTTGAGCTGGAAAGATGGATGTGGAGTCTACACTTCTATACGGGAAAGTAAAGAGCAGATCTACATGAAGCAACCAAAACGGTTCGAAGTTAAAGGGGCTGAGAAAAAACTTTGCAGGAGGTCGTGGTTCGACCTGTCGCTTAGGCAATGGTTTGATTCCTTCATGGTTAGTCAGGAATTGATGACATGAAGATCACCAATTATGACATGTCTGAAATCAATGTACTGAAGACTCGGTTAAGTGGGATATTTAGGATGAAGGATCGGGGGGGCTGCAAAGATGGTTCTCGGCATTGAGACTGAAGGATGAGTAGACTTTGGTAATCACAGGAGGAATACCTTGTGTGTAGGTATTGATCAAGGATGTGATGGGCCAGGTAAAGTCGGAGAGCGCTCCCTACACGTCTCTCCTCAAGTTTTTCTCAAAACATGTCCCAAAACAGATGAGGAAAAACAGGATATCTCATGAGCCTTATTCGAATGCGGTTGGCA
Source organism: Magnolia officinalis (assembly GCA_021015155.1). NCBI lineage: Eukaryota > Viridiplantae > Streptophyta > Magnoliopsida > Magnoliales > Magnoliaceae > Magnolia > Magnolia officinalis. The sequence continues at coordinate 117,781,608 of JAJHSJ010000001.1, forward strand.
GTGTATGTCATGGTCTGGATTAGACCAGTTATTTCATAAGCAATCAGTATTGTGAGCAAGTACCTCGGTAAGTAATATTGGGTAGCGGTGAGATGGTAAGAAGACTACGTCTTTTCTTTTGGGAAGAGAGGAGCAAAGGTGGTTGGGCATGTGGATTTAGATCCGACAGACATAATCAACATGAATGTTCCTGCAAAGTCTGTGCAACTTCTCTGGGCTTGGCGATGGCATAAAAGAAGGATGAAGTGTGACGAGAAGCGTTAACTGAAGCTATGATATGATGCAGAGATAAGAGAAGAGGGCAGCAAGATATACGGTTGAAAATTGAAGGCATGGTGGAGATTGTTAACAGATGCCTTAAATCTGTCTATTTATGCATTGCTCGACCAGTCGAGTGGGCCGCTCGACTAGTCGAGGGCTGTTCAACTCAAAGTCTAGCGACTTATGTTTTTTGGTGTCCGGGCTGCTCGACCGATCGAGGGGGTCCTTCAACCAATCGAGGCCCTCCTTCAACCAGTTGAGGGTTACGCAGCCAGTGTGCGGACTGCGTAAATTTGAGGTAGTTTCCGGACTTTTCCGGACTAGATGCGTAAGTGGAGTTTCTTAAATTATAAATAGGGGTCCCTAGGGCTATTCTAAAGTATTATAAGGCTTCATAAAGGTATTCTAAAGGGTTCTAGGGTTATCAAAGGATATAGCAAGGGTGGGATTCGAAGTTGTTCGAATCGGGTAAGTCCTCTCTCTTTGTAATTGATGCTTTGTGGAATTTTGTCATTTTGTGCCATGGTTTTTTCCAGCAAGGGTTTTCCACATTAACTCTGTGTGTTCTCTTATATGTGCTTGGTGCCATTGGATTTCTATTCTAGATCTAGATTTGTGTGATTCCACAGGCCAAAATCCCAACACATAATACTCTTGTTATATTTATTATATTGACTCGAAGTATGGTACATGTCACCTGCGGAGCAAGGAAGGAATAGAAAGAGGGGTCCTCTAAAACATTTGTTACACCTATATTATAAAACACCTGAGTTTGTGAGGCCACCATATTTTAATTGTAAAATTCAATATGCGCATCAAGTTATATACTGGTTTATCTTTCATCAAACCCATTACTGAGGTCCAAGTCACTGGAATGAAGAGAACATACAATAATCAGCATGAAAAAAAAAGACTCAAATGAACCGGAAGCCTGTGAATTTAGCAGTTAGAGGAGCACTTTTACATTGTTAAAGTTTGGTTGCCAACCAACTACATTTTTACAATGAACTGGCCTTGTTTAACAATGATATCAAGACTAATTGTAAGGATGAAAATGTCCAAAACTATTGAAGTTATCTATAATGGAGATTATATTTATTACTAATACAAATATTTTAATCTAATTACTAAATATAGGGTCGAGTCAGCTCAATTGAGTCAGCTTGATTGAGTCTTCAAGTTAAAGAAAATTCTAAATCACCCATTAGTTATGAGAGATGATAATTAATATAGCTGCACAGCTACAAATATCAGAGATTGATTGTGAGGGTGGACCTACTTTGGTTCTCAGCTAGGCTGACAGATCACGATGGGACCTCGTGATTCGAGAATCTCCCATCGATTATCAACAAAACCTTAGGCTTTTGACCTAATTAAGAGACCCATGTGAGTAACAGATGGTCCAGGATCTTGTTAATGACCATTGACCTACCTAACTCCTATTAGAAAATGTCACCTTAAAAGTCATCATTAGCCAACTAATCATACATCTCCTTCTCCCTCTCTCTGTAACGAAGATGACGGGTGTGGGATCTGGATCGTTCATCTGGTGGGTCCCACTCGGAACGTGCGTCGGGCTGAACATCGGGCAGCAAACACGGGGAAAACCGTATTATTCATCAGGTGGGGTCCCGAAAATTGGGCTGGCCCATTGATAAGGTGGGGCCGTACATGTAGATTCAACTTGGCCCACATTATCTACAAATCAGCCTATTTACCGTATACCCAACTGCTGAATGGCTTAGATGACACACACGTGTGCCAGCTTACACGTCGGCCCCTTCTCCACCTCAATCGGCCGGCAGCTCTCTCTGGATACAAACGCTGACTGTGTGGCACGTAGTTGGATAGGCTACACTTTGTCTATGGATGATGCTGACTCGGATCCACGTTATGGTAGATGGATTTTTTTGGCTGACCCAAATCGTTCGTAGACCACACATTTATATACAAACGCTTTAGTAAGCATTCAATTATTCAATTGTCCTCCATTATCACCAAAAAGAATCATTTTTTAAGGCCATGAAATGAAATTAATATTTTGGTGGACCTGGATTGCATGGGTTGCCTGCAGTGGCCAAATATAATGGTATTTGATTCGGCCACGTGTCACTATTTAGAGACGGCCGAATTTAATATGCACCTGACTCAAATCATGCCGTCAGGTCTCCGTGGATGTTTGTAGTGGATATATATATATATATATATACACACACACACACACACAAAGCTTCTATGCGGCCGACCTCATGGGAACTTCCCATGAGATTGAGCTATGTGGATCCCACCATAATATATGCCGAACATCAACACTGTGTATTTTTTGAGTCCCCTTTTAAATTATGGGATATCCCAAAGATCAACTGTATACTAACTCAGATGGGCCATACCATCTAAAATCATGTGAAGACATGCCTAACATCTTGGTGGGGCCCACTGAAATTTGGACGCGTCTGAAACTTGGTCTGACCCCTCATCCAAGTGGGACACACATGATGGATGGGCTGGATATGTGAACCACATCTCTGTGGCCCAACAAATGATAATGAATGTTTTAATGGAGGATAACCCCTCTCAACTTTTGTATGCGGTGTGGCCCACAAAAGCTATGGATTGAGATTTGAGTTTTAATCCTGAAGCCTAGCATGGAATTTTGCATCTGACTAATGGGGTAGATGTTTGACATCCATCACGGTGTGGCCCACACAGCTGGACCTCATGGGTAGTTCCCATGAGGAGGTCGACCGCATAGAACCATTACCGACCACTTAGATTAGACTTACGTTTTGTTATTTATCAATGGCTAGGCATTGTTTTCTATCCTGTGGCTCATCTGATGAGCAGACGGGGCTGATGTTTGCATTAGCATATTATTATACAAGTACAACCTCTTAGAACGGTTGGATGTCACGTGCACTTGATATGCTAGAAGTTATCTGCTGGGTGGACCCTACCTCACCTTGGGTCCAACCAGCTATATGCTACCATGGCATAAATACATGAGATTTAATCCATCTATTAGGTTGGTCTGACTTTGTACATGTTTTCTGAAAAATAAAGCCTGGTCCAATCAGCATGTGGACACCAATAATATATAGGGTTAGAAATTTTCAGCCAAGTTTTTCAGGGCTGTACATTTGTTTTTCTACCTGTGGCCCACCTGACTGGTGGATCAACCTGATTCGTGCGCAGGGGCAACAATATAGTGGTTCCATTCTGATGAGTGGTTTGGATTTCGGACCTATGGTGCCATGCTACTGCATGTGTGGCATGTACATGGGCTTTTTTGCACAAGCGGGTGGGCTTAGGCTCTTAGCGAAGCTCATATAATAAACATCACTCCTTTTTCTAATATTGTATGAGCCGTGTGGACGACCGTTTCCCTCACTATTCACGTCGATCACGCCTCCCTGAAGGAATATAAAACTGTGAAAGAATTGCCGACGCGTAACAAGGAAGATTGGGCCTATTTTAATATAAATGATCCTAACCGTCCATTCTATAGCGTATTTGTTGGCACGTTAGATCATCTGATCGATGCAATTTTTTGCATGGTTAGCCATGAAATGTGTTCTGAACATAATGGACGGTACGGATGAGTCTCTTGAACTGTCCAAGTGGATCATTTATTTAATTGAAAGAGTATATATTAGAAAATTAACTCATAGTTATACACTTTCATGTTGTTTAATAGTAGCGTATGAACGGTTTATGTTTTAGATCGTTGATTATGTTAAGGGGTTTACTATTCTTAGATACAGACCAAAATAACCTTACCTTTTCATGTGAATTACTATGTAGTCTCATGCCCCATGGACAGAAATCGTCCATCTGTGAGGTCCACCATGTTTTGGTTATGTAAAATCCACTCCGGTCATCAGGTGAGAACCTTTATTTGGACCGTACATGCAGAATATAAGTTGGATAACATTATATGGGCCATACCAATGGGAACAATGTAAAATTACTCTCATAACCTCTAAGTTCATATGGTGTGGCCTAACTGAGCCTTGTACAGTTGAACTAGGCTGTTTTTTTATATGATCTCTTCATCCTAGTGAGTAACGGGTTTGATGAAAGATATACGGTACGGGAGGCCACATACAAATCTATGGTTGGCATCTCATTATTTGTGGCCTAACTTCATAGGGTGGATTTTACATATACAAGATTGTGGGTCCCACAGACTTAGTGTAGCCCATGGCTATGCAGAAGCCTACTCTCGGACTGGTCTGTTGGTTGCATGGGTCACATGGTTTACATGCCGTGGCTAAAAAATCAGCCCGGTGGCTCATCAAGTGGGTTACTCATGCACATTGGCCTGGGGGTTGAGAGTTGTGTTTGAGCTGGGTTCGCTCCTAGCATTCCTTGGGGGCTGGGGATGGTTCAACCTCCGATTTTTATTTTATTTTATTTTAATTTTTTTTGGGGGGTTAGCTTGTTAGTACACCACATTGTGGTTCACACTACAGTGTTAGCCACCCCCACTAGCTAGGGAATCGGTACCAAGACCTCAGTGTTGAAACGAGTATCTTTCACTTAGCCTACCACTTGAGCCAAAGTCTGATTTTGAGCTGCTTGAGCTGCTCTATTCAATATGTTGATTTTGCATGGCCCGGGCCTGTCGCATCGTCGGCTATTTCTCGCAACGTTGGTGTCCATGGATGTGATAGAGAGGGCATCAATGAGAAAATGACATTTTGTCTGTAGCCATGTCGAGAATTGGATGGACGGCAATACATGACAACCAAACGGATGCATTGTACCAACATGCGGTAGGTACAGGTGCTAAGTCAGTTCGTTTTCAAGTGACATGATTCAGCTACCTTGCCAGCTAGCATTGTAACAAAATTGGACTGAATTGCACAACATTCTGGTACAAAACATGATGTATGTGGTTTGGACTTTAGCCATAAGTCATTTTATATAGTTCCTGCATGCCAAATGCTCCTGACTGCTCATTCGTGTTGAAATTTTGATTTTAAAATTAAAATATTTTAAAATTTTTGATTTCCCATGAAAAAATAATGTTAAAATTTTCAAATAATAATTGCAGTTTCTTTAATTCCACATCGAAAAGGTTGAAAGAAATTTTGTAGTTTATAAGTGAATGTTTGTAGTATTTTTACTTGAAAAATTGGAAGTTGAAATGCTCAGGTTGTGTTACGCACTGGACTGCACACGCGAGCGCTCGAACTCAAGCAAATCAAGCTTTAATTTAGTATAACATATTTATACGTGATTCAACCTGATGCAAAACTAAATAATTTTATTTTTCGGTTGGACTTGTTATTAATCTGATGTATCAAATCAGCAAAAGAGATGTATCTCCTATTATTTCCCAAAATATCAAGGCATTCGTAGCAGAGCATTGGCAAAAGACAAATAACTTTGAGCCATTGTAGTGTTGCTTTAACCATTATTAAAATTATAGCATAAATGTACTGATTGGCCCCTAAAAAATTTATAGACCTTGTCTGTGGGGCCCACCATTCTATATGTGTGTGGCATCTAACTTGTCCAACAAGGATTCCACAAAGATCAGGCATACCAACCATTGAGTGGGCCCCACCTTAAAGAACAACAGATAATCACCCAAAAACATCCAAACTCAATGTTTCATGTGAATCATCATTTGTGTCTATCAGGGATTTATATCCGTTATTTATCTTCACTTTTATTTATTTATTTATCTTCACTTTGCTTCATTTCTTTAGCTTTACATGCCTTAATCAATCATCTCATTTGTTTACCATTGAGGATTTATCTTCTCCATGCTAGGCGTTTTTATAAGATGTATTTTTTGCTTGTGTAAAGCTTTTGGATCAGGCTTATGGCAGCAGGTTTTTGGAGTTTTTTTGGACTAAACTTGTTATGATACTGATCTTTTAGACTAGACCTGTTATTGCGTTGAGCTTTTGGATTGGACTCTGTTACCATGTTAGCTTTATGACCAAGCCTGTTTTTCTTGTTATCGGGACATTTAAATATATTGAAAAAGTAATAATTGAACTCTCAACTATCAAAAATGCCAATAATTCATATATTAAAAGTTGTTAAAAGTATTTGCTAGCTCATGCTACTTGTCATTTTTTCACTACATTACCAGTAAATTTTCTTTTCACCATATCTTTTAAACTTCAGTTACTCATTTTGAAGTACCTTAACTTTAAAAGAAGTTGCTAGAGTATGTTAAAATAATCTTCTTAGATTAGAATACTCTTTCACATTTGTTAAAATGTGTATCTATTAAGATCATAGATCTCCCACTTATTTTATATATTCATGTTAGTCTCAGTGAAATAAATAAGTTACAGTTGTCACAATGAAATATCTTATGGTTTAATATGTAGATGTTAATCTAATTTAGAAGAAGAGCAGCTTTATGTCGCATTATAGGCTTATTTTTCTTAAGACTATTTGCCCTAACTATGGATAAATACAAGTCTGCTCATTTAAGTTACTGATAAATTTTTCATAAGATCATATACTGAAGCCTAGTTTCCTGTATGTGATCTACGAGAAGGGATTGATCGATTCCAAATATGCACTGATGCCCCTAGATGGAGAACGAAAATCTATTATACAAAAAACATATTAAAAATGCGTGGATATTAATTACATTGCTATATTAAATAGTGCTTTAAAAGAGCACCAAAAGTACATAACTATAACAATACATTTTTCTCTGAGATCTACATTAGATTAGAATAAAGAAAACACCATATGCCACACTTCTCTACATAAAAGCTTCACCATCAAACTTTGTCCTTCCAACCTCCTCTTCAGGAAGTTTTTCTAAACACCTATCCTATATTAATGCTCAATGATAGAATTGGAAGAGGGCCACTTTCTCAAAGCCCATCAAATTGCTCCCCTTGTCTTCTCAAAAGATCATTGTTCATTGCTTATCTACATAGAATTCAGTGATTATAGTCACCATAGGTTAGTTTTTTTTTTTTGCAAATCAGATGGTTAGGATTTCTTGATCACTATGATCTTAAAGATATGCTTTATCACATGTTCCACAATTTGAATGGTTCGAATAGCATTTGAGTGCCACGTGTCAGAAGGATGAGCCATCAACATGATCAATGATTTTTTTTTTTTTTTTTTTTTTTTTTTTTTTTTTTTTTTTTTTTTTTTTAAGTAAAGAATGTTAAGTAAATCTGATATTGAGTTTGACTGGAACAGTAGTGGATTCTGCAATGTGGCCAATTTACCTGAGTTAATGTATGATGTGCATTCAATTTCAATATAGTTATATATCATGTCATGTGTATAACCTTAGTACATATTGTAAATAATTATATGAATGGATTCAAGATCTCCTTCAGATCTTCCTTCACTTTTATATATTCCCATTATTCTTAATTAAATATACAAATATAATTCTCATGGTATAGTCTCTTGTGAAATAAGAAGGTATGATTTAACCTTGATCTTGACCGTCTATTTTCCCCACCATTTTTGTAATTCATCCGCCTGTCTGTAGTCTCCGAGGTCCACTGAACTGTCAAACACACCCCTCAATCTGGTCCGTCCATACAAATCTATTTATTATTTACCATATTTACAGCACCCATCTTCATTGTCTTCTACAACTTCCATCACCATCACCATCACCATCACCATCACCATCCTTGGCAAAGGTCTTTTGGTGATACGAAGTTCCATCCATCTGATCTTCTTATCTCAATCCCTCAGTTGGGGGCTGTTTGGATACCACCAAATAAGTTACTTTTTCTACTTACAGCAGTAGATAAGTAATTTATTTGAGATAAGTAAATTTGGTTTATGATGAATTATAAGTAGCTTTTTTATTTAAAGTTAATCACTTCAGTTTGATAAGTAAAAATCAAGATAAGCTACTTAAGTCATACATAGCCTATCATTAGTAACTTAAGATCCAAACGCCCCTTGCCAATCTTTGTCACCAGCTATTGCCACCCATCATTAAAATAAAATAAAATAAAATAAAATAAAGCTTAGTATTTGTAAAAGGAGGGTGTTACTGGGGGTGTCAATGGGCCGGGCTCGGGCCTAAAAGATCAGAATTTTGAATAGGGCCAGTTTGATGATCCAGCCCAAAACAGTTCAAAATCCAGGCCAAGACCTACCCCAGGCCCGGCCTGTTGACAGCCCTAAGTGTTACCCCTGAAGTATTCTATCTTTGGTGCATTGTGATTTGTGAGTGTACGGTGTTAAGTGTACTCTCCTAAACATTTTAGTACTCTGCAGGTGCACATATTTTCTAGCATGACTCCGTTTATTTTGGTGCTCCACAAGTGTACATTTTGGTGCTCCAAGGGTGCACACACTTTCTCCGCCGAACTATACTGATCAACATTGCCTTTGTCGTCCATTCAACTTTGACCACATATACTTATCAATACTTTCATTCAATTGATGGTTTGTTTGTTATTACACTATTAATTTTTTGTTTAAATCAATTTTAATTGAAATCAATAATATTTTTAGTTTATTGTTGAAAATTTTATTACAGAAGAGTAATGGTTGAAATCCCAGCTAAGAAATATATATCCACCAAAAAAGCAATGGTTGTAATCCTTATTAGTAAAAGTGTTATTAGATTATGCATCCGTCCAAAGTGCCAATGATTCACTTATTTGAAGTTATCAAAGTCACTTACGCTACTTGTTATGGCTCAAATTTTGTCACCGCATCATTATTAAAGTTTTTCTTTTGTTCCTTAATAAGAGTTCTCCATTCTTTTCAAACTCAAGTTGTTCTTTCAATCACCTAAAGTCCAATAAAGGCTATTAGAGTATGCGATGCGTATCTACAACTGTAACAATAGATATGCATGGATTCATGTATATCTATAATATCCCCTCAGACCATAGTGAATTTATGACCTCTCATATATATTTTTGTCATTCTCAATAAAAACTATGCAATACATCTCTCGTAATGTACTTTTGTGAAATAAAAGTCCAAAAATGTTGTAGCTCATATACATGTCATACACGCACCACTATGTTTAGCTGTTTATAGGCTCATTTTGATGCATGTGGGATCCAAATCGGCCTAGTCTGCCCCACTATGAAAATAATACACCCCAAAGTTAAGGATTATCCAAAACTTAGGTGGCATAAAGTTAATCATTTTCAGTGGTGGCCGTCCTCCGTCATTGTTCTCACAGTCGTGGCCACTTGAGTTCTACTTTCTTTTCTTTTTTGGCTAAAGGCCAACCATTGAAAGGGGCCACCCATCCTCTATGAACTCTTAAGTGAGTCATGGGACTTGGGCGAATCACCCCCCACTCATCCTAAACCACCCAACAAAGATTAAGCCTTGGACAAGTAGCTGAAGCCCTGTGAGGTAGAAATCACCTCTAAATAGGGGTTACATGAATCTCTTGAAATCCTTATCCTAATCTATTGGGATATATATATATATATATATATATATATATATATATATATATATATATATATATATATAAAAGAAAGGGTCATGTACGCCTATCATAAATATAACATAAAATGAGACCAGCAAAAAGATGATTTAACTTGAAGGAATTTTTACTTTTAATGCAGGCTCCCTCTAATGTGCCATGGAACTTTTTCTTCATTGTAACTCTGGCATGGCATGGTGAAAAAGTGTAATGTGTGCATGTCAAAGGTGTAGCTTACATTGAAAAGGTCGTTTTATTAGGAAGAATTTTTTGCTTTCCACATTGTTCATTCGTATTTACAACTTATTTTAAGATGCGATCCTAACATTTAAGGAGGTCCAAATATCAGGTGAACCATACCATTGGAAACAGTAGTGAATGATCATTAAAAACTTTTTATGGGCCATAAAAGTTTTGGATCAAGTCTATCTTTGCATCTTCCCTCCATCTAGGTCTATGTGTCTTTATCAATGTGTTGGATGGCAAATAGACATTATGGCACCACTGTTTTATGTGGTGTTGTCCACCTGAGATTTAGATTTGCTCAAGTTTTTACACCACGTCCTAAAAGGGTAGCATGAATATATAAAAAATCATCAAGGTGGGCCCCCCACGGCAAGGGTAACACCCACCAAGGGACATGATTTGGCTACTGATGCTTCCAGTAGCCAATGGCCAATGGTTGTCCATGGGCTCCACCATGATGTGTGTCTCATCCATGCCGTTCATCCATTTTTCCATGTCATTTTATAATATAAGCTCAAAAATGAGGTAGATCAAAATCTCAAGTGGACCATATATTACAAAATAGTGTTGATTGAATGCCCACCATTAAAAACTTCATGTGTTCTTCGTCTTCTTTTTCCCTTCATCTAGGTCTATAGACCTAATCAATAAGTTGGATGTCAAATAAAAATTAAAATTTGCCCTAGGAGGTTGGAGGTTCAATCACTACTATTTTCTTGTGTTCCAGGTAATAACTTAGTTAGTGTTACAGTTGCCGTGGGCCCACATTGATAATTTGTTGTATATCCAAGCCGTCTATCCATTTTTCTAGCCTATCTTAAGACAGGGTTCAAAAAAATATGCATATCCAAATCTCAGGTGATTAAGGGCGTGTTTGGACGGGCCAATCCCGCGGGATTGGATTGTATTAGGGTGGATGGAAAGTAATGATGGCTCTGTCAGTGGATTTGTGCCAATCCAATGGGATTGCTATATCCAGGGAACTCACCACGACTATGTTTGGCTCACCTGGCCAATCCCGGGATTACACCGGCCAATCCTGGGATTGCTCTGGCTATCCAAACATGTCCCAGGCAAAATAGTTGGGATTAGGAGGGATTGGGTGGGATTGGGTGGAATTCAAGGCAATGATGGTGATGTCAGTGGATTGCTGGCAATCCCATGGGATTGCTATATCCAACTTCTACCTGTTTGGCACGCCCGGCCAAATCCCGAGATTGCTACTTCCAATCCACCCTAATACAATCCACCTTGCCCGTCCAAACACGCCCTAAATGTCTCACCACAAAAAAATTTCTATAATACCCATTATAAGATTTTCGTAATGTGTATTTGAAATCCAACCGCTTGATAACAATAAAATGTGGAGTCCGGACCCTCTGTTATCAGGTCAACAGAGAATTCCTGATATCCTATTCCTCATTGGTCCACGTCACCACTCACTAAAAAAATAAAAAATAATAAAAAACAGCTTCGGACGCCAAACCATTAGGGTAACAGGAATTCTCTGTTGACCTGATAACAGAGGATCCCAACTCAAGATATAAATATCAGTTTTTTCCCGGGTAACATCCACCGATCAATAGCCACCTGACCAGCGTCACGAGCCAAACCGCATATCCCCACTGAGGAGTTACCGGGTAACACGGACATGTATTTTCACTCTGAAAACTCTCAGTTTTTTCAGGGAATTCAGATGCTTTTAACATTGGCTGGAGCCTGACCAACCATACTCGTAATTCAGTGAAAAGCCAAGGGCAATCGTACTCCAAATAAAAAATCCATTTATATTCCATTCCTCGAACCCAATCCAAGGCATACATTCCAAATCCCTCTCTCTTTTCCTCACTATTTCCTCTTCTCAGAAAAAGAACTGCGAATGGGCATCTCTCCCTCCACAAGAATCATCTGCGAGCGAAGAAATCTGCAAACTCCTCTCCCATTTCTTCCCATTCTACCCACAAAAACTTCAAAATCCCCTACCAATCCCACCTGAAGTCTCATCTCATCCCATCCCACCCAATTGAAATTAGGGCTTTTGATGGGGGCTGGCATTTCTACCTTCTCACCATCACAATCATCAGAAGGCTGTTCCTCTTCTCGTTTGAAAACGGGCCTCGACGACATTCCCGAGAGCTGCATCGCCTCTGTTCTCGTACACCTCAGCCCTACCGAGATCTGCAGTCTCGCGAGGCTCAGTCGCTCTTTCCGTGGCGCGGCTTCTGCCGACTTCGTATGGGAATTGAAGCTTCCAAAGAATTATCGGTACCTTGTCCAGAAGCTGTTCGATGAAATTCCCGCGGACCTTAGCAAGAAAGAGATCTACGCCCGGCTCTGCCGTCCCAACCTATTTGATGGTGGCGCAAAGGTGTGAATCTCTCTCTCTCTCTCTCTCTCTCTCTCTCTCTCTCTCTCTCTCTCTCTCTCTCTCTCTCTCTCTCTCTCTATTTTCTTCGAATTGGAGAAAGATAAGACCTTTTATTTTTGCTTTATTTTAGGTGGCTTGGTTGGAGAAGAGTACCGGCGGGATTTGCATGTCGATTTCTGCGAAGTCATTATCGATTACAGGAATTGATGACAGAAGATACTGGAATTATGTTCAGACTGAGGAGTCTAGGTGAGGTTTTTTAGATGCTATTTATTTAAAATTTTGACTTTTTTTTTTTTTTTTTTAAATGAATGAGATTTGTTAAGGATAGGGGCCTGTTTGTTTGCCACTTAAAAATGAGTTCATCTTGTTGTATTTAATTTAGAGATCTTTTTTCTTTTTTTGGTAGGGATGAAAAGTATAACCAGCAATTTATGTAAGGGTATTTGGTTGCTCCAAATATAATGAAATTTCATGATTTGGTGCAACCAAACGAACCCTTATATAAACTGTTGGTTATATTTTTTATCCTTACTAAAATAAAAATAAAAAAATCAATCTCTAAAACATAATTACAACAAAATAGAATGAGATGGACTCATTTTCAAGTGGTAACCAAACAGGCCCTAAGGAATCCTAACAAATCTGATTTAAAACTTCATGATTAATCAGTCCAATTTGATGCAACCAAACGCACCAGCAACTACGATCTCTAGTACAGTATTATGTTAATGAAAATGAGATGAACTCACTTTTGCGTGGTGACCAAACAGGAACTTTCTCTATATGAAATCCATGTCGTTTTATGTTGTAAATTGCTGGAAAGTATCTAGAGTGATGTAATCATGGGTTTGGATATTGGATGATGAAAAGCAAGAGATTGGGATTTATTCGTTTAGCTTGTTTTTCTAATATTCCTACTTAGGTTTGGAGATTCTTTCTAGATCCTGTTTCTGGTTTTCTACACAATCTCAAATATCAGGAATCATGTTCTGAAGTTCATTTTGACAACATCACAGCGATCCTTTTTAGGGAATGCTACAACATTTAGAATCTTTTTTTCTTATTTTTGGAAATACTACTACGCATGTGGTTCTTTGGGACAGATTTGTAGAATAGGAGACGTGGGAATTGTTCCACTTGTTTGTGTATGATTCCACCTTTATATTCCACTTAGTTGCCTTGCAACTGCACTTATGAGAGTCCCACCCTGCTCATGTCAAAGAATTGGATTCTCTCACTGCTTCTCCAGTTTCCCAAAATCTACTCTTTACTTTATTTTTTTTTGGTTGAGAAGTATAGTTTTTACTGTAATCAATTCGAAGGAATAGGTTATGGTGTGTCCATTCAGACTGCCCAAATTGGGCCCGTTTCAAATGGAGAATAGCATGAAAATCGTACTAATCAGATCATCTTAGCCATCTGATTTTTCCCGCCAACCATTTTGTTTTAACTCTCTATTGGATGGTGAGAATCATCTGATCAGTAATATGGCCCACATCTGGGACAGTCTGGATTGGTGTCATATATACCATGTATAAGTTGATGAGTTGCCACTAACTGTAGTGATGGGGCACCATATTCTAGCGCTTTAAAAAAAAAAAAAAAAAAAAAAAATCTTTCTTCGACTGGCTTCTTTTTCTCCTTTGGATATACATCAGCACAACACCAAAATTTCGTTGAAGATGCTGGATAAAACTGTTCCTACAGATAAGTCCTGGGTTATCTGTTGTACTATAAATTGACTGCTTACCTGGGACATAACTCATTTGAAGAGGTTCAATGAGACTTGAGGGTGCAATTGGCCAAATTATAGTGAATAACTTCCAACCTATCATGTTGGTGTGACATCCAACCCTTCCAATAGGTTGTCCCTACCATGAGGATCAACTTTGGAAAAAATCAGCCCCATCCACTCATTAAGTGGGCGACACCATAGAAAACAATGTTTATCAATTGATAAATAACAAAATACAAGCATGGTCCACTCAGTGAGTTAGTGTGTCTGATTTTCGCACAAGATAATTTACATAATTGGGCCAACCTATTGGACGGGTTGGATGTTCTGTACACATGAAAGGTTGGAAGTTATTTGCTGGGTGGACCATAAATCATGGTCCAACTGGTTGGACTTGAATCTCTCTTTACTATATATTTAAGGTCGGACTTTCTAGTGGGAAAAAAAAAAAAAAAAATGCGAGGGAATGATTTCTGCTTCTTCTTCTTCTTCTTCTTCTTCTTCTTCTTCTTTTTGTAAATGGGGTTTACAGACACAGAAGGGCATTTATCTATTCTTAACATTTAATGATTAATTAGAAAATGGAAATAGAAAGTATGAAACATTGAAAGAAAAAAAGACCTTGATTGGATTATACCACGTATTAGATATTGTCATATATAGTCATTGTTATAGTGGTCTTCTATTGGTAATTGTTATAGTGTTTGGATCATCATCATCGCACAATCGCCTTTCTCCCAACTCCCAACAGTTTTGGTTGGCTTTTAAATGGTAGATTGGCAATATTTTTATGCTCATCTGTCCTTGAGCTCAACCTTCCTCTTTTAGCCAGGCCCTCATTACTTGCCACGGCAAAGGCTCACACTGACACAACTCACATCCAACACTGTCTAACCCATGGTATTCCAAAATGCTTACATAACGGTATCAGTTGAAACTGCTATGTGTCATGGGGCCAAAACAGCCATAACAGCCATTACTTTATAATAATTTTTTTTTAAAAAGCCCGTAATGGGGCCGAATCTGTTTTTTTTTTTTTTTTTAATTATTATTTAAAGGCCATAACGCCCATTATCTTTCGGGGACTGCCCCGAGGATTTCATTGCACTATTCCACTATGTTGAATCTCGCGGAAGACCCCTCTCTACTTCCAAATCCCCAAAGCCCCACCTCTCCAAATCCTGCTGCAACAGAGAGTTGCAGCGCCTCTCCTCCTCTCTCGACATGGGTTTGGATCCTATCAACGATTCAACTCGTCAGGTTTCTCGGGGCGGAGGGTTTCCCCAATGAAAATAATCTCTTGGAATGTTAGAGGCGTCGGCTACAAGCAGAAAAGGAGTCTAATCAAAGAGTCTGTTAGCTCTCACAACCCTGATATTCTATGTTTCCAGGAAACTAAAACTCAGTCGTTCAGTGACAGTCTGATGAGATCCCTGTGGAAGGCTTTGGATGCTCGGTGGGTCTCTCTAGACGCTTCAGGTACTTTGGGCGGCATCCCGATTACCTGGAAATCCTCCAAATGGAAGCTGGAAGATTCCTGGTCCGGGTCTTTCTCAATATCGGTCATCCTAATCGATATCTCCTCTAATCAGAGTCGTTTATTCTCGTCGGTCTACGGCCCCACTCTCGATTCTAGAAAAGATGATCTCTGGTTCGAGCTGAGTTCCGCTAGGAGGAAGTTTCAAGGCCCCTGCTATTTTGTCGGTGATTTCAACATCACCAGGTACCCTGAAGAAAAATCCCATGGTTGCAAGGTGACCCCTGCTATGCGTTCTTTCTCCAATTGGATCGACGATCTCCAACTCGTTGACCCTCCTCTCTTCGGTGCAAGATTCACTTGGTCCAACTGCAGATTGAACCCCTCTCTCTCTCTCTAGAATAGATCGATTCCTCCTATCTCCAGACTGGTTGGAGGCCTGCCCCTCCACCTCTCAGATCGCGCTCCCTAGATCAACTTTGGACCATTGCCTGGTTATGCTATCTTCAGATGATCTTAATTGGGGTCCTAAACCTTTTTGTTTTGAATCTGCTTGGCTTAACTATGATGGTTTCTTTCAGCTGGTTTCAGACTGGTGGGGTAATTTCCAGGTCGAGGGCTATGTAGGTTACAAACTCTGCACCAAACTCAGAATGCTGAAGACAGAGCTTAGAAGATGGAATAAAGAAGTGTTCTCTAAGAGGGAAGACGAAACGGAATCCATCAAGGTGGCAATTCAAGCAATTGATGTTGAGCGGAAAAAGGCCATACGTCTATGGACAGTTTATCCAAAAGGATTCAGCTCATTTAGTCTTTGTCGGCAAGGGCCCTGGATAATGAAATTGCGTGGAAACAAAGATCCCGAGCTAAATGGTTGAAAGAAGGGGATAAAAATTCCAAATTCTTCCATTCGGTAGCCAGCATGCACTCTAGGTACAACAGAATAAGCATCATTCACGTCGATGGTCGCCATATCGAGGATAAAGATGAAATAGCTAAGGAGGATAAGCATCATCCACGTCAATGGTCGCCGTATCGAGGATAAAGATGAAATAGCTAAGGAAGCAATTCTCTATTTTAGTTCCCTTCTCAGCGAGGACAAATGGAACAGACCAGGTCTCGATTCTCTCTAGTTTGATAGTCTCAACTCTCTCGAGGCTGATTCCCTTGTTGCTCCCTTTTCTAAGGAAGAATTGAAGATGGCTGTGAGTTCCCTCGGCAGTGACAAGGCCCCAGGCCCTGATGGCTTCCCTCCCTGTTTCTTCATCTTTTTCTGGGATCTGATCAAAGTAGATATCATGCTATTCTTCAAAGAATTTCATGACAGAGGAATCCTGTCCAAAGGTCTTGGATCTTCCTTCATCGCGCTTATCCCTAAAGTCCAGGGCGCTAGTTCTTTCTCAGAATTTAGACCAATAAGCCTGATTGGGTGTCCCTACAAAATTTTGGCCAAAGTCTTGGCCTCCCGTCTAAAGCTTTCTTTCGGCAAGATCATATCCTCTCACCAAAGTGCTTTCCTCTCGGGCAGACAGATCACAGATTGTGCGTTGATAGCTAATGAATGCTTTCATTCCACTTTTAAAGATGGCCGTAAATCTATCTGCTGCAAGCTTGATATCGAAAAGGCCTACGACCATGTTGATTGGAAATTCCTCCAATACATGATGAGGTGTATGGGATTCCCCGACAAATGGTGTAGATGGATTGGAGAGTGCTTAGGGTCGGCCCATTTTTCTATCCTCCTCAACAGTACCCCAAAGGGTTTCTTCAAGAGCTCCAGAGGCATCCGACAGGGAGATCCCCTATCCCCATTCCTATTTCTTATCGTTGGAGAAGCTCTTTCCAGCATGATTTAGGCAGGGCAATCTACGGGCATTCTTTGTGGTATCAAAATGAGAGGTCTGTCAACCCCAGTCTCCCACATTCTTTTCGCTGACGACACCCTCATTTTCAGCGAGGCGGACCCGGTTAAAATCAACAATATCCGCACTACAATCAGGTGTTTTGAGGTAGTTTTGGGCCTTAGAATCAATCTGTCCAAATCCAAAATGTTTGGTGTTAATCTTAAGGACGAAGAGGTCAGTTCTTTCGCCCTCGCGTTTGGGTGTTCCTCCACTTCCTTGCCAACTTCTTTCGTTGGTCTCCCGCTATGTTTGGGGTCGCCCCCTATATCCATTTGGGATAAGGTCATCAACAAATTCGATAAATATCTGGCCAGATGGAAGTGCAGATATCTGTCCATGGGAGGCCGCATCACTCTCATCAAGGCAGCCCTCTCCAATCTCCCAACATACTTCATGTCTCTCCTAAAATGTCCAACAACGGTTATCTCCAGGCTTGAAAAACTCAGACGCGATTTTCTATGGAACGACAAGGAAGACTCCAACAAGTTTCACCTGGTTAATTGGTCTCAAGTATGTCAGCGGACCGAGTGCGGGGGTGCAGGCATAAAAGATTTGAAGAGGATGAACAAAGCCCTTCTAGATAAGTGGTTTTGGAGACTCGGTTTGGAAGGCGACAGCATGTGAAACAAGATCATCAAAGGTAAATACGGAAAATTGAGCGGCGGTGTTGGTGGTCAAATGATTCTTCTCGATATAGGGCCTCGCCCATTTGGAAGGGGATTATGTCTGTAAAAAGGGCAGTTCTCCCAGGTTTCGGCTTCAGCCTGGGAAATGGGGCCAAAATCCAATTTTGGGAAGACATTTGGGTGGGCGAAGCCCCCTTGAAAGCCGATTTTCCGAATATCCATCGCCTCGCCTCCAGGCTCCAACCCCAAGTCCTTTGTAGCCGACTGCTATACATATCTGGACAACAAGATAGACTGGATCATAGACTGCAGGAGGAAGCTTCAGGACTGGGAGATCGACGAGCTGGCGGGTCTTCTTCAGCGCATTGATTTGAGCACGCCAGATCCTTGTCAGGACAAGCTAATTTGGAAGGCAGATAAATCTTCCAGCACTTTCTCTGTCAAATCTTTTTATCAGCAACTGGACCAAGGCTCGATCCTCACCGAGGTCCTCCCTCATTTCAAGTTCTAGAAGTACTCTGTTCCCCCCAAACATGCTGCCTTCGCCTGGTTTGTGGGGTCCAAAAGAATCCTCACGATGGACAATTTGAGAAAAAAGAGGCATGTCTATTGTTGTATGAAGAATGAAGAAAGCATTGACCACCTCTTACTCTCCTATCCGTTCATCTCTAAAATTTGGACAGATTTTCTCAAGTGCTTCAATTTGAAGTGGTGTTTTCCTGGTTCGGTCTCCCTCCTCATCAAAGCCTGGCACGGGGTCAGTTTGGGTAAGAAGAAGACGAGGATCTGGCGCATGGCGATCATAACAATCTAGTGATCGGTCTAGGAAGAAAGAAACAACAGGTGTTTTTGGGATATCTCTAATCCCGCCATGGCTATAGCCAGTAAAACCAAGCGTCTCCTGATTGAATGGATGGTATATGTTGTTGGCTTTAACCAAGTTGATTTTCTGTTTCTTGGGGTGTAATGGCTTGTTTTTGCCTGCTCGGCAACTCCCATTCTCTCCCGTTTTTGTTTCCCCTTGTTTTTCTCCCCTTTCTCCTTTTCAATATATTCAGTGACTTTTCAAAAAAAAAAAAAAAAAAAACCGTCCATTATGGCCTGTAATGTAATTGTAATAATGGTGGTGGCCGTTACAGCCACCGTTACTGTTATGGATTACCTTGGTCTAACCTGTATTGAACTCTAGCGCAACTAGTACATGCATGTGCCAAAGAGTGAGCAAGCAACATAGGGTCATAGAGGGGCAGCTGCTAGGCAAACCACCAGCCCCAACTATGACGACATTCATGCCAAAGAGCATTCCCATCATCCTACCGATTCAAGTTTGATAGTAGGTTGAGTGTGTTGTGCCCTTGATGCTCTAGTCAGTAGTCATTGGCTTGACCTCATAAATTTGCCGTTGGGCTCCAGCTATCATGAGGAAAACTTTGGAGGGAATGAGCTACTGGATGGTTCAATTTGATTTTTGCCCAATATCTTTGAAAGATGTTTGCACTCCAGTATTATTGCGGCCCTCCACTAGAGTTTAAAAAGAAAAAAGAAAAATAAAATTTTTTGTGCGTGAAGATTTTTTATTTTTTTTTCTGTTACCCAAGTTTGGCGATCCTTTAAAAGAAATGGAATGTCCTTTGCTCCTTGTTAAGTAACAACACTCGTTCTCTGTTGCCTAAGCTTGCTCAACATATATGCCCAACGTGGCAATCCTTTAAAAGAAATGGGGTGTCCTTCGCTCCTTGTAAGTAACAAGAAGGAGATGGAGCCCATGGAGACCAACAATTCCTTGTGCCTATCTCTTCGCACGTTGCAAATAAATCCGTCCCTAGATGATTCTACAACTTCCACATTGATGCTTGTCTCTTAGGAATGGAGTATGATGGTGACTACACTACCTACATGCTGGAACTAGATAACATGTTAAACTAGAGAATCATAGATCCAAACACTTGCAAAGGAATGTGATCACACACCTTACACTAGTATGTTAATTTCTTTTGTGTTTGGTTTCATAGGATTTTCTGTGATAACCTTTTCTGATAACTTTTGGTGTAGCCATTAATGAGTTGGTGAATGCGTAGAGTTGAACTTATTTAAAGCTAGCTGACTGTGAGATTGAAGAATGAGTCTAGAAACTTACTCAAAGCTCCCATTGCCCTCCTTGTAGGTTTCACACAGTTGCGTATCTTCATCAAATTTGGTGGTTTGAGGTAGACGGAGAGGTTGAGTTCCACTTCCCAGCAGGGACCTACAGCCTCCTCTTCAGGCTTCATCTAGGCCGGGCTTCCAAGCGACTCGGCCGTCGTGTATGTAATCCTGAACATGTACACGGGTGGGATATAAAGCCAGTGCGTTTTCAGCTATCAACTTCAGATGGTCAGCAGGCTTTATCGCATTGCTATTTAGACGATCCTGGCAACTGGGTTCATTACCATGTAGGTGATTTTGTGGTTGAGAATTCGGACGCCCCGACAAAGGTCAAGTTCTCAATGACCCAGATTGATTGCACCCATACAAAAGGGGGCCTCTGTTTAGATTCTGTGTTGATATATCCAAGTGTATTTAGAGAGAAGGGCAAGATTTTGAGCCAAGGATGTCTTTGTAGTATAGGTGGGTGACTCAAGCGGCACGGTCAAATACAATAGGTCGTTTGGCTCTCCATGGAGCATTTGTATACATAGCCATGAAAACATTTGTTGTCCTTTTATGATATATTGAATAATATGAGGTGTATTTGCGATAGGTTTTTCTAGCATTTGTGAAGGGCTCTTTTGGTTGGAATGTTGAGCAACTTCAAGTAACCCACGAATATTTACTTTTTTTAGATGACTAGAAAAGCCATTGATTTTCGGGCTCCTAATGGGGAAGCCAACTTACGGTTCAGATTCTCCCCATGTGGTGGCTCAACTGAAGACTGGATGACCCTAGTAGATGGTTGTACATGAGTGACACGTTGGCGCATGTGCGGACTGATTTTAAAGGCTGCCTCTCTGAATCATTTCTGTGTTTTCAAATGAGCCGAGCTTCACACAGCCTCGGATAATTGGGCCGTCATCCAAATAGGTGTATTAGGTTTCATTGTCAATTGAATTTCCACAGTTGGTTCAGCAAAGCAAAAATAACTGAATCGTGATTACCTTAGTTAATATATTCAGGGTCTAATATCTGAATTGCTGTCATCTCCTCCCTCTTTTCGCGAATCTTAGGAGAAGTCTTTTTTTTTTTAATCTCCATTTGCTCTTGATTGAACTGGACTTTTCGCTCCTTCCTATTTCCGTGAATCCTAGGAGAAATCCTTTTTTTTTTTTTTTTTCTCAACATTGAGGTCTTGGCATCGATTCCCATTTGGGGTGGATAACAGTGAAGTGTGTACTGACAGTATGGTGTGTACTAACAAGCTAACCCAAAAAAAACCAAAAAAAAAAAAAAAAAAAAAACGGGACCTTTCTCAACCTCCTATTATAATCCATGAGCCAAAAGTACAGCGCGTGCGTCCTCTTTTCTTCTTTTTTCTACTTTTTTTTTTTGAGCTAGGTTTTGGAAACTAGCAGAATTTGAAGTAATGGGAAATGTATCAGCTGACGATTATTATCACAAACAAGGTTAGACACCTGCAAGTGGGCTATTAGAACAGAAGTGAATAACCAAAGTCCATTGATATCATCTTATCTTTGTAATTTTCACATTGCCCTGTTCGATCATCGATTAGTTGTCCAGTGGATTTGAAAAGCCCACACACGTATAGGGTATACAAATATGGCCCGAGTTTTTCTAAGTGGTCCCCTTGTAACATTGTGGCCTTTTCATGATGTACGAACCAGCGTGAGTTTTGGGCAAGATCATTTACACGATCCCATCTGATGGATGGATTGCACCAGATAACACCGATTTTAAACATCGCAGTCCTGCAGCAGTTAGTGTTAAGTGTGAAAATTGTTCTTTGTGGAAATACTTTTAAGATCGAAGTTTCTCGAATACATGCTGACGTATTGGAATGCGACACTTTATCCAACAAGCCCCACTTTGTATGGTTGAAATGCAACACACACATTTTTTTTATTTTTTATTTTTGTTAGCTTGTTACACCCCACTGTCAGTTCACACTCACAGTTAGCCAACCCCACTAGGGATCGATACCAAGACTTCAGTGAGGAGGTATCTTTCACTCACTCAGTCTACCACTTGAGCTATAGATCAGGGTGTAAATGCAACACACACATAAGAGTTCTTGATTCGATTATTTCAAATAGCCTCACTTTTTTGAAATAGCCTCATATTTGCGAATGGATAGCATATGAAAAACATGGTACGCTTCACACACAGTCTTAAAAAGTTTTAATGGTGGGCGTCCTCATCCCAATTTTTCCTATGGTGTGGCCCACCTTTATTTTTGAGTCGGCTGACTTTTTTGGCCATGGGATGAAGTTTAAAGCCCGCAGATTATGGACGGATTGGATGTCATGCATGCGTCACGGTGGGTCCCACACATCACAGTAACCGGCCTCCTGGTTGAATTTAAAGAACTAATGTCTTAGATGTGCACTCCTCTTTTTTTTTTTTTCCCGTAATCCGCAAAACTAACACGGCTGCGACCGGGGAACCAGCGATGTGGGTGAGACTCTGACCGTAGGGCCCACCTCGATGTGTTCATCGTATATCCAAACCGTCCATCTATTTTTGCATCTTATTTTTAGGATACGGTTCCAAGAATAAAGAAGATAAAAATTTCAGGTGTACCATACCATAGGAAACATTGGTCATTGAATGCTCACCATTAAAAACTTTCTAGCAGCCACCATAATGTTTATTGAAAATCCAACTTATTAATGAAGCCACACAAACTTACACGAAAAGTAAAAAAACAAATATCAGCTTCATTTAAAACTTTTGTGGCCCACTGTTTCTTGTGGTGGGTCCACCTCAAATTTAAACTGGTTCAGTTTTAAGACCATGGGCTAAAATAAGCTGTAAAAACAATGAACAGCGTGGATATACAATGCATACATCGAGGTGGGCCCCTATGGTTGGGGTCTCACCCACATGGCTGGTTCCCGGGTCGCAGTTCAATTCCAGACCATGCCGCAACGTCATCGCCCAAATGATCTCAAATCTCAACCGTACAGTTGGCAAGACCGGAACTTGGGAAGTAAGGCATGAGCTTCAAAACGTGCAACCCCTTTGCATTCTCACAACTAATAAACATTACATGCATCGAACAATCCTAAGTTCCTAACCATCCCATTTGCCATTGAACTAATGACAAGCCCTTTCATTGTCTGCTTCCAATCAATCAATACACTGGATCGCCAGATTCGTACGGGTGGCTACGGGCTGGGTTTGGGCCGGGCCAATGTCTCTTCAAGCCTGACCCGGCATTGTTCAACTTAATTTCAAACCCAACCCTGACTGTTGACGGGCTAAAAGGTCCAACCCACGATGTTATAGTGGCCCGAGCCGAATACCAGGGCGATGAGAGATGGGTTGTTGGAGTAAGAGGGGGATAGAGATTTGGGGATCTTTATTTTTTTAATATTCTAAAATTGTTATTGGAGCGCCTAATAGGTAGGGCTAGGTTAACAGGCTACTGTACCTGGTCCGAACCCAGTCTGATTGGAAAACCGACTTAAATTTTAAGCCCAACCCACTGATCGAAAAAACGGCTTGAATTTTAAACCCAACCCTAGCCCTCAGGCCTGATACTCCAATCCAAGCCATCCCAAGGCAGGTCAAGTTAAAGGTGGGCTCTACATAATGGACAATTAATAATGGTGGCCCCAAATGATGGATGATCCACATCAAGTGGGCCCCATATGATAGATACTCCACATCAAAGGTTGACCTAATGATGAGTGGCTCATATCCAAGGCAGGTCTTGCATGATGGATGACTCACATCAGAGGTGGGCCCACATGATGGACGGTCCACATCAAAGATGGGCTTCACATTGATGTTGAAGATGGACCCCACATGATGGACAATAACATTGATGGTGGGCTCCACATAATGGATGACTGACATCAAAGATGGGCCCTATCTAATGAACGTTAAAAGTTGGCCTCTAATGATGAATGACCCACAACTAAGGTGGGCCTTGCATGATAGATGACCCACATCAAAGGTGGGCCCACACAATGAACGGTCTACATCAAAAGTTGGCCCCACATGATGGACGGTGGATGTGAGGGAGACTAAACAGATTTTCGGGATAATTACTTGTAAAGTCCGAAACCAAACATGTTTTCTACTTTTTGAATATAAGTAGCTTATCTAAAGTAACTTACAATTCTAACACCTCCTGAATGTGATTTTAGAAAATACATTTTTTTAGGGATATGGATCCTTGCTTGTCACAAGTAAGAATTTCTTTTTTATTATAATGTAATTGGGCCACATTATCAATGACTACATTTAATACAGCAACGTTAACAACATCAGTGATAACATGGACCAATCACATTGCAACAAGCCAGAAATCCATGCTTATGCAAGCAAAGGATCCAGATCCTTTTTTTAGATAGCTAGTATTTGAATTGAATGCTGTCACCCATGTGCACCCCACACTCCTCATTTCCATTGTGATAAGATGGACGGTGCCTCCAATCAATTGTACTAGCTACTTTTCATTTTCTTAGGGCCCCTTCGGATACTACCCAATAAATAACTTTTTTAACTTAGGTAAGTTTGTAAGTTTTTATTTTTTAAACTTAAGTTAGTTCAGGCCACATTGCAAGTGGACCCCACACAATAGATGGTTCACATTGGAGATTGAGCCAAGGTGGGCCTAATATAATAAATGGCCGCATCAAAGGTTGGGCCCACACAACTAAGGTGGGCCCTGCAGGATGGACGACCACATTAAAGGTGGGGCTCACACAATGAATGATCTACTTCAAAGGTTGGCCCACATGACACACGATGGATGCCATACAAATATCCATCTCTATGTCACCAATAGCCTTTCGAGATAATTACTTACAATATGAAAACCAAATATGTTTTATACATTTTGGATGATAGGTATGTTATTTATCAATATACTTATCTGTTAATTAGTAGAAACCAAAATAAGCTACTATGGCTTAAGTAACTTATCTAAAGTAACTTACAATCCAAACACCCCCAAATGTGATTTTAGAAAATACATTTTTATTTTGTAGCTAGTATTTGAATTGAACGCATTCACCCATGTGAGCCCCAAACTTCTCATTTCTATTGTGATAAGATTAATGGTTCATACAATCAATTGTACTAGCTACTTTTCATCTTCTCAGTGTCATTTCGAATACCACCCAATTAGCAACTTTTTTAACTTATAAGAGCCAATAAGTTATTTTTTTAACTTAAGTTAGTGTGGTCCACATTACAAGTGAGCCCCACACAATAGATGGTTCACATTGAAGATATGGCCAAGGTAGGCCTAACATAATTAACAATCTGCATCAAAGGTTGGGCCAACATAATGAATAGTGGATATTAAAGGTGGGCCGAGCAAACTTGAAGATTAGTACTTATGATATTGGAAACCAAGCATGATTTTCTATATCTTAGCTGATAAGTATGTTGTTTACCAAATATGTTTATTTGCTGAATAAATAGAAACCAAGATAAATAACTTGAGGAATAAGTAACTTAATTACCATCCAAATGCTCCCTGAGATTTCTCATTCGCATAAACAAAATATAATTTCTATAGATTTGTTACAAAGGTGTTCAGGATTCTTCACTAGCACTACTTATTGTAAATTGATTATAGAAACCTGCGCTTTATATCTTGAAGGCAAATTAACAACAATCCAGATTAAATTTATAATAGGAAAATAGTCTTAAGAAAAGAGGATATGGATTGCAAACTTAAAGTTGCTTATTACTAAAACAATTTATTAGTTTGCCTTATAACCCTTCCCTAACAAAACCTTATTTGACTCCAATGCATCAGTTACGAGTCTTCTGAGATTTATGAGAATGATTGGGATTTTTCTTTTTGGCCAAAGTTCAATAAATCTAGCCCCTCCATTTAATTGGCCCTTCCCATGAATGCTTTGGAGTTGAAGATCAAATGATCTTGTCTACACAGATGTTGGCCTCCAAGTATGGTAGAATGAAAATGGACAGGAGACTGAATATTAGACCGTCCATTTGATACATTTTCAACCAGTATAAAAAAGAAAAATGGACAAAATGGACCAGCTTGATCGATGGATCCACTTTATATATATTAGATAGCATTGCACATGGTCATGTGTACGATGAGGTTGAGAACTATGAAATTGTTCCACCTTCATGTCAACAAGGAACTTGTAGAAATGAATGCGAGTTGCATGTGCCTCAATAGGAATTTCCAGTAGGTGGAAGCTTGTGGAGCCCACCAAAATGTTCTTTAGAAATTCACAATAAAGATTAAATGGGCACAAGTGAAATCTTTATGGAGCCTGTTTACACCCATTTTCGGCACATCAACATGGGCCAATGAGAAGTTGCCATGTGTCATCATTATAAATTTAATATGGGTAAAATGGTATTTGAAGGTATCTTTTGTTGATCTTCATTTGGTGATATAAATTTTGTTATTAATGTGGTGACACAAAACCATATGCATGTCTTTAGGAGATCGAAACGACGAATGCCATATGGCTTTGATTAGCATGCCATTTAACAAGGCAACGTATCCAGCAAGTTATAAATAGTCCATCGAGGAAAAGAACCATATCACAGATTTGGCTATGATACACTCGGTAAGGTCGTCTCTCACTATCCTTTTAAAATGAGAGATCTACCCCAAAGACGTTCAGAAGTTTTATGATAATCATGAAGATTCTGAAT
Source organism: Magnolia officinalis (assembly GCA_021015155.1). Lineage (NCBI taxonomy): Eukaryota > Viridiplantae > Streptophyta > Magnoliopsida > Magnoliales > Magnoliaceae > Magnolia > Magnolia officinalis. The sequence goes on from JAJHSJ010000001.1 coordinate 117,808,466, forward strand.
ATTTAAAGATCGGACTAATATCTGAGTACATTGGTTGTAACACAGACCCAAATTAGGAGAGGGTGGGCACCAGAAGATCAAATCTTTGTCTATACATCAATCAGTAGTTTTTAAAAAATGGGAGATCTTGATCTGGTGAATCCAGTCCCATCAATTCTATGATCAGAAGGGAACGAAATCATGGAAATGTTGATAACGTTGATTGGTTCATTCAAATACAGTGACCTAATGAATTTGAGATCCGGGATAAAGGGCAGAGATGGATTTGATTGATCTCAAATATAAAAGCAGTAGGAGACCATCTACGTAAAAATGGAGATTTAAAAACAACAATTTCATACCTATGGAGATCTTCCTATTCAGAATATGTCATAGATGCGAAGAATCCTGAACCATCAAGAAAACTTGGTAAGGGTTTTGTCACCTCGACAACCTATAAAAGGAGTGCGCGATAAAAAGCTCGAAGCCCACGCCAAACACAATTTATCTTCTTTTATCTTTATGTTTATCTTAACATAGTATAACCCAGTCTTAACATAGATGGTTACGGTCTAGTGCCACCATTATAATACCGTAGGATTATATTAAACATTCATAACTCTAACTTGCTGGATCCCAATCAACCAAGTTCTAACTTTGGCGATCATCTATCCAATTACATCCTATTAACCATTTTCCACTATCATTTGTTCTTACATACAGATTAAGTATATATTTCTCGTTTTGTTTATTTCTATAGTTTGCTTGATACTCTGTCAATTGTAATGAGCTTCACATAAATATTAATAAAATCAGTATTATTTTAACATATTTATTTATTTGTCAATCTTTATTCCTCTGAGAAATACGTTGGTCGCAATTATTGGTGAAAGAACAAGTCCCCAATCACAGGACAAAAAAGAATCCATCAAGAAGGACTTGCTCCCACCCTTTCACAAATACTTGATCGTTGATCGCAACCAATGGCTAGCTCGACAACTGGAATTTCGAATCCGGTCTTACTCAGTCATTTTAGTGCGGGGTCACTAGCATTCAATCAAACATTAAGTCGAATACAATTTTGGAATGCCGTATTTTCTAATCGCATACGTAAATTGAATATAGGCCCTTGATCACACGGGTGGCCTTATATTTGATTGAATTGTACGAACAAGTTCTAGAAAATTTCAATTGGGCTAATAATTGATGTTGTGGGGAAAATCAAACCGACCCCTCACACGGGAAGTACGATGGTCCAACACGAGTGATGTCCTCTTAGCCAAACTAGAGTGACAACGGTCTAGGGAGAAGGGCCATTGACAAATCGTTAAGCTGAGCTATCAAAGCACAATGCTCGAAGACATGACGAGGAGTTACTTTGATGCAAAAACGAGTCCCTAAGCTGAGCTATTCGATGATAGAGCTCGGTGGAAAAGGACTCGCCTCACTAAGAATGTTTACAACGTAATAATGGACTCATGAGGAAAGGAGCTCTAAGGGAATGAGTTTGACCCCCGAGCTCCCTAATACCCCGAGTTAACTAAGCCGACCATCGTCAGAGGCGGTTTGAGTAACCCGGAGGGGATTACGTCCCAGACTTGGAAAAGGAGGACCCGACCTCATCTTGCCTGAAGATTACGCACAAAGGCAAGCTGAGCGGCATCTCCAAAGGCAATTTCCCATCAAAAATGGACTCTCCAACGTATCTCATTAATGCACGGTAGTTTCAAAACTATCCCAAAATTCTATATATATACGACTACCTTAACTGATGAGAGGTAGGATCAAAATTTGAGCATTTCCCTTTGATCAAATTCTACTAACTTAACTTAGACATCAGAGGGTCCATAGCTAGCCACCGACACCTCCCGTTGTCCGCATCTCCCATGTCCTTTGTAGGTCCATCGGAGAGCGCAATTCCACGTTGATTGTATTTATTGGCCAAAATCTGACGACAACAATTATGTTTACGATTCATTTATATGAAAACTACTTTTATAAATGTTTTAGACAGCATATAAATTATAGTGGGCCTAAAAGGTTTCTACAACTAACAATGATGCTTCCCGCTGTCTCTTGTAATATGACTAGTTTGAGTTTGGACCCACCTCTTTTTTTGAATCATGTCCTCTTATACACAAAACCAATCCTAACCCGGGCAGTCATAATCGAGGGTGCTGAAATAGGCAACCCTCGCCCATAGAAAAATAGCTAATAATCATAAACATGGAGAATTTATTTGCTACTCAGGTATAACAAGATGCTTGATAGGCTGGCGCTCACAAATTGCCCACTTGGCATACATTAACTCAAATTAAATTAATTAATTGTAAAGCCCACATTCACTATATTACAAAATAAGTTTGGTTGCCCAATCCTAACCTCTTATTCATGGACATCTGTAATGTGATCATTGAATATTTTTTTTTTTAACTGTCCAGTAAATATTGTCCGTGAATCAAAAGTCAGTTTATCAAATAAGCTTGATTTTTGTTCATGATACATCTTAACTAAGACTAATAGTTGGGACAGTGTATTTTGAGTTAGTCGTGTACCACACATGCAGTTTCGGGGGAATTTGCAAGTGCCTGCGTATCATCATCATTCTTTGCCAGAGTAGCAAAGTTTCTTTTATTCTTTTACCTTATCCTCCTCTTTACGTCACTCAAACTCTAGCCCCTTGTAATTTTTTATTTTTTTTTTAATGAGAAGAACTATTTACTTACACGTTAGTTTGGCACCATTATAAAAGTGGCAATGACTCTCCAATTGTACACGTAGCATGATTTTATGGCAATCCTGACGGTCCAAACCACCGAGGGATGGAGTGTAACATTAATAATCTGGTTATTCACTTGAATTTTAAACATCGCTATTTAGCTTTTAACCATCATTTGATAGTCACTAATGGATGGTCATGATTCTTTGAACAAAATGAATTCAAAGATTTTATCTGAACACTAGGATCCTCAATTTGGATTGTCTGGATGGTTTTATTTTAATGCCACCGTTTACAAAATTGTGCTAAATGGCAGAGGAGTCTATTCATAGAAAAATAAAAAGGAAAAGCCTTCTACTCTCTGTCAGACTGTGGTGGTAGATACTCCGGCGTTGAGAAATTGCATAGGTGGCATACACGTAACTCGAATTGTACCGTCCAATTCAATGGCCCATGATGTATCATAAACCCCCAAACGTCGTACTTTAATTCTTTAATTAGTTCAATATTTAATGGACAGTTGAAATGAAAAACAGCCAACGGTCTGTATTCAGCAAACAATAGCGTCCAGGAATCAAAGGTTGAAATTCTTCAAACAACCTGATATTAGAATCATGAGCTATCTACATTGGCTACCACAACATGAGCGGTTGAATTTGAGTAGTTAGCATACGCCATGTATGCAATTTCTGAGTGCCTGCGCGTCAACCATCACTCTCTGCCTGAGTGTCCCCTTTCCATCGCTCTCTAATGTGCAGGAGCCAATCAAAACGGAAAATTTATGACTGTAGACCCCACCTTTTATCCAAAGGTTTTTTTGAAGCAATACAAACTTAGAATACGCACTTAGACCTCCTCGTACGTACTTAAAATTTCAGGGCGAAAATACCCCTCCTTTTGATGGAAACGAATTCGATACTCACACGGCCACCAGTTAATGGTGGACGGTCAGTGGTCTGTGAGCCCTACCATGATGTATGCTTTTCATCCATGACATCCATATATTTTTCCAAATCATTTTATGGTATGAGACCAAAAATGAGGTATATCCAAATCTCAGGTGTACCACATTACAAGAAACAGTGTTGAATGAGTGTCAACCATTAAAAACTTTTTGGGTGCCCACTATGATGTTTGTGAGAAATCCTTCAAGTCTAAGTTCATTCATAGGGTCACAAAGACCTGGATGAAGAGGAAAAACAAATTTCATAAAGATCCAAAACTTCTGTAACCCCTAAAAGGGTTTCAATGGTAGACGTTCAACTCCCCACTACCTTTTACAGTGTGGTCCACTTGATAGTTAGATCTATCTTATTTTTCATCTCAAGCCTTAATATGAGTTCGCCAAATAGATGGACGGTTTGGATATAACACATACCTCATAAAAGGACCCACAAAAAGCGGTGGGGTTACAATAAAGAAAAAAAAAAAAAACCAGGAACATATAGCTACGGATTATAGCCGTAGTCATAACTGTAGTTTTAAGTAAAAAATCTATAAAATTTATTTTTTTTCAGTTGCGGTTGATGTCAGATCGGCTACAGTGCCTATTACTACGGTTATAATCTGTAACCATAGGTCTACGGTAATTACTTGATTCAAGTTATCGATACTATCAATCATGTCTCGATATTATCGATGACTTATGCTCGATACTATCAAACATATGTTGATAATATCGACAATTCATCCATTTTTTCAATTTTATTGCTGGACAATTTGGCATTCATCTTAGATATATCAAACTATGGTTGATATTATCGACGATCTATGTCACGCCCCAAAATTCGGGTACCCGAATAGGGCGTCCAGGACCCGAATTCCAAACCCGTGACCTATATAAAAAAATAAAAGATAAAGAATGACAATTTCATATGCATTTCATTTTCTTCCACCATCGCCTAATATTTAAAATCCAAACACATACTAAGATCATTAATTTCAAAATCTGTTAGTACACAATGCATAATTATTTAATTTAACTTGAAGTAAGAAAATCAAGTCAAACATTACTACATCCATAGTTTTAAATAAGATAAAATTTAATCAATGTAGAATAACATGCCACGTGCATCCAACCACATTCCATGCTCCACTACTAACAGTAATATCCTGCATCTTCAAAATATTCGTAACCTGAAACGGTTAAAACATAATGAGTTGACAACTCAATAGGATCACATCAATCCCGAGTTGAAAAACTCACAAATATTACCAAATTTAATCTCGACATGTTAATCAAAATAAAACGAACATTGAATGTAAAATCATAGTTAATAATTTGACATTCATGAACATGAAATAAATGAATTATTTAACATAGCTTTTAAAAAAAAAAATACTAAGATTTGGAGTGGCAAAACACTCATGTGTGCTGATCCTTTTAGGGGATGACCTACGGCAGAGCACCGGTATAACCCTCTTGGGGACAAAAACCCAGGGCAGTGCAACCGTGTGTACTGATCCTTTTAGGGAATCACCTAGGGCAGAGCACCCGTGCTGATCCTTTTGGGAATGACCCTGGGCAGAGCACCCGTGTCGTGCTGATCATTTCGGGAATGACCCCGGGCAGAGCACCCGTGAGAATCGTTGTATAAAAAAATAATATTCACATACGATGCATCTAACTTACAAGGAAACATTATAACAATTAATATCAGAGTGCCTATAACAGATAATACGGTGATCCTTTTAGGGCATAACACCCGTAAAAATTAAATAATAGTTCACATAATAAATATTCATCATCACTAACAATAATATCAAATGCAAATA
>JAJHSJ010000001.1:117814038-118014038 GCA_021015155.1 Magnolia officinalis
CCTAACCACCTATTTCGAACCTTTTCTCAATTGTACACACAACTTGGGTTCCACGCATCCTACATAAATGGGACCATGATTCAACGATCAGATGGTTGTCCTAAGCCAACCATGGATGGATGTCTCAGGGAGTGGAAGGTTTGCACATCTTGGGCATCCTCTCAGCTCTGTGGACCATTGCTGCATTTCTCTTCCATCATATATTTTCAGGCTACCAAATGAAAGGTCAGAATTATTCTATCAATGAGATGTTTTGTTTGGGATGATTAACTGAAGTAGGGTCATACGAAACTGATAATCTATATCATGAAATGAACATAAAAGATCATAATGTGCATCATATCTTTGGATCCAGGATCCTACAACAATGTCTTTCGAGAATGAACGGTCCAGATTTAAAATATATATCCGCTGAGGGCAGAATCGTATGATATCATTTGGATAATGACTTGTTTACAGTTGTCAACGTCATCTGTGGTCCCATTGGCAGATGGACAATTCCCCTTTCTACTTGTACACTCCATCTGGACTCATTCAAAGCTATGAGAAGTTCAATGCATGCAGGGAGTGTGTGGCAAAACCACTGTATAGTTGGAATAACGATCACCGTGTGAAATCCATGCCCTCCATCGTTTACGACGTGAGCCAAGAAAAATGAGGCCTACCCAAAACTAAAGTGGGCCACACTGCATGGAACAGCAAGGACAGGGACGGTTCCAAAGTTTTGGGAACAGGTTTATGTTTGGATTTTACTAGAATAAATTATGAATATGGGTTTCAAAGGATATTAAACATTGACTCCGGCTTTGGAAGATTTCAATGATGAGCATCCCAATGTCACTGTTCCCCCTGGTGTGGCCCACTTGAGTTTTGAATGGACTTGATTTTTGGGCTCATGTCCTAACATGAGACAGAGAAATTGATGGATGGGATTGATTTTCATACATGTATTAAGGTAGACCCCACATCACACTGTTTCTTACTGCACTGCACCTACGTACGCAGGCGCGCCTGAAAATGATGCAGGTATGGGTAGGGGAATCACTCTCAAAGTAGCTTGTGTCTTTCCAGTGGGATGTGTAGTAAACGGTCATGGCATTGGAAGCGGATGAGGTGTTACCGTGGTAACACGTTAGTGGATGTTACACTTACTGTGGGACTTACCTTGATTATTTGTCGTACATAAGCTGTCCATTTGCTTTTTCCAATCCATTTTAATCAGGATACGGTTCCATAAATTAAGCAGATCCAAATCTCAGGTGGACCACACCAAAGGAAACTGGTTATTGAATATTGATTGTCATTAAAAGCTTCTTAGGGCCCACGGTAATGTTTATTTGCCATCCAACCCTTTGATAAGGTCAACCCAACCTGGATATTAGAGGGGAAATACAAAGAAAAGCTTGATTCAAAACTTTTGTAGCCTACAAAAAAATTTTAATAGTCGTTCACCACTGTTTCTACTGGTATGGGCCACCTGAGATATGGATCTGCTTAAGTTTTAGGATCACGTTTAAAAATGATCTGGAAAAAGGATGAATAGTGTGGATGTACAGTGCATTAATCATGGTACGCCTCACACAGTAAGCACTGCATGAAAACTGGAAAAAAAAAAAAAAAAGGACGGATTTAGAGACGGTTCTGGACCGTCTCTAAAATCTCTTGGTTTAAAGACGCTTTAGAGACGGTCGTAAACCGTCTCTAAAATTTTAAACAGCCCATGACCGTCCTCGATATTATCTTAAAAATTTAAATGTCCAAAAATCATTTAAGACGGTCATTGACCGTCTTATATGCGGTCATCTGAGACGATCATTGGCCGTCCGCATTAGAGACCGTCCTTATATACGGTCATCTGAGACGGTCATTGGCCGTCCGCATTAGAGAGTCCTTATATACGGTCATCTGAGACGGTCAATGGCCGTCTGCATTAGACAAGTCATTAGCCATCTTTTACTTATAATCTGAGACTGTCAAAGACCGTCTCTATTAGAGACGGTCCTTAGCCTAACAGCTAATCCATAGCATTACTCTATCCCATGTGTACAACTTAATATAAGAGTGATAATATCACGCATCAAAATTCTAATACTTTAATAGGGTTATTTAGGACCTCAATCCCAAGCTCGTGAATTTTAATAGATATATATCCATTGCAATTCACATAATTCAATCAAATTTAATTGATATTCAAAGACATTTAAAAGGAAAATACTGCTAAAATAATATTCATTAATATAATGTCCACTAAATTCAACTCCCTTGATAAAAAAAAATAAAAATAAAAATTGTACATCGAAATTTAGAATTCAACTAAATATGATGTAAAACTGAATTGAAATTCAAACTAAACCTAAATTGCTTAAAAGGAAAAACTAGTAGTAAATGCCTGCCTAACTGTAGTATTTCAATTCTACCCATGTGGATTGTTATATTAGGGTGAGCATAACAGCTAAGTAGAATAATTTCTTACCAAAAATTTATAATGTTCATATTATATCAAAATTCTATAAATAAAAAGAGAGTGAAATTTAAATATATAGAATAAAATAACATGAATTTAAGTACTAGAATCGTAAATGTGTTATGAATGTAATACTTTCCATGAATTCTCATAAACAATACTCATCATCTCTTACAACACCGTACCTAAGTGAATGACCACGTTGCATTGACGCCCACACACTAGTAGCTTATGGTGAATGATCCATATATATGTTAGCTTGTTGGATTACTGCTACAGTTGTAACTCTGACATATGTCTGCGCACATAATTTTACTCATATGTCGTACACAAAGAAGATTTCAAAGAATCACGTAAGTTATAAGGTCTTTCACCCAAGGGATATGATCGCCGTACTTGTTCACTCAAGGGCCTTCCACTCAAGGGATACGATCACCCTAATCGTTAGTTTTAGGATTTTTCACCCAATAGATACAATTGCCCTACCTACTTATATCTTCTAGGGACATCTCTTAGGCAACGCACCAACATTCAAGTTTAAACTTGTAAATTCACAATATAATTATTAAACATGCACATGCCATGAACCAATATCTTATATTTCTTAATTTGAGTGAGTAGTATTAAATATGTCTTTTACCATGGATTAAAAAGTCAAACATCGAAGCATTATAGTAACACTATTTTCACATAACATTATCAATAATTTAATTTACTAAATTTAATTCAAAATAAATTAAATTTTACAAAAATCGAAAAATTCAGACAATATAAACCTAATTCTCAATGATAATTTTTCTTTGTAAATTTAGAAACGTTAGAATATTAATTTCCGCTAATTAGGGATTTGGAAAATTAATCCTTTTAGGTGAAATTTTTATTTATTTATTTTAATATTTATTTATTTAAATTATGAAATTTACTTAATCGCAATCTAGATTTAACAAGTAAATTTTAAAATTCAAAACTACGCTTAAATCAATATAAATCCTAAATTTCTATCATTCATAACATAAGTAAGATTTAAACTTAAAATTTCCAACTCAATTTAAATCAATAAATATAAGGTTTCAAGAATTACATAAAATTAAAATTTTAAAATTTATTTTAAAAAAATTATTATTATTTAGAAAACTAGTTTTAAACCAATAATTTAAATAAATTTAAATTTTCGAAACAAAACTAGATTATAAACTAATTTATCAAAATTGATTAATTATATTTTAAATTCTAAAAATTAAAACATATTACATTAATTTACATCAATTAATTCAAATAAAAGTAAGATCACCTACTTGATTTGGAGTGTTGGACTAAACCTTATATAGTACCCACCAAGCGTATACGCTCAATGTTGAGTTTTGTCTAACTTACACCTATGCACCATGCACACATTGGCTACTGTCTCTCCTTATCTCCATGTCTTATAATTCAAAGGATGAACCCACACTCAAACTATACTGGGCCTATGCTTTCACTTCATACCATTTTTTTAAAAAAATTATGAAGTATTATATTCAAGAAGAAGGGACTGTACAAGACCCGGGAGGGCCTATTAGCAAAAGGGGGAAACAGGCCCACTGAAAACAAAACCAAAAAAGAAAGAAATTTGAGAGCCTCTATGATTCTCTCAAGTAACCTAATTAATCACACACGATCTAGGAAAATTAAGCCTCTGATAACAGGAGGGAGATCAGACACGGACCGGTAAAAACAATGGGCCTGGCTACTACTACCTCTACGAGCAAGACCGTCGGCCACCGCATTTGACTCCCTAGGGAAGCAGGAGATGATCACATCCCTGCCGATCATAAGAGACCTTATCCTTATATACCAGTACCACATAGACCAAGCTAGGGTGGCCTTGTTATTGAGGGAGTCAACCACAGATTTGGAGTCGCTAACAATCTCAATCTTGGAGAAACTAAGGCCCATTAGTAAAAGGGGAAACAGGCCCACCGAAAACAAAACAAAAAAAGAAAGAAATTTGAGAGCCTCTATGATTCTCTCAAGTAACCTAATTAATCCCACATGATCCAGGAAAATTAAGCCTCTGATAACAGGAGGGAGATCAGACACGGACCGGTAAAAACAATGGGCCTGGCTATTGCTACCTCTACGAGCAAGACCGTCAGCCACCGCATTTGACTCCTTAGGGGAGCGGGAGATGATCACATCCCTGCCGATCATAAGGGACCTTATCCTCGTATACCAGTACCACATAGACCAAGCTGGGGTGGCCTGGTTGTTGAGGGAGTCAACCACAGATTTGGAGTCGCTAACAATGGAGAAACGGAGGCCCACGCAGCAGGTTAAGCCTTCCCAGATAGCCCTGATTTCAGCCCTGCCATTAGAACCAAAGCCATAACCAGATAAAGCCATCAACATTAACCTTCAACCAGTCGGCAACAGAACACAAGTTTAAGCCCTTTTTATATTGGACCTACGCTTTCACTTCATACAATAAGCTCATGTTTAAACCCTTTTTATACTATTTATCCCATGTCATAAATTTTCACACATATGCTTACATGTTGATGTAGAGTGGGTCGCGGACAGTTTCATGGCCAAGATGGATCAGAAAAGGCCCAGTCGACGACAGAAGTGATTCGGACCGTCGGACCTTCGATCGGGCGTATCTCGCAATCCGGAATGAGTTACCTGACGTAAAATATATGATTTTGGGGTAGAACAAGCTACTTTAGCCAACCAACCCCGCTACGTCGGGTTGCGACGCCCAGAATTGCGAAAAACCCCTGGATCGACGGTCGTTTCCCTGCTTTAATTTCGTTTTTACTATAAATAGTAAGTTTTAGTTTGATTATAACTCTTCATCCGTCGGGCTTTAGGCGTTGCGCCCAACGCGAAAAGAGCTTAGAATAATTAGGAGAACGGTTTGGTGAAGCCAAATAGGACACTTACTATTTTTGGTCGAAAACCTTGCATTTTAGTAGACATCACGACCGTCTATAAATAGTAAGTTTACTATTTATAGTAAGTCGCGGATTCTAGGAGTTTTAGTTGTAGTTTGATTCTGATTTCTTTCCCATTGCTTAGTACCCCTATTTAAAGGGTTGTGAACTCGTTTTTAGTCATCAATTAATCAGTTTCAAATTTATTAGAATTTATTTCTATTTTCTGCTTTCTTTCCTCGTGGATTCGAGAAGTCTCTGTGAGGAGTCCAGAGAAGCTCCGTGGATTCGGAGTATTTATCCTCATCACGTTCATCCCTGTGTCAATTAGTATCAGAGCGAGGACTCCCATCGGGCCGATGGCAAACAATGAAGGTATGGATCAAAATCCTGTGGACGGTGATCCAGGGATTCGTTATCTTTCGGAAAGAATGGAAGCTTTCCACCGGGAGAGTCAGTTGACCATGCAAGGGCTGCAGGCAACCCTTGACCGTCTTGCAGATGCGCACTTACTTCCGCCCCGAGCCCTAGGTGGTGCTCTACCACCTATGGTTGCTCCGCCACCCATGGTTGTTGTACGACGCAACACCGATTTTCGTAAAGTACTACCAGTGGCAAACCATAGGGCTACACCAGATTATTCAAGTTATAGCGACGAGAATCTTAATGAGGGTTTTGCCCGACGACAAATCCATGGAGGCGATCACCTAAATCGTGCTGAAAGAGACTATCGAGGTAAGGTTGAACTTCCTAGTTTTAATGGTTTATTACATATAGAAGATTTCCTCGATTGGCTAGCCGAAGTAGAGAGATATTTTGATTATATGGACGTGCCAGATCATAAAAGGATAAAATTGGTAGCGTTTAAGTTAAAATCTGGTGCTTCTGCATGGTGGGAACAATACAAACTCTCACGAGCCCGCCAGAACAAGGCGCCCATCTCATCATGGCCACGGATGAGACGTCTTCTTCGAACACGATTTCTCCCCAGTGATTATGAGCAGATATTATTCCAGCCAATACCAAAATTGCCGACAAGGAAATCGAACCGTCACAGATTACACTGAAAAATTCCAGTGGTTGGCTACACGAAACGATCTGTCAGAATCTGAGTCACAGAAGGTGGCACGATTTATAGGTGGGTTGCGACCAACAATTCAAGACCGAGTTTAGATGTACCCAGTCGGGACCGTAGATGAAGCAGTTCAATTGACGGGTAGGGCAGAAACACAACTTGCATGAGTTTCTGCTCGTCCCTATCCTTCAACTCGACCCCCCATGACGGGTCTTATGCAGGATCCAGTGCTGGCATGAGGAAAAGATCCAGTAGGAGAACGTCATCAACCTCCTACAACCGCAAACCGTGATACGGGGAGCGGCTCATCCAGACCTCAACTTGTAACACCCACAACGGCGGGCCCAAGTAGGATTCCAAATCCTTATGCTCGGCCAAGGTCGAACAATTGTTACCGCTGTGGCCAACCAGGCCACTTATCAAACACCTGTCATCAACGCCCCGCAGCACACCTGACTATAAACGAAGGGGGCATTGAAGATGAGGCTGCAGAAGAAGACCATGGCTATGATATACATGAACAAACCACTGAAGAAATAGCAGGTGGTGATGAAATGACGGACGAGAATCGTGGCGAATTTCTAGTTGTGAGGCGATTACTGTATACCCCACGAAAGGAATTACATCCACAGCGATACAATATATTTCGTATTCGGTGAACGGAAAGGTCTATGATGTGATCATAGACAATGGTAATAGCGAGAACATCATCTCAAGAGTGATGGTGGACAAGTTACGGCTACCAACGACGAAACATCCTTCCCCGTACTCAATTGGCTGGATAAAAAAGGTGAATGAGACCAAGGTAACTGATCAATGCACTATCTCATTTTCAATTGGTAAAAATTATAGGGATCAGATACTTTGTGACGTGGTCGACATGGAAGCTTGCCACATGCTACTCGGTCGACCCTGGCAGTCGGACCATGATGCGACCCATCGGGGACGAGACAATGTCTACGTATTCGTCAAGGATAGTCGAAAAATAATTCATGCCCCTATGACACCAGAGAACCACCTTGAAGCTTCTAAAGTGGAGGGGAGTTCCCTCTTGACCATTCGGGATTTCATGGAGGAATCCAAGGAAACTGGCGAAGTATACGTCGTAGTAGTGAAGGGCAAGGAAGAGAAACCCTCAAAGTTTAAGATCGTTGCTAAACGAATTCAAAGAAGTCTGGCCTGAGGATTTACCTGATGGATTGCCCCCCATGAGGGACATCCAACATCACATAGACCTCGTCCCTGGGGCTGGCCTGCCCCACTGCCCTCATTATCGAATGAGTCCAAAGGAGTGTGAGATACTTCAGGGGCAAGTGGAGGAATTGATCCGTAAGGGTCTCTTGAGAGAGAGTATGAGCCCATGTGTCGTACCGGCATTATTAACGCAAAAAAAAATATGAAAGCTGGCGCATGTGTGTCGACAGTCGACCAATTAATAAAATTACCATCAAATATCAGTTCCCAATACCACGGTTGGACGACATGCTCGATATGCTAGAAGAGGCCAAGGTGTTCTCTAAACTAGATCTAAGGAGCGGGTACCATCAGATTCGTATCCGACCCGGTGATGAGCGGAAAACGACATTCAAGACCAAGGGTTGTATGAGTGGCTGGTCATGCCCTTCGGCCTATCGAACGCATCAAGTACTTTTATGTGTTTGATGAATCAAGTTCTAAAACCCTTCACTGGCCAATTTGTGGTAGTATATTTTGATGACATTGATATATAGCCAGGATGAGGCGGAGCACAGGAAACATCTCAGGCAGGTGCTGCAGGTCCTACAAATTAACAAGTTGTACCTCAACTTGAAGAAGTGTAGTTTTTTAACTGACAGCCTATTGTTTCTAGGATTTGTTGTAACGTCCACAGGCATTCTTGTGGACGATGAAAAGGTGCAACCTATTAAGGAATTATCGATCCCGACAAACATTCATGAGGTGAGGAGTTTTCACGGGTTGACGACTTTCTATCGTCGATTTGTGCGAGATTTTAGCACCATAGTCACGTCTATAACAAATTGCATGAAAAAAGGACCGTTCCAGTGGACCAATAAAGCTGACAAGAGCTTTCATGAGATCAAGCATCGTTTGTCTACAACACCAGTCTTGGTGCTTCCTAATTTCGATAAATTGTTTGAGGTTGAGTGTGACGCTTCATACGTCGGAATTGGGGGAGTATTATCACAGGATAGCAGGTCGGTAGCCTTCTACAGTGAGAAGCTCAGCGAAGCCTGAAAGAAGTGGTCGACTTATAAGCTTGAGTTGTACGCAGTTTGTTCAGGCGTTGCGACATTGGCGGCATTATCTGATTCAAAGAGAGTTTGCTCTGTACACTGATCATCAAGCATTAAAGTTTATTAATAGTCAGACTAACATGAATCGTGTGCATGCTAGATGGGTTACGTTTTTACAGGAATTCACATTCGTTCTGAAGCACAAGTCAGGGCAACAGAACAAAGTGGCTGATGCACTTAGCCGTCGTGCATCACTACTTGTTACGATGAGCAACAAGGTGGTCAGCTTCAACTGTCTCAAGGAGCTGTATGCCGAGGATGAGGACTTCAAAGATTCTTGGGTGAAGTGACAAGAAGGTCACCCCAGTGACTTTCATATACAGGACAATTTTCTCTCACAGGGAATCGATTATGCATCCCCCAAGTTCTCTGAGGGAGCAGATTATTCAGGAGCTACATGGAGGTGGCCTCGGTGGACACCTTGGGCGAGACAAGACTCGAGCTCTTATGAAAGAGCGGTATTACTGGCCGCAATTAGTACGTGATGTGGAAAAAGCTGTACAATGTTGTCATGTTTGTCAGACCTCCAAGGGGCAATCTCAAAATACGGGCCTCTACACCCCGTTACCTGTGCCTGACGGTCCTTAGGAGTATTTATCAATGGACTTCGTGCTTGGTCTCCCATGAATACAACGCGGTATGGATTCAGTGTTCGTGATGGTAGATCTTTTCTCCAAAATGACATACTTTATCCCATGCAAGAAGACCCTCGATGAAACACACGTGGCGAATCTATTCTTCAGGGAGGTCGTACGGCTACACAGGGTCCCCAAGACCATTACTTCTGATCGTGACACAAAGTTCATTAGCCACTTTTGGCGTACTTTGTGGACTCGATTCGATACACGACTTCAATTCAGCAGTGCTTACCACCCACAGACTGATGGGCAGACCGAAGTTGTGAATCGCACGTTGGAAAACCTCCTTCGTTGTATTTCAGAAAAAAACTGAAGCAGTGGGATTTGGCCTTGTCTCAAGCAGAGTTTGCATTCAACAACATGGTGAACCGCTCGATAGGGAAATCACCGTTCCAGATTATCTATGGACGAGTGCCTCGCCACACACTTGACTTGGTCCCCCCCCCCAAGCCCCCCAGCCCGCACGAGCATTGCAGCAGAACATATGGCAGCAAGATCATGGGCATCCATGCAGAAGTGCAGACCAAGCTACATGCATCGAACGAGAAGTACAAGGAATAAGCGGACAAGCATCGGCGATAAAAAGTGTTCGAGGTGGGCGACGGCGTTATGATCCATCTGCGCAAGAGAGATTTTCGACCGGGACGTACAACAAGTTGAAAAATAAGAAGATTGGACCCGTCTCAATCATTCGAAAGATCAATGACAACGCTTATGTTGTTGATCTTCCAGATGACATGGCGATCTCACGGACTTTCAACGTCGAGGACTTCACCGAGTATCATGAACCAGCGCAGGATGAGAACTCGAGGACGAGTTCTTTTGAAGTGGAGGGGACTGATGTAGAGCGGGTCGCGGACAGTTTCATGGCCAAGATGGATCAGAAAAGGCCCGGTCGACGACAGAAGTGATCTGGACCGTCGGACCTTCGATCGGGCGTATCTCGCAATCCGGAATGAGTTACCTGACGTAAAATATATGATTTTGGGGTAGAACGAGCTACTTTAGCCAACCACCCGGATCCCCGCTACGCCGAGTTGCGACGCCCGGAATTGCGAAAAACCCCTGGATCCACGGTCGTTTCCCTGCTTTAATTTCGTTTTTACTATAAATAGTAAGTTTTAGTTTGATTATAACTCTTCATCCGTCGGGCTTTAGGAGTTGCGCCCAATGCGAAAAGAGCTTAGAATAATTAGGAGAACGGTTTGGTGAAGCCAAATAGGACACTTACTATTTTTGGCCGAAAACCTTGCGCACTAGTAGACATCACGACCGTCTATAAATAGTAAGTTTACTATTTATAGTAAGTCACGGATTCTAGGAGTTTTAGTTGTAGTTTGATTCTGATTTCTTTCCCATTGCTTGGTACCCCTATTTAAAGGGTTGTGAACTCGTTTTTAGTCATCAATTAATCAGTTTTGAATTTATTAGAATTTATTTCTATTTTCTGCTTTCTTTCCTCGTGGATTCGAGAAGTCTCCATGAGGCGTCCAGAGAAGCTCCGTGGATTCGGAGTATTTATCCTTATCACGTTCATCCCTGCGTCACATGTGAAGCAAAATATAAGTCCTAACTCTTACTACAAATGAAGTTTTTAATACTAAATTCAATGGTAGTTCTTCGAGCATGAAAAGAAAAAAAAAAATCTAAAACTCCTAATTTCAATGGCAATTTCAAATTTCAATACTACATTCAATGCCAACATCAGAAGTTTCAGCCTATGTAAGCACATCCCATGATGAGGCTTATGCTAATACCTCTATTCCTAGCTAAAATATTTTTCACATAAGCGAGCTTTGTAGAATATCGTTCCTTAAATGTATGCTTAGATAGTTCAGATAATGAATAGCTTAGGTTTCAAGATAGGCAATCCACATGGTAGATTCAAACATAACAATTTAGATTGTAGGTTCATCACTAGATGGTTTTGATTGGTTGGTAGGAAGTAGGTTAGGTACTGAACTCTTTAAATTACTTAGATTGATGTGAGGATATTGATGAAGGTGAGTACAATGAGATTTGAATGGTATAGATGAGTTCTAACATTAGCTACGTCTCTCTAATGCAATTTAAAAGTAGTGTGGGTTATTTGACCTCCTACGTTTCTTTGAACAGTTTAACAGTTTTTAAACTTATATTTATATCTATTTCTTTCTTTCCTTTTTCGCATGTGTATCACATGTGTGTGCCATGTGAAAGGTGGATGGCGTGTGTGCTTTAGTTTGGTAACGCATGCATGGATGGACGGATGGATGGACGGGTCAAAATTTATCTAGATCATTACAAATATGGGGGCAAGTGAGTGCAAGTGAGTGCTGAACTCCAGCATGCTTGTTTTGCCCCGTTACAGGCCTAGATAGGGCTTAGGCAAAAGTGCGTGTTTGACAGACTTACCCAATTGATAACCTTGACAAGTACCATCAATTTTTAATTGTAGTAAGTGCAAGGTGAAAATGGGAGAAAAGAGGGGAAAATATTACCATCTTCTTCCTCTATCATAATCCTTGAATTCACAAAAATAATAATAATAATAATCTATATAAGTATATTATGAAGAATAATAATATTCTTCTTCTTCCTCACAATTTAATGGATATAGTTTATGTTAGTCCTAAACTTACAGCTTCTCTAAGATAGTAAATTTTTTTAAGAAAAAAAGGTACTAAACATTTTAAAAGTAGTAGAAGATGTTTAAACTGAATCAAACCCTATTGGGTAACTTTAAAAAAGGATTTCATACTATAACAGGACTCTTTAAACTCTAAAATACCATAAAAAATAATAAATTGAAAAAGATTTGACATGAAACTTAAATTTTAACAATAAAATAACCTTATTTTGTGAAACTGTTTGTGGGTCAATGGATTTTGGAATTGCCCAGGACATACAATCTATGAATAGTAAAACTGTTTGAGTAATTTTACCTGGGGAACCGAAAGCCAGATCTAGCGCTCAAGTGGGCCACTGGCCAAGAAAAAGAGTGGACCGCTAAAGGCCATTATCGGACGTTTTTGGGATCCACCTATGATTGGATCAACCTTGATTTTGATGGAAGTGGACCCACCTAGATTCAACAGTTGCATAATAACGAAGTGACTCGCCATCACATCTCTGGCTCGTGTCAGAATGTAATGGAGATGGCTTCCGTGATGGTGAGGCCACTGTGATGTTTGAGAGAAATCCACCTCATTTACAAGTTTGATGAGTTAATTTTAATTGGGTTATCAAAGGATGAGCTGAATATAGGGCTCAAGTGGGCCACAACTCAAGAAAGAGCCAACTACTAAAGGCTTTTCCCTCTAACCTGTGGATTGAATCAGCCTGAATTTTGGGGCGGTCGTGAGATGCCTAAAATGGTGGACGGGTCTTATTAATTTGTCAGAAGCATCATGGGCCCACATAGTTTCGTGTGCTTTTTAAATGACTCTAATATGCGGTAAAGCTTACTGTAGTTGAAAGAGGGAGATAATTTATAAATACAAATATTTTTTGGTCAGAACATATGTGAGACTGGCTAGAGAAATAATTTAAAAGCAACTGTTTTATTATTATTATATATTGATAGACCAAAGCAGTTTTTTATTTAAAGGCATGTGCCTAATAGTTGGATATAAAGATGAGGACAGTCTCGCCCGAAAATAATTAGGCCCAGAAGCCCAACGGGCTAGTCCTGCTATGACAGCCTAACAGAATAGGAAACAGAAAAGGTTGCACATGTTCTCATGCAAAATAGAACGGGATTATTCAAATAAATGCATTTGATAGCAATCTTAACCACTGATTTCGGGACAAGCAGTAGCGGATGTTTTTGTTGGGATTTTTGGCCTGCGGAATCACACAGATCTAGATCTAGGATGGTAATCCAATGGCACCAAGCACACACAAGAAAAGAGAACACACAGATTTAACGTGGAAAACCCTTGCGGGAAAAAACCACGGCACAAAACGACAGATCACCACTATGAAAGCATCAATTACAAAGAGAAAGGACTTACCCGATTCGAACAACCTCGAATCTCACCCTTGCTACACCCTTTAGAAACCTTGAACCCTTTTAGAAAGCCTTAGCATTCATCACCATACCCTAGAAAAGCCTTAGGGATACCTATTTATAGTTTAGGAAACTTCCCTTCCGCATCCCAGTTGCGAAAGGACTCAAATCCGCAGTTTCGCGCAAAATCGCGGAACAAACTGCGTAACCTACGACTAGTCATAGCTCTCCTACGACTGGTCATAGACCACCTACGACTGGTCGTAGCTCTCCTACGATCAGTCCTAGCTACAGTAAAAAACAGCAAAAACTCGCTGGACTTTGAGTCGTGCCAGGGCTCGAACCTACGACCGGTCGAGCGTCTCCTACGACCAGTCGAAGCTTCCCACGACCGGTCGAACGACCTCAAAACTTTAGATTTAAGACTTTTCTCAACAATCTCCACCAAGTCTTCAATCTTCAACCGTGTAGCTCCTTGACCTCTTCTCTTATCTCTGCTTCACATCATAGCTCAAGATCACATTGGCCAACCAGTGCCAATCACGGATCTGATAGATACCTGCTATACCGTCGGCACGAATATCTCTGAGAAGCCGATCCCTTCTCTCTGAGCATAACCCTTCGCTACCAACCTTGCCCTGTATCTATGCCGTATCCTCCTGAAGATCCACCTGCATCCAACCGCTCACCGGCCCACTGGAAGCTCCACCAGCTCCCATATGTCGGTCTGGTACAACGAATCCATCACATCGCCCATAGTCACCTTCCACTTCTCAGCATCAGGCTCACCTAGAGCCATCAAAATAGAAGATAAATCCTCTGCAATATTGGAGTCGTCCATGTACCTTGCCGATATCCTGCAATCATGCCATGTAGTTCTTCTCACAGGTGGCTGCTCCACCTGCTCTGTATCCCTGTCCGCACGTCTCAGCCTTCCTGCCCTGCCCGCTCATGTGGCCATGCCCATCATGCCACACACGTGCAGAGGTGGAATCCGCTACATCCACTGTAGCTCCACCTTTTGAAGTGCTTCCGATCAACCTGTAAACATGATCGAGTCGTTGCGCTTTCATGACTACCCGTGCCCCCTTGGATACCTTAAGAGCACCATCAATACCTGTGTACTTGCATCCCTTTGCCTCAAGCACACCAAGAGAAATCAGATTCTATTTCAAATCAGGAACGTGCCTGACATCAGTCAAGGTACGCTCCACCCCATCAAACATCCTGATGCGTACCGTACCAATAGCCACAACATTACAGGCAATGTCATTGCCCATAAATACCTGTCCACCATCGCACTCCCTATAGCTGGTGAACCAACTCTGATAAGGAGTCATGTGAAAAGATGCCCCTGTGTCTAGCATCCACTCGTCCTTACGATCATCGTATGACCGTCTGAGCAAAGACACAGACAAAACATCGCCATCACATCCACTCGATTCATCTGATGTGACAGTGTTAGCCTCCCTGCACGAAGCCTCAGAATCTTCCCTCTTAGATTTAGGATTTTCACAATCCCTTTTCACATGTCCTTCCTTCCCACAATTCCAGCACTTTACCTTTCCTTTGCCCTTGCCCTTGGATTTGGATCTAGAACCTGAAGAACCTGTACCGTGTTCAGAATTCCTACCCACTGTAAACAGTGCATCAGAAGATGTCCCTATGTTGCTGTCTAGCTGTCTCATAGCCTTCCCTTGAAGGGCTGAGATAACAGTGTCGACACTCAGAGTTTTATTCATGCTGCACATAGTGTCTTTGAATGACTCATAGGACGCCGGGAGAGAATTCAGCAACATACATGCTTGTTCTTCATCTTTCATCACTTCATCCATATCGAGCAATTTGCAAACCAATTTATTAAAATTGCTGATGTGAGCCTACAGATCTCCACCCTCTGCCATCTTGAAGTTATACCACTGCCGCTTCAAGTGCAGACGATTTTCAGAGGATTTCTTCGCATAAACATCCTCCAACTTCGCCCATAAATTAGCCGCAGTTTTCTCCCTCATGACGTTGTAGAGAACCTCATCCGTGAGACATAAACGGATCGATGATAAGGCTTTCTTATCAAGAGTATTCCAATCATCATCTTTCATGGTGGACTTCCGCTCCTCAAGAGCACCATCTTCGCCTTGCTTGATTAAGGAACTCATCATCTTGATCTTCCATAACTCAAAATTATTTTTCCCTGAGTACTTCTCAATCTCATACCTGGCGCTCGCCATTATTACTAATCCCTCAGATTCAGATCTGTGTCCCAACCGATTGCTCTGATACCACTTGCTGGGATTTTTGGCCTGCGGAATCACACAGATCTAGATCTAGGATGGTAATCCAATGGCACCAAGCACACACAAGAAAAGAGAACACACAGATTTAACGTGGAAAACCCTTGCGGGAAAAAACCACGGCACAAAGCGACAGATCACCACTATGAAAGCATCAATTACAAAGAGAAAGGACTTACCCGATTCGAACAACCTCGAATCTCACCCTTGCTACACCCTTTAGAAACCCTGGAACCCTTTTAGAAAGCCTTAGCATTCATCACCATACCCTAGAAAAGCCCTAGGGATACCTATTTATAGTTTAGGAAACTTCCCTTCCACATCCCAGTTGCGAAAGGACTCAAATCCGCAGTTTCGCGCAAAATCGCGGAACAAACTGCGTAACCTACGACTAGTCGTAGCTCTCCTACGACTGGTCGTAGACCACCTACGACTGGTCGTAGCTCTCCTACGACCAGTCCTAGCTACAGTAAAAAACAGCAAAAACTCGCTGGACTTTGAGTCGTGCCAGGGCTCGAACCTACGACCGGTCGAGCGTCTCCTACGACCAGTCGAAGCTTCCCACGACCGGTCGAACGACCTCAAAACTTTAGATTTAGACTTTTCTCAACAGTTTTCTCTCGAGTGTTAGGCCGAACTTCTCATCCATGTTCAGATCATCAGGCTGCATTCCATGTGGAAGTGACCAGTCGAATGTGTGGATGAAAGAAGCGAGAATAAGCTAAACCATAAGGGTAGCCAACGGTAAACCAGGGCAGATTCTCCTTCCAGCAGCAAACGGTGTGACCTCGAAATGATTTCCTTTGTAATCCACACTAGTCTCCAGAAACCACTCTGGCGAAAATGTCAGTGGGTCTTTCCAAATTACAGGGTCTCTTCCAATGGCCCATATGTTCACCATCACTCTACTGTCCTTTGGGATGGTGTAATTCATCATCTCACATGTTTCGAGGGCTTGGCGTGGGAGTAGAAGTGGGATTGGTGGGTGTAGTCAAAGGGACTCCTAAATGGATGCATGGAGATATTTTAGGTGATTGAGATGGGACTCTTTCACTGCTTTCTCTGCACCGACGACCATTTGCAATTCATCGCGGACTTTCTCATCACTTTGGGATTTCTAGCCAGCTCCGACATGATCCGGGTGAGGCATCTAGCATGACAGCAGTCACGTAATGAGAAACTGACAAGTTGGCACATGTTATCATACAAAATGGAATAGGATTATTCAAATAAATGCACTCGATAGCAATCTAAACCACTGATTTCATCACGTACACTAACAGATGTTTTCTTTCATGCGCTAAGCCAAACTTCTCATCCATGTTCAGGATCATCAGACTGCATTTCATGTGGAAGCGACCAGTTGAATCTGTGGATGAAAGAAGTGAGAATTAGCTGGAAAACACGAGTTGGCACTAACAAAATGTTGGGGGACCGCGGAAGCACACAGAGATAAATCAAGTGAAGTAATTCAATCGTACCAAGCAAGCATAATGCAAACGCACCGATTTTAATGTAGAAAAACCTTTATGGAAAAAAATTACAGGACAAAGCGATAGATAATCACTATGAAAGCAGAAAATTAAAAGAGTATAGAGATTACCCGATTCGAACAAACCTCGAATCACTCAAAGCTACACCCTTGAAATCCTAGGAATGAATTAAAAAAGTTCTTGAATACAGTCCAATCCCGATTACACCCCTATATATAACCTTAAGAAGAATCATAATCAAAATCGAAACAAATCTCACATATACGCAAATTCTGTGTATACATTCAATGGGACCTTTGATGGCTCTCGATGTCATCGACAAACCGTCGATGACATCGAACTAACACCATAACAGTTTAGAGATAAAACATAAAAAATCGGATTTTCTCAATTACACTTTGATGAGTCTCGATGGCATCGAGTCTAATCTCGACGGTATTGAACAGGTATCCAAATAGTCCAGCAACCAATTGGAGAAATTCCGAATTTCTTCAATGGAATCGAGCAGTGCTCAATGGCATCGACAGACCATGTTTCTGTATTGATTTAAAACATCAAAACAACACAGAAAGCCAAGGTAAATTCTCCTTTGAGTGCAAAAATGTGTGAACTCAAAATGGTTCCCCTTGTAATCCATACTAGTCTCCATGAACTGCTCCAGCGAAAATGTCAGCAGGTCTTTCCAAATACGCGGGCTGGTCTCTTCCAATGGCCCATACGTTCACCATCACACTACAGTCGTTTGGGATGGTGTAGTTCATCAGGTCGCATGTGTCAAGGGCTTGGCGTGGAAGTAGAAGCGAGGCCGGTGGGTGCAGTCAAAGGGACATCCGGGTCTGTTTCATCCCGATGGCCATTTGAGTTGGCCCACCTTGGTATAGTTCATTTAAAACTCTGTATCAAACTAGCACTAGGGCTGTCAACCTATACGAAGACTGCTTGTACCTGGGCTCATCGAGTTCAGGTCTTGTGAGCTCCCAGTCCTTTCAGGTCCTGGTCTCGTACTTTGGGACCCAAACCTATGGAGTCGGGTACCTATCACATGCCTACCTATTGAGTCTTTGCATCTAGGTTTCAAGTTGGGTTTGATGATTTGGGTGGACTTGGTCTGGATAATTTTGGCCTGTTATAGGCCCAGTCCCAGCTTTGACATGTTAAAACATAGGCTGATCTTGGGCCTTAACATAGTTAGACCCAGCCAGTTATAGTAAGTGTCCCATGTGCTCCTAATTTTTCTAACACTTTTAAATTTGGCACAACTCTTAAAGTCCAACGGATGAATAAAACTCACTATTTATAGTAAAAATGGAATTAGATGTGGAATTCCACCATCATGGTCGAATCTTGCAAATTCGGCGTCGGCAAACCCGCATAGCGAGTTGGTTGGCTAAGATTGTCCTCCTCAAAATCATATATGGTACTTGAAATAACTCATTACGGCTTGCAAGATATGTCTGTTTTAAGATTCTGACAATCTTGATGACTTTTGTCTTTGATTGGGCTATCCTTCTGGAAACCAAAGTGTCCGCGATCCGATCCGCTCTACATAAGGACCACTAGGAAAGGTAGGGGCAGAAATGCTCACGGTTGAAACCTTCTTGCCCCAGCGTGACTTTAATATACCATTTAACCCTTTCACGAGTTGATTCCCACCTGGACGAAAGGAAATGAGATTCAAAATTATTGTGGCCCATGGATATTTCAGTGTTGAGCCTTAAATCCTAACTGTTTTCTATGGTGTGGCCCACTTGAGTTTTGGATTTCCCTCATGTTTGGGTTTATACCCTAAAATGAGAAGGCGAGACCAATGGACAGACTGGATATAACACAAACATCACGGTGGACCCTACGCAGTTTCTGATTACAGGCAAGTCGGGTCTAGGCGCAGCACCAAGACGGTTGCGGGTTGCGTGGTGTGCTGCACACCACCCACCGACCTTGGTGGTGTGTTGATGTCACTAAATTTTGTAATCCCACGATGATGTACGAATTATATCCACACTGTCCATCCATTTTACGAGATCATTTCAAGACATAGGCCCAAAAATAAAGCAGATTTAAAGCTCAAGTGGACCACACTGCATAAAGCAATTGAGATGATGAGGCTAATGGTTGAAACCTTCCTAGGATCCATAGCGATGTTTACATGCCATCCAACCTGTTAATAAGGTTACATAGACCTGGATGAAGGGAAAACACACATATCAACTTATCCAAAACCCAAAACTAATGTGGTCCCAGAAGTTTTCAATGGTAGGCGTTCAATCCGGACTACTTTCCATGGTGTGGTCCAATGGAACTTTCATTTATTCCTAATTTTTCGGATCATTCCCTAAAAGGATCTCAAAAAGTGGATGGACAGTGTGGATATAACACATACATCATGGTGGGGCCCACATAACTAGGTGACGTCAACACACCACGGACGTTGGTGGTGTGTGGTACACCATGCAATCCGCTTCCCACCTAAACAGAAGGCATAAATAACTTCCCTCCCCATTGCAGGGGTTAGGGTTTGAGCGCAAGAACAAACGCAGAGAGATTTAGATTTTCATCAATGGCTGACGAAGACTACAACGACGACATCGGGGCGTACGTCTTACTCTCTCTCGATCCTTTTCTCCTTTTTGATATCTCTGTCTGTGTAGTGTTGTGCTATTTCCTCGCTGAAAATTGAAACGACGGATGACTAGATTTTGGTTTTCCTTTTCCGTTTCACAATTCACGGAGAATGCTTCTGTGTCTTTGAAGGCCCTCTTCAATTTCCTTTTATTTTTCTAACCTGAGCTTGTCGTTTAGGGCTTGTTTTTGGATGTACCGTAAATTTCAAGCGGAACGCATATTTGTCCGTTAAGGATACATCTGGGAAATGGGAACTACGATTGGTGGAATGCTGTTTTCTGTCATTTTTTCCTAAAATCAATATTAAGAACGTTTCAGGTAGGACCTCTCCTGCCCTGCCTCCATAGAGTCATCCAAACCTACCTTTTTCCTAAGATGGCATGGAGAGAGGAACTGTTCTTAAAAACTTGCTGTAAGCTTCCAATATCTATTAAAACTCTGATAATTTTGATAGCATTGAAGAATTCCTTTTGGCCCTTGATACACTGGGGAGAGTCTTGGCCAATTCAAAAGATCGTTCGATGTAGTTGAAATAACTGAATTTTGGGTTGTTCGGTCAAGTAACGGAAACTCAATAGAATTCATAGCTGTCTCAATGTAATCTTTTCCTTCTTTTTTATTTTGATTGTATGAATATTCCCCAGCTAAGACCATTCCAATACTTGTTTTTGTCATTTATAAACCAAACCAACAATTGGGACAAGCAAGAAAACTAAAGCTTCTATAAATACAGATGCACCCAATACATCGAAACTCATTGGCCATGGATAAAGAAAGACCATTTCAACATAATAAATAAATAAAAACAACAAAAACTAGAGCAAAATATAATAACAGATTCAGAATTGTAACCAAGCATCCCCATGGGTTTCTATACCTAATTCATAACTAGAAAGCCTCTCTGGTCCTTTACTAATTGGGGCTATAACTCTGGAAATTAGAAACGCCAAAATAGAAATAACGCTTGATATTATTAGAAATGCCCAGAAAATTATCTAGGATCTCAACCTCCCATTTTGTTCTACATACCGTTGGAATTTTCTTCCAGAGGTATTTGAGGTTGAGTGTACCGTTGGAATTTTCTTCTAGGGGTATCAGCAGTCAAGCATATTTTTTAAAACATGTATTTATCTATCAAGGTTAGGCTCATCCCATAAATTATCTTTTAGAATTCGCTTGCCAATTTTAATTGGGCTCCTCTTTTTTCATCATGGGATCCTTTATTATATTCCACTTGTCTTTCTCACTGCCATCTATCGTCATAACATCAACTATACTGCACCGGCCAAAGTCGGCATCACTAGATTTTAAACTGCAGAAAGTGATGGATGTTTGTATTTATGAAGAGAGTCTTTTGCCTAAAAAGATTTGTATCTATAAAAAGAGAGTGAGACAATGGGAGAGCAAGTTGATGTAGTGGACTTCTATCGGCGGTGGGCGAGGAAGCGGGTGAACATTCAAGTGAGAGTAATAGCGGAAGAAATATACAACTCTTGATCCTAATCCTCCATACTTAGACTTCATCCTCACCCCCAATACAGCAAGGTAAACAATAGCGTCACCAGTTTCCCCAATAAAGAAACCCTACTAGACGCAGCTATGGTAGATGGGGAAGGTACAAGACCAACTATTATCCATAAGCACCTTGGTTTTTCCCCTTTGAATGCATCATCAGTTAACC
Organism: Magnolia officinalis; assembly: GCA_021015155.1. Classification (NCBI taxonomy): domain Eukaryota; kingdom Viridiplantae; phylum Streptophyta; class Magnoliopsida; order Magnoliales; family Magnoliaceae; genus Magnolia; species Magnolia officinalis. The sequence goes on from JAJHSJ010000001.1 coordinate 117,835,500, forward strand.
ACCCAACTAATGAAATGGAAAGGGCTACTCTTAAAAAAACAATCCATCTGCATGATTTCCCAAACCCTTGATTGGTCCATACACTATGTAGCACAAGCCCCAAACCACTGAAAGAAACCACTCCAAAGCCAGAAAACAACCTGTCTAGCTAGCCAAAACAATACTATATGTTTTACCCCTTCAACAGTTTTAAACTCAGTAACAAAGGTAAGAGAAGTATATTATCTTTCCCCTTGAACCATCTACTTAGGAACTATACAATGAAAAGGACTTGGGAACCATGCAATGACAAAGAACTTAGATCGTGGTACGGACTATGGCTGGCAAGAGCGCTAATGTTATGATGCCGGATAGTGGTGAGGGAATAAATGGAATGTGAACCGACGGATAAACGTTCCATGAAAGAAGAGAATTTTGATCAAAATCGACAAGTGAATCTTTGAAGTGAAACTTAAGGGATGAGACCTAACCTTAATGGATAAATTTATGTTCAAAAACTTTATGCTTGACTGCCAATACTTTTAAAAGAAATTTTCAATGGTATGGAGAACAAAAGAGAGTTGAGATCTTGTAAATGGAGAATGACTTCTTTTTTTCTTTTCAAAGTCACTTATATTTTAGATCTAGATAATTATACCTTCAACAGTCCACGAGCTATGGTGAGACAGTACTTGATACTCTAGTGATGGGCATGGTATTTTTCGCACCTAATGTTGTCATTACTCATGTAACTGTCTGTATCAGATCTGATAACTTTTTTTATGAAACACTAAAATGGAATGTGTTATCCATGATCGCATAAGAAGCCGGAAGACCTCTTGAGAGTGACGAAACGATGGAGAATAAGTAGAGGGCCCGATTCACCAAGATAGTTGTCAACATTGATCTTTCAAATTGATAATTGATTTGTTGAAATAAAATAAAGGGGAATGGAAAATCTGCTCTGTCATGTTCATCAAATGGATCCCTCCAAAGCTTGAAGTACAGAATTTGGCAAACAAACCTGCTAGAAGCCCTAATGGGTCAAGCTTAACTTTGATGTGTATACTGTCAAAAACTTACCAGTGGAGGATCCCTCTTATTTGAAGTGATTTTGTAGTTGTTGCTGCAAATAGCTTTACACATGAACTGTAATAGCAACCTAGCTGAACTTCTTACTCTATTTCATGGTTTACAGCTTGTGCTGAGCGGCTGCATTAACCCACCTTGAGATTAAGGGTGATACCCTTATGGGCCATCAACACAATTAAAAAGATTTTTGTACTAGCATGGGGAGGCTTGCTTTGAGCTCAACATTAACCACATGGAGATTGAGGGTGATGCCCTTACGGACCATCAACACGATTAAAAATATATATATTGTACTACCATGAGAGGGAATATTACCTAGCAACTAGATTTATTTTTATTTTTTGTTTTTGGCAATCCTGCTAGAGTTTTAGGGTGTACAGAAAAGAGGGAAGCAAATCACATAGCTGTAAAATGGCATGCGGTCAGAAAGTTATATGGTCATTCATATTCTAGAGAAACCCCTCACCATCTATGCAAATGTTTAGTCAATCTCTGTGGAAATGGAAAGGCATTAGAAGTTTGAAACATATTTTAAAATGCTGTGTGAACACCTCCCAGATTGCTGTTGTGACTTGCATCTGAGCTGGCTGCGAGTTCAAGATACATATATAGCACACTTCATTTGCTTTCCATTTTGTACTTTTCCTGCCTGCAGCACTTCCTTTGAGAATTCAGTTTTCCTGGATGACTGTTAGTGCAGTTTCATTGATAATCTTCAAAATCTCTCAACCTTTCTTCTTTCCTGTCTTGTTCTTTCATTCTGATCTTATTTTTGGGTCAAATATGAACTCTTTGACATGAACTGTTTTGCTACAGATATGATGATGAGCCGCCAGAACCTGAGCCTGAGGTTAAACCTGCAACTTCCACTTTCTCCCAAAAATTCTGGAGGACTATTTTGACTTTTTGTTGAATCTAACTGAAATTGTTAACCACCATTCGGATGGTTGCAGGAAGGAGCAGAAGAGGATGTAGAAAATAACAATGAAGAGGCTCCTGATGCTTTTGTTGGGACTGAAGGTGAGGAGAAAGAGGAGGAGCAACCAGTACAACGGCCTCGGAAGACATCAAAATATATGACGAAGTATGAGCGTGCAAGAATCTTGGGCACCCGCGCCCTGCAGATCAGGTTTGGTATTTGAAACTTCTTGGCATCTTTGTTGTTCTGAACTGGAATGAATCAAGGCGACACTTTTTATTATACTTGCACTCCTTTGTTTTGGTGCAGCATGAATGCCCCAGTGATGGTTGAGTTGGAGGGCGAGACTGATCCGCTGGAGGTAAGCTAGTTGCAGAGTCTGGCTGGATGAAATGTCCCCAAATGTTTAGAAATATGGAAGTCTGCCTGACCCAATTTCCAGTATTCATTCTTTAAAATGACTGAGGCCCTGTTTGGTTTCCAATTAAAAATGAGTTCATCTCATTTTAGTTAACAGTAATTATGTATTCCAGTATTAGAAATCATATTTTATGTAAATATGGGTTACCAAGATTACTTTTAATCCTTTATCAACAATCTCTAATACATAATTATTGTTAAGTAAAATGAAATGAACTCATTTTTAAGTGGCAACCAAACAGGACCTTAAGATGATGATTATCATAAATGACTAGGTTGTTGATAGTTTAGGTAACTTATTTTATAAAAGCATTGTATTTTCCACTTAATGTTTGTAAAAGCTCAGACTTAAATAATGACAACTGTTAATTTCTCATGGAGCACTGCTAATGGCACTTGAGGGCACATGTGCCAACATTGGTGGGACGCATGAGATCCAGGCTGTCATTGGGTGGGCAACCATGTGGATTTCCTGGCCTAATAGACAGGACAATCCACTCATTTACAGAAATAAAGGATGGATATGGACAAGGGTCAACAAATCGCATTTAATATTTACATGTGGCAAAACCCTTTTTAAAAAACCATGTGGTGACCTGATACATGGACAGGCTTTGCTTTTAGGCTAGGGCGTGGTGGTGCCTAGCTGATAGCAGTCTGATTCTCACACATGCCACCCATGCCAAAGAGTGTGCCCATGAGATTCCCAATGTGATTATGCTTGCATATCTCTTGTTTCATGCATTTATTGTGTGAAATGAATTCAGTTTTCTATAACCACTACTGAAAAGTCCAAACAGCTATATTGCCATATGTAAAGCCTTTTGGACATACTACGGTTCTTTGGAAATGACAACTGTTATCATATTGTTTGATCTATCACCCTGTGATTTTAGATTGCAATGAAAGAGCTTCGGGAGCGCAAGATACCATTTACGATCCGTCGCTATTTGCCAGATGGAAGGTGAGATTTTCCTTATTATTATTATTATTATTATTTTAAATTTCCCCTTTTCCTATGGCATCCATGCATGATGGTGTTAACACTGAAATATGGCAGTTATGAGGACTGGGGGGTTGATGAGCTGATTGTAGAAGACTCTTGGAAGAGGCAAGTTGGAGGTGACTGATGATGACAACTCTCTCTACATCTCAACTAATCTCAATCCTATTCCTGTTAGGTTTCTACTAGGAACAAAACTTACATTAGTCCTGGTCATGGTGTGTAGATCTTGACTGTACCTTTATAGCACAAGTGTGTATGGTCTGTACAAAGGTTGTTTCCTTTCATTTACATCTTGTGGCATGTTCCATGGACGTGGATGGACCTACTCTAGATGGGGGGTATGGCGCCAGAATCAGATCCGTTGAATGATCTTAACTTACGGTTAACAGACATTTGTTTACTCGATGTTGATTGATTTTATATGTTGACAGCTCATTAGTAGGACACCGACAGGCCAGTTATGACCGTCCATCCATTCAGTGTGGAGCTGGGTTGTTGTTACTCATCTGTGGTGGACCCCATGCCATGTGCTCGGTAGCTGAGTGAATGCGTCAAATATAGATGCTGAATCCACATATGCCACAAGCACGAGTTGGTATGTCGTAATCATAATGTCCATAGAAAAAAGGGCATCCTAATGATGATGGAAGATTTGCGCTTGTACTCTTTTTACAATTGAGGATGCATTATTGAAGTTTTGTAAGCTTCTATCACACGTGGGGCCCTCCTGTGATTAAGATGCCTGCGTGTATTCCATTCCTTGTATTAATTTACATAAAGAATGGAGAAAAAAAGGGGCTATTTTTTTCTTTCTCATCGGATGGATGTGATGGAGAGCCACCGAATTGCATGGATAATAGCAAGAGCAATGGGTGCATGGCAGCAATTTAGTACGTTTTCGTCTAGCATTTTGTCCAAGTGGAGCCATTGTTCGTTTTGACTTTATTCCCCCAACTTTAAAAGGGACGTGGAAGTTCATGCACTGGAAACCTAGGTGGGGCCTACCATGATGTTTGTGAGAAATTCACGCCGTCCACCGTGAGCTCATTATAGGACATTGGGCCAAAAATAAGTCAGATCCAATACGCAAGTGGGCCTAAAACGTGAGGATTGAAATACCACAGTTGAAATATTGGTAGGGCCAATTGAAATATTTGTAGGGCCACGGAAGTTTTCAATCAGGCTAATATTTGTGTTCTCATTCATCCCAACAGGAATGACAATACGAATAAACATCACTGTCAACCCAGAAGGTTTCAACAGTAGGAATTTGACCCAGGAGATTTCAACGGTAGGAATTTCCCTGTGTCAGTAGGGGTCCAACAAAAGGGTCACCCTTCAAATCGATGGAGGGCCAAATTCTCTATGGCATGGATGGCATTTATTTTTTATTTTTCCCTTTTTTTGGGCATGCCGCACTGAGATTCCACCATTTTAGCCTTTTAATTTTGCAATTTGAAGTTTTGGCTGCTGATCATTTTACACGTAATATCTATTTGATAGGTTACCATCTGGATGGTTATGATCGTTCGACCAACGGCTGCTTTTAGCTCTATCCGCAATGAGCTGTACAAGTTAGGTAATCTCACGGAAGAACGGTTGTGAACTAGCCAGTGGTCTGGCTGAGTGTTCGGGTGGGACCCTTTTTTAGTGGATCTGCCTGATTGTCGTGGCAGGTGGTTGCATGTTTTGGCCCACCTTTTGCACGGTCCAGATGTTCTGCGCATGCATCAAGGCCAGGATGCAGCCGTGTGGCATACTGTAGGGTAATCGTAGATCACTCTAATTATAGGACCCACTGTAGATGGAGAAGAGACTGAAAACTCACTGATTCAACAATGACAACCATCCACATGGCAGCAATAAAAAGGATGGTTAAAAAGAAGTGAAAGGGTCAACATTCGATGGAAGAAATCAGATGGTTCAGATCGGCCGGTGACCCCTACACCAGCCAGGTAGCACTAGCTGGCGAAAAGCTCTGTGGGGCCACCATGATATGTGTTTTATCCACACCGTACATCCATTTCCCCAGCTCATTTTAGAATATAACTCCAAAATGAAGCAGATCCAAATCTCAAGTGGACCACACCATAGGAAACAGTCCGAATTGAACGCCCACTGTTGAAAACTTCTTTGGGGCTACAGAAGTTTTAGATCAAGCTGATGGTTGTGTTTTCTCTTCATCCTTGGTTATGTGACTTTATAAACAGGTCAAATAAACATTGCGGTGGCTCCCAAGAAGTTTTCAAGGGTAAGCGTTCAATCCCCACTGTTTCCTATGGTATGATCCACTTAAGCTTTGGATCTGCCTCATTTTTAGGCTCATGCCCTAAAATAAGCTGTCAAATTAGATGAATTGGGTGGATAAAAAACATACATCATGACAGGACCCACGGAACTTTTCCACCAGCTACCTGACTGGTGTAGGTGGTCGCCAGCCAATCCGCGTCCATTTTGGAGGTCTTGAATGCCGTCCATGCAAACCTCGCAATCGATGACATAGCCTGACCATATGAAAATTATTAGACTTTGCCCACTTAAATATGGACCATTATCAGTCCTTGTGCCATGATTTGTTTTCAACTGTATGTTTAGAGGACGTCATGATACATAAATGTGGGGAGATCTTCGTCAGTGGCCCACCCATGATGGGTCCCACCGATTATACTAGTTGGGTCTTTGCTCTTCGAAGAGGAAAACATGGAAGGAAATTGACTGTATTGACCTTGATGTATGGTCAAATTCCCTAAAGAGATTCAACCTTTTAAAGATTCCGTAGGTGGCCTTCTGACATGCCTTCGAAAATTACTCGGATCAAAATACCATTTGTCTTTATTTTAGTAGTTGTATAGTTTTTTCGGAAATAAGAAGTTACCTCGTATTTAATGCTAAGAAAGTGAAGTATACAGAATCCTTTTTTGTACGTGGGCAACAAACTTATGGGGCCCACATTGATGTATGTGTATAATTCATGCCACCCATCCTTTTTGCCGTGTTATTTTAGGGATAGGGCCTAAATATCAGCCTTATCCAGAGCTTGTGTGGGCCACATAATAGAAAATAATTGTGACAATGGAACCCACTGTTGAAACTTTCTAGGCTCACTGTGATGTTTGTTAGAAGTGGACACTATCCAATCAAGACTTTTTGGGCTCACAGCGAGCTAGCAGACAAGGTGGATGGAACGGATCACTCGATTGTGGGCTTTAGGCTATTGTACCAATGGCTATTCTTTTATTTGATAGTAAAGGAAGTGAACATGTAACAACTGTGACCCATATAACATGATAACCACGACCCATATAACATGCTAACTACAATTCATGACAACTACAACTCATGACAACCACGACCCTTACCACATTACAACCACGACCCTTACCGCATTACAACCACGACCTAGGTATGGGTAAGGTGCACACGGTTCGGTTTGGTCCGGTTTTGGAGTGAAACCGGAACCGAACCGTTCCTAACGATTCTAGGAAATTCAGAACCGGAACAGGACCGTTGGCACCCTAGAACCGAACCGTTAAAACCGGTTCGGTTCTAGATCAGTTCCACGATTCTGGGCTTTTTATAATCCAGCCCAATTGTAAGCCCATGTCCATCCATGTTGTGGTCCATTTGATGAATAGTTTAGATATTGTATAAGGTGTGCAAAAATACATTTACGAAAATAATTGTTCTAGAGAAAATAATTCTAAGGTGTGCAAAAATACATCGGTTCGGTTTGAGGTTTGGTTCCACGGTTCGGTTCTACGGATCGGATCCACGGTTTGGTTTTACGGATCGGTTCACGGTTCGATTCGGTTCTACATACCCCCAAACTGAGAACCAAACCGATGTCACCGGTTTTTTGATTTTTGGAACCGGAACCGGAACCGGTGCACTCTAGAACCAGACCAAACCGAACCGTTTGGTCGGTTCCGATCTGGTTCCACGATTCTACCGGTTAAATGTGCACCCCTAGGTATGGGTCGTGGCTGCCATGTTATATGGGTCGTGGTTTTCATGAGGTGAGGGTTGCGGTTGTCATAAGATAAGGGTCGTAGTCTTTATTTTATAGGCTTAGGACCAACTAGTGGAGTCTACATTGATGTATGTGAATAATCCATGCTGCCCATCCTTTTTGCCATGTCATTTTAGGGCCTTAGGCTATTGTACCAATGATGATCTTTTCATTTGGTACTAAAGGAAGTGAACATGTAACAACCGCGACTCATATAACATGAGAACCACGACCCATATAACATGATAACCACGATCCATGACAATTATGACCCATGACAATCACGACCCATATAACATGACAACAATGACCCATATAACCTGCATTTCCTGCTCGTGCAGTCTATCAATAGTCATCTCATATTCGAAAAAAGTCAGGCTAGCTTTGGTACGCATGTGCACGTTACTTTTCTAACTTTGTACGGTATAACTTCATGAGGATAAAATCCACATCGTCTGTTAGATGCCCCACCTTATATTTAGATTGAGACCCAATGATGAGAATGATTCAACGGTCAGGTGGGCTACTCCATGGGAAACCACGACCTATGTAACAGGACAACCACAACCCATATAATATGATAACTACAACCCATGACAACCACGACTCATGACAATTACGACCCATGGAGTTTCATCTGATGGATGGTAAAGATCTTATGTATGTTTATCTCATGTAGTGTAACGCCCCGGAAAATCGGGGGTCGTGCATAGACTCGACTCCCGAGTTCCCGAGTGTCACTTATCATGCATTTATGGTTTTTTTATGATTAATCAAATTTAACTGCGCAAATTGGAATTACCTGAAACATGAAGCACAATCGCACCAGTCTACTGAAGTGAAAGAAATCTCACAAATATACAAGTCCAAAAATAATAAAGGGTCGCCCAAGGCGTTGCCCAACAGGATAATAAAAGAAGGCTATATCTCAAAAGACTAAAGCGGAGCCCGCGGCTCAGCAAATACAAATTCAGCCCGATCAAGCCGATGGAGAGCCGCCCATCAGCTGAAAGTAGGAGAACTCGTCCTCCTCGAGGATAGCATCGCCATGCTCCACCTGCTCTGCATCCCCTGCATTTATGAGAGAGTCTGGTTGGTGTTTTAAAACACCGTCCCAGAGTGGGAGTGAGTGATCAACTCAGTGTGAACTATTAATCTTAAGTTTTAACAGGCAGCAGTTATAGCATGAATTTAATGAAAGGCAACATTCGTAGATACTAAGCTAATCTTGATAATGCGTATGCATGGTGAATGGTATGATGCATGCCCTCGCCACAACTCTCCCTCAAGCGACTCCATCTTACGATCGCATATGACAACACTCCCTCAGAGCGACCTCGACTGCCGAGTCGCCACCCTAGCTAATGCGATGCAATGACATGTTAGCCAAGTTCTTAGTTAAGTCCATTCATCCAGCAGGTTGGGGATTCTGATACACCCCACGTATCAATGCCCTAAACTAGTTGCGAGGCCAAGACCCCATCAATGTGTGAGGCCAAGGCCCCACGGTCCGTGATCCCGTCGGGTTCCTCATCCCCGACTTCAAGCACATGAGGAGTGCCGAGAGAAAGGGATCGCTCGCGGTCACTACGGGGAGGCGCGACACCCCAGCGTAGGCCGACAGCTGGGACACAGTGTCCCATTCCACCATGCCCGGCTCACGAGGCCGTGGACCAATTTCAGGTGGGTTATTGATGGGCTACAACGGTTGTAGGGTGGTTCAGGTTCCATATATATGTGAGCATACAGGGTTAACAAACAGGGTTGATCAGACAGTGGGCTAAACCGCATGAATCAGGCAAGCACGTGGCGGAACGACATCGGGTACCAGCGACCCATGTAGTCTAACTACTGTCGCCCACACGCACTCGTCCAATCCATAGGTTTAGCTTCAAGACGATCCTACCAACGGGACCGCCTTCGCTTTCCTCGCATTCCTGACCAACCCAAGGATTAGGTGGTGATTCATAACATGTTAAGTATACAAGTTATCAACTAACATATCAATACCATGTTCACATGCATCTCAACTATAAAAATGAGTACTCCTACCAAGTGAGCAAACATTATCAAGAACTAAGGTGCGTGTGAGTGTGTGGGTTTGTGAGGAAGTTAAGCTCTTCCAACACCTCAAGGAATTAAACACACAAGAGTCAAGATTCATAAACACTATGGAGCAATGCATATGAGCGAAATCAATCCAAACAAACATGAGCATGTAATCATTCCTATGCTAAATCATGTGTGAGACAAGATCAACATCAAATGTAAACTAATCATGCCCAATCATGCAATTCCAACAACACACCATTCCTAGGTTTTCTCTAAATTCTTCAATACCACAACTCAACAAACAAAATCATTACATTCCTACTATAATTGGTGCTAGGCCACCTAAGGATAATAGTCCGCACCTTGTGATTCGTTGGAGGCTCAAAAATGACCTAGGAATGAGGGTTTTGGAGGTTGGCCGATCGGAATCCCTAAAACAATTCAAACATGAGAGAAATCCATGCATTTTCTTCTTCAATACAAGGATTTCAAGAGAAATGAGTGAGGGATCTTACCTAGATGGCCCATGGACGATTTTCGGTGGTTGTGGTGTAGGGTTTCTTCTTGGAGAAGGTGTAGAAGGTTGTGGGTTTGATCCTCTTGGGCCCCACCTTGATTGAGAGTCCACCATGCCTTCTTCCCTCTCTCTTTCTTCTCCTTTCTCCTCTTTTTCTTCTCCCTTTTCTCTCTTCTAGGGCAAAATTCGTATGGGGAGAGGGGTGCCCAAATGAGGCCCTTTTTATAATTCCATATTTGGTGAAAAAGGCCCCAAGCTTCCATAATTTCCTAAAATAGACTTATAAGACTCCCTATTGGTGTTGGGGTGGCCCTAACACCCCTCTAACCACTAATTTGGTGTGTAGGTGCCCTATGGCTTGACTACAGTCCATGCAAAAATTTAGGGCGAATGGATGAACGGATATATGATCTGAGAAAGCGTTTCCGACCTTTAAGTGGCCATTTGGGGGCCATTCTGATTGATGGGTCATTTCTGGTGGCCCTCTAGCCATGAAATTTATAGGGTAGGTGATCCATGGCCCGATGAAGGGCCATGTAAAATTTGGGAGCGATCAGATATGGGGTTTGATCGCACGGGTCCGATTTACGATCAACGGTCATCGTGCCACGATCGGGGCCCAGATTTGGTGGGCAGGCGTTGAAAAATACATTAAACCTTCACCGTAAATTTGAAAGAAATCCGACGGCTGGAAGGCCCGGAGTCTCAGTTTCTTTTGTTAGTGCCAGATTTTAATCTGGCATTGGTGGGGCGCATTGGGCAAGCGCCAAATGGTACTTCTGGGTGTCCACTGGGTCCGCAGTCCACGATGGACTACAAGCCCAGTGAGATCTATGATTTTCTAAAGTTTTAGATTTTTCTAACCCTCCTCGGTTGCTGGGTGGCCCACACGGGCCATCTTTAAGTGTAAACAGCCATCTGGCTTGGCGGCCCGCACCAGGCCTTATCACGGCCTGTCTGGTCTATTAAATTGGAATAATCTTGGATTAATTAACTCGTGTATAAGCTAACATTGAGTGCTAATGGTCAGTACGTGATAGTATAAGTTAATTTAAAAAAAAATCAAAGATTTTTGGAAATCCAAAACAGTGAAAATCCGGGATGTTACATGTAGTCACCAAGTTAGTGCAAGTCACGCCATAGTCGTGCAAACTATATTGTATAGTAACATAGGTCGCATCAGGTGGTTGTACTACGATAAGGGTTGTGATTGTAATATTGTAAGGGTCGTAGTTATCATGAGTCGTGTCATGAGGTAAGGATCGTGGTTGTCATGTTATATGGGTCGTAGTTTTCCATGGAGTCGTAGTTGTTATGTTATATGGGTCATAGTTTTCATAGGTCGTGGTTGTCATGGATCGTAGTTATCATGTTATATAAGTCGTGGTTCTCATGTGATATGGGTCGTGGTTGTAATGGGTCGTAGTTGTCATGGATCGTATTTATCATGTTATATGGGTCGTGGTTCTCATTTTAAGGTTAAGGCCTATAAAATGAAGACTACGACCCATATAGATGACAACCACGACCCGTACCCCATGACAACCACGACCCTTACCGCATTACAACCACCTGATGTAACCGATGCTACTATACAGATATCGTTTGCACGACTATGGCATGACTTACACTAACTTGGTGACTACATGGGATAAACATACATAAGATCCTTACTATCCATTAGATGAAACGATCTATTTACACCGTGGATACTAAATTTCATTCAAATATAAATATTAAATGGACCATAACGTAGAGATGACTATTGATGGACTACATGAGCAGGAAATGCAGGTTATATGGGTCGTGGTTATTATGTTATATAGGTCGTGGTTGTAATGTGGTAAAAGTCGTAGTTGACATGAGTCGTGGTTGTCATGTTATATGGGTCGTGGTTGTTATGGGTCGTGGTTATCATGTTATATGGGTTGTGGTTCTCATGTGATATGGGTCGTGGTTGTAATGTGGTAAAGGATAGTCATTGGTACAATAGCATAAGACCCACAATGGGGTGATCCGTTCCGTTCACCTTGTCGGCCAGTTCACCGTGGGCTCAAAAAGTCTCAACTTGGATAGTGTCCACTTCTAACAAACATCACAGTGAGCCTAGAAAGTTTTAACAGTGGATTCCATTATCACCATTATTTGTAGCCCACACGAGCTCTGGATAAGACTGATATTTGGGCCCTAACCCTAAAATGACAGCCAAAAGGATGAGCGGCATTGATTATACACATACATCAATGTGGCCCCCACGAGTTTGGTCCTTGCCCACGCGTAAAAAAGGGTTCCGTGCACATCACTTTTTTGGCATTAAATACAAGGTAATTTCTTATTCCCTAGAAAACCATACAACTACTGAAACAAGGACAAGGGCATTTTAGTCTAAATAATTTTCAAAGGCATGTCAAAAGGCTAGCTACGGAATATTTGAAACGTTGAATCTCTTTAGGGAATTTAACCATGCATTAAGGCCAGTACGGTTAAATTCCCATACATGGACGAGAGACGAAGCCTAAAGGCATTTTTCTACTTCACATAAAAAACAAAGGTTAGCGGGACCCCAGGATACTCTTGGATCTATTTGCATTGAAGAATTTTCAAAGAAGGACACCTCTGTTTTTTCCAACTCTGCTTTGCTGTTAGTCACTCGCACCGAACATATTAATATCACTCATAATTCAATGGAAATATGATTGAGATTGGAGAACATTTAGAGCAAGACTCTCTCTCTCAAAGGTACGTCTCTTTTCTTTAGCTCAAATCTCAGCTGGGTCATTTGATTTTCTGCAATTTATGCTCGGAATTTGTGTTTTTGTATAGAATTGAAGTTTATTAGGACTAGTTTCTTATAATTCACCACACCCATGAAGAGCTTTCTGGAATTACAACTTATTCGGTTTTGCTCCAAGTAGTGTTTGTTTTAGTCTATGAGAGGGTGGTTAGAAACCAGTTCCCTGGTCAACGCGAGATTTAGATAAAGAACATGTAAAGATATAAAGACCCAAATGCTGAAATGGGAGATAGGTCGATGCAGATATGGTTGATCAGTGGGTTCTGGGATGAATTTTGAGTTGGGATTATTCTATCTTTGCAGATTTTGAAAATTTCCTTTTGTTTTCTAGAGAGTTGTTTTCTAGAGGGACTTGACGTTTCGTTCATCTTGAAGAAGAAGATTGACATCATGAGTGCCGAATTGGAATCATCTGGGAGGAAGGAGGTGGAAGTTCATTTTGTAAATGCTGGTGTCCCTTGCGTAGTCGAAGAGAATTTCGAAGGGCATTACCTCGTACATGGTGATCTTTCCATTGAAGAGGTTCTCCAAGATCAGGTGAGCTCTGATTAGTATCTCTCATCATTGTTGATGGTAAAGAGATAGATAATGATTTATTGCTGCTTGTGATATTTTTGCCGTCTTGAGAGATATGGAAAGATGTCTGTGTGTCGAAGTTATATTTCGTTTTATGCGTGGTAGCTTCTTAGCGGTCGTTTGGATGCCTGTAAATTGGGCTAGCTGTAAATGAAATACAGGTAAATGACTTACAGGCAGTGTTTGGATCCTGAAAAATGCCTGTAAATAATTTTACAGGCTGTAAATCATTTACAGCTTTTAGCTACCAATGAAATCCCTCTGAAAAGCTGTGATTTCATTTACCTGCAAATCATTTACAGACTAACGGCTTTAATTTTGAACTTTTAGCTGCAAATGAAATCCCTCTAAACAATTTACAGGCTATCCAAACACAGACAACTATTTACCTATAAACAGATTACAACTTAAAGCCAAACAGGAAAGGCTATAAATCATTTACCTGCAAATCAGTTCTAATTAGTTGCGTGATCCTTTTAACTAGGTGCTGCTTCTGCTTTGATTCACACTTCAAACTCACATTCCCCCTCCCGCTTCCTACCTGTTTATGCTCGAAAACATTTTGAAACAGTAGCTTCTCTGCCTTCTGCACCCGAATCTGTTGCCACTTAGCTTCACTCTTCACGCAACTATAGGTTGTTTAGAGATATGAAGGGTAGAATCAATTCACCAATGTCAAATAGACTTGAAATTTTCTGCAGATAATGTACATCTGAGTGAAGAAAATTTCATGCAATTTGGAACATCATGGGTGATTGAAGGACTATTATATAGTTTTTTTACTTGATAAGAACTCTTATGTGTATATGCCTCATGCTCGGTGGTACATCTTGCAACTGCCCCTCCACGGCCATACTTTGTTTGCTTGCACTTGAGGATGTTCATGTATTATTTGGGCTTGGACTCAGTAACTCAGTACTGAGTGGACCATGTTGGCATGCATGCGTGGTCAATGCCAGCCTTTGCAAGGGACAGTTCGGGTAAAAGAGAAAGGTTGGTGTCTGGTCGGAACCCGATCTTAAACACTGAGTCCAAGTGTCATATATTTCCATGAATATTTAGTCAAAAAAGTATTTAAATTTGGTTAACAAAAATTTTACATCAATCTAGATCATCGAAATTGTGGGCGCCATTCTAGACGTAGCATATCATGAAAATGACATTGATCAGACAATCCGAACCATCCAAATGATGGCCACAGATTGGAAGTCAAAAAGAAAATGGTCAGAAATCCAACTTCAGCCCATATTAGGTGGTATTATCCAATTTGGGTTTGCTCTATCCACAAGGGGGGCCAAGATTTGGGTGTTCTGGATTGACATACATGTATGCTGCATGTGCAGTCAAGGAGTCCCCAGCGTTTAAGAGAGGGTGGAAAATGCACAGAGTGGTTTACGAGTTGAGCTTATTCATCGTCATGTAACAAATCTCTGGTTCTTCAGCTGCCACAGTTAAGTGCTGATACCAGCAAATATACATGTGCTCAATTACTGAACTTTGAATTGGTTGAACTGGATTTTGATCTTCTGTTTAGTTGTGTAATATGATTGGCTATTTTGATAAACAAATTCTGATTTCTACAGGAAATCATGTACCAGTCACTCCAGACTAGCACTGGAAATGATTTGACAAGAGCTTCATCAAGTGCAGATTCTAGTTCTGATCATGAACAAAGTGGACGTGAAAGGACTATAGAAAAGGAGGGAGAATCCTCATCCACTGTTAATATTGAGTCGCAATTAGCATTGGATGAAGCTCTTGCAAGAGCTTTGCAAGATATGGAGAATCAACTCAATGTTGTTTCCTTAAGTGAAACTACTGGAACCAATAATGGTAAAGATGATTTCTCCTCAGCTATGAGATCTCTATCACTTTGATGTGTTTGTTTATGTGAAGCTATTTTTTTCCCTTCTATTTTCTTTCTTTCTTCTGATATCTGTTTGGTATCTGGAGTTGCAATTACCAATTTTGATATGATTTTTTCTATTCCTATTTCTGTCTCCCTTGTAAGTAAGATTAGTTGGCCATTGCCGGTGCTATGAAGCTTTTCAGGATCACATAAACATATACTCAGAATTTGGCTTTAATAATTCTACATTTTCAATAAGGGTGCGACATATGCATGATTTTCAAATCCAGACACTACAAAGTTCTTTTTCCACTACTCACTAAGTGGTGGAAAATTCATCTGACATACACATGGACTACATGCATGTCAATCCAGTCAATCCAAATCATGCCCTGAATCTGGATACTCCCCGGAATAGAAATATGATTTGATGACCTTTACCATCTGATTTCGCTCATTGAGTTTGGACCACTTACCATTTTCCTTTTAACTGTTGTTTGATTGACATGAAGTGGTTGGTTAGAATAGTCTGATCTGTGCGATTTTCAGGCTAGATCAAGTGGTGACCGTGGCATATTTTTTATCAGTTGCCACAACTTAGTGATTTGTATTTTGACTCCCTGTGGTGATTATTTAGAATGGATACGGTAAAAGGCCCAAAATCATGGAAATTCTCTCTAAGTATGCTTTCTCAAAACAGCATTACCTTCATAGCCATTTCAAAGGAATAGTTTTTATGCATTTGATTCCCATGAGACACCTGTTTTTGTCCAACTTCCATGGTTGATTGGCTTCTGCATCTTGTAAAGGAGGATCCAACCGGATGAACATTTAGCAGCTCCTGCTCTCATTTAACAGAAACTTGGATACATGTTATTTCTCAGTTTTAAACAGTACTATGCTTGCATGGGTCCTTTTAAAGGAACAAATGCTTTATTTTGAGGATTTTATTTTTATATTCTTCAAAGTCATCATCCTCATAGTCATGCTTATATATATGATTTTAACTTATTATCATTTCCAAGTAATGATTCTATCCTGGCTGATTTTTTATGCTTTTGGCATGGATAATCAAGAAATCACCCCCTCGTCATCTTCCACGGTTAACAGAGAACCCAACTCTGCAGATACCACTGCTCTGGTAATATATATAAATTTGTATTTACCTTTCTTTTTTTTTCTTTTTTCTTTTTTCCTTTCTCAGTTTACCTTTCAGATTCCTAGGTTGTTCTGCATATTTGGACCTAGGTTTGATTATGGTGATATGTAGGTTGCAAGACAAGATAATATTGACCCGGATAATATGAGTTATGAGGTGAGTTTGTTGAAGCCCATGTACCAATTACACCCCATTTTTATTTCTCATTCATGAAAGATTTCAGTCTAAGGTGCACATTGACACGTGTATTAGGATAAAAACTAATTGTTCTTCTTTCCTTGCTTCTTTCTAGGGGTGCAACTCAGGTGGGTTGGGTTGGGTTGGGTTGGGTCGGGTTGAGGATCAACCCTAGCCCAACCCGACATCCAAAGGACCCAACCCACAACCTGGCCCAACCCATATTCTAACTTAAGGTGCCCAACCTAAACCCAACCCAAATTCCTCCATGCTTGACCCAACCTGACCCAAATACATGTGATTATTCCCAGCCAACCTAATCCAACCTGAGAATTTGCCCAACCTGATTTCAAACCGGGTTGGCGTTTCCAACCTGAGCCTAACCCAAGGACCTTGACAACCTGATCCAACCTGACCTGAACTTGAGTTGTGCACCCTACTTCTTGCAACTAATTAAATGCTACTCATAGAGTAATAAGGTATTTTTGTTGGTACAATTTCCTATAGCATATTTATAAAATCATTCAATAGAGCAAAGGACTGGATATTTATGCTTGTCGGATTTTCCTATTTAGCGTCTCTGCTTGTGTTATGGTTCCCAAAAATCTTTGGCGAAAGCTTGACCCTAGAGTATATATGGTTTTCTTGGGTCAGTTTGTACTAGTGGAGCCCATGGTTCAGTGATCCAAACCATTGAGATAGTGGGCGGTGGGCCCTAGAGTGCATGTACCATGCACCAAAAATCTCATGTACTGGAAGATCCAAGCCATCAGATCTTTGGCCTTCTCATAGTTGAATGTGGGATGTCTTTGTATTTTTTTCCTATCGAGAGATTTGTGGGCTCACCATATCTATGGTTTGCATTACTGAAGCATGGACTCTACTTAGACAAACTGAAGACTGAAGCAATTGTACAGTCTTAGGACAGGCAGCATATAATACATCAAAATCTTTTACGCTTATTGCCAAAGGGGTGCATATATACTTTTCCTATTATCAATCCACATTGCTTTGTTAATAAATGACTTGTTCAAACTTCTTTCTTTCTTTCTTTTTTAAGTTTATCTTTGCTCATTGATAACTAAAAATCACTTACAAACATATTTTCGCATATCAGGAATTGCAATCACTAGGAGAAGCCATTGGCACTGAGAATCGAGGACTGTCAGAAGAACTTATTTCCTTCCTGCCATCTTTCAAATACAAAACAAGCCTTTTCTCGAGAAAAGAAAATCATGAGGAGTAAGATCCATGTTATCAACTTTTTAAGTGATTGCATTTTATGTTTTTCTGTGGTAAGAATTGGAAATTTAGTAGCAGATCATTTGACGATTTCTTTTTTGGTCGCTCACGAATATTAGTGATGAATTAAGCAAGTGACAAATCCAACCCAGCAAACACTTCTATGGCAGACAGCAGGCTTGAGTTCCAAATACAGAAATAACTAAGTTTGATTCATTGTGCTGAAGACAACTAATATTAACTGACAATGAACTGCTCACCTCTCATCATCTTCCAAATTACAATATGCCATAAAACCAATCCTAGAGTTTGTAGATCTGTTGTAATCCAGTCGCAGGATCTTCTTTGCATTCGAAGTAATTTGTTTCTTCCTGCCATTCAAACGGACTTCTTCCAATCATGATGATGGACCTTGATGAATAATTAGATATCTTTAAGTTACATGCACACAAACAGACAACAAAAAACATACACTGCCTGCCATCTGTATCAGTGCTTTAGAATGCATCTGATAACTTAAAATAGGAAAACCAGCCAGAAACAACATTCGTGAATTATTGAACTGAGGAAAACTGAAAAAGATGTATAAGACAGGGTTCTAGAAAACTGGGGTAGGCTTGTGTTTTAGTTCAGAAGCAAAAGGAAATGCTACTGAAAGACTCTGATGAGAAAGTGAAAGACTGCAGTAGATATCCAACTAAATTGAGCCATGATAAGTCAATTCAATAAAGTGGAAATGACCAAAGTGGGGCTAGCCCCACTCCATTCATTAGGTGGGGCTGGTCCAAAAAACGAAATTCGGATCATTCTAAGTCCAACTGAAATGCATGGAATTGCAATTAGGGGTTCGTCATTGTGACTAAAACCAGCTCCATATGGTTATGTCCCTTCTATTGACTTGAATTATGACTGTTCAAATCAACTAAGGGTCCAAATGCACACCAAAAGAATCAAGATGCCTCTAACCAATGATGGGTTGCTAGGTTTATTAGCATGAAGGTGCGCATCATCAACCATTTCTATTGCTGCTGCAATCTTCACCTTTTCATGCTTCCTTCTAACATCTGGTTGCAATGCAGATGCGTCATCTGTTGTATGCCATACAAGAACCGAGACAGTTTGATCAAATTGCCTTGTCAGCATCAATATCATTCAAATTGTGTTACTCAGTGGCTGAAACTCAATAAGGTAATCCTCTATGCTGATAATTACTGGAGTTATTTTGATTCTTGTCAAAGTTAACTGCCATTAGGATGTTTCTTTGAGACCACTAGAACACCTTATTGTTTTGGTAACTTGTTTCTATGCTTTTACGCTTTCAGTACACATTGATGCTTTGAAAACAAAACTTTATGAAAACAAAAATATTTTCATCAATACATAAAGGAGGTCCAAGGAGTTGATGGTGGCCATGTTGCAACTCATTAGAATTATTAAATTTGGGATAAGAGGGCCTTAACTCTCATGAAATAAATTTTGCAACATGTAGCATAATGTTCAGCATATCTTCTTGAGACATCTGTGTGTAGCATCTCTTATATTATTATGAAAATGGAAGTTATGGAATAATTGGGGATATTTGTGGAAATATCTCCCAGTGGAAGTGTCTTATGAAGTTTTCTGTGCTTTATGTGGCTGTGGTAGTAGGGGTGGCAATGGGTTGGGTGACTTGAGGGTTAACTGGCTTGCCTCGCTTTTGATGCAGGTTTGGGCCAAGCTAAATGAGTAGTGGGTCAGGCTACGGTCAGAAATGTGGCCTGTTTAAATAAATGGGTCAGGCTGGGGTTGAACCCTACCTAACCTGACCTGCCTCCATAGCTTATCAGTGGGTTGGGCCAGATTGACCTGGCTCAATCTGGCCCAAAAGGCCTGAACAAATTAATAGATGATAAGTATAGATGCATTACATGGTGTATGTATGTATTCTCTAATTGGGCCGGGCTAAGCATCCCTTCAGCACCATAGTCCATTCTTAAACCCCAAGTGTGGTCGTGTTGGGTTAGGTTAGGTCGGTTAAGTCTAGCCTGATTACAATTAAATGGGTCGGGTCGGGCTTGGGCTTGATGAATTTTAAGTGGGTCAGGTCGGGCCCTGAGCTAATGGGTCACCGTTTAGGTCCCGGATGAAATTATTGGCCCGTTTAGTAAATGGATCGTGCTCGGGCTGACCCTGACCAAACCTGAACCAACCCATTGCTGCCCTTATGTGGTTGTAGTTGATGGACATATGAGTCAAAGGTTCTTGGCATTGATACATGTTCTAACGCATAATCCGGTGCTGTTCCGAGGATCTGTTATCGGGGATGAAAAATTATTCTTGCAACCCAAATCTGCTTATGGACTAGATTGGAGGCTTAGGCCCTTAAGGGTAGTTTGCACATGTTAGGCAATATGTGCTCCAGCCCAGTTATCACTGAAGGGGACTCAATTTCTTACTTAGATCCAAAGTGGGAGCTCCAATATGCTGTGAAAGCTAGCTCATAGTGTTTACAAATTAATATTCTCTCATTTTGTTCGCTCACATTCGCAGAGAGTTGAATAGAATGGCTGGTGTATTAGCTAGAGAATGTGTCATTGTGTATTGGGTTCCCTCTTTCTTGAAGTAATTTTTCTCTCCTTAAGTAAAAAGATTTCTGTTATTTTCTCATAAAAAAGAAGAAGAAAATTGCCCACTTACAATTGATTCCATGTGAGTTTCCCACGCAACCTTTCTCATATGCCAATGTAGGTATGCATTGAGAAGATACGAACCATGCATAAGGTGGGCACACCATGAAGATCAAACTGTTGCTGGGTTCTTCAGAATAGGGCCCACCTCATGCATGCTTCAAATGTCCTACAAGCATGCCTACATTGGCATTTGAGTGAGGTCACATATGATGCTTGCAGGCAACAGCTGCAGGTGATCAGCCCACAGGGAAAGAATCCCTTTTGAATGAATGACAGCAACCACTTCAATAAAATGAGCTGCTCGATTTAACCTTAATTTCAGGTTCTGAAATCTGAAGATGGGAGTGAACCCATTCTATTAAATATATGTGAGAAATCCTAACATTTCAACCTGTTTTCTATTCAAACTTTGTGTTTTCAAATGCCCATGTTAGTTTTCTTATTCCATGTGATTTTAGTCATTTTATTATGAGAAAGTTATCCATTTAGCACTCATTATCAGCATCATCATCTAGGTCTTATACCAGCTAAGTGGGGTCAGCTACATGAATCCTGTTCGGCCCTTCTTGAAATTGATTTATCACTACATATGAATTCTGGTGTTTTTGTATCAGGCATGCCCAGTTTGCAGTGAGGAGGTATTTGGGTCTTGATTATGACAAAGCTGCAATGAAGGGAAATGAGCTTAGTTTTACTGGAAATAGCTCGTATGTATTGGAATATAAGACAAGGAGAAGAATAATAGTATTATATATAACTTGGGCTTGGAAGTTTATAAATGATATCATGGCTCATGAGAGCCCTAGTTGTAATTTATGCTTTGTTGAAACAACGTGTTGACAGGCCTGATATGTAATAATGCTGTTTATTGTTTATATGTTTCATATCTGATTATATCTTTCTATGGGAACGCTAGCAATGTCTTCAAACCCACCCAATCATCAATCTGGACTGCCCATTCATTCCATACTACTATTGGTAGGCCACAATGCAAAAATACACTGATTGGATGATCCTAACCCTTTGGAAGTTGATCTTTTTTTAATTGTCTTTTATGAGCCACTTAACATATGATCTGACCAAAATGCTGTCGTCGCGCGTGTCTGCGCAACAGAGAATTGAGTTGCGCAGGTCCACGCAACAGCTGTTACAACTATAGGTTGAATTGAGTGGAGAAAGAAAAGACAAAAGTTTGAATGATGTTACAATGTTGCTTTCTTTAAAGTGATATTGGCCCCTACTGATAATTAAATGGGTTCTCAAGAGGGTAAATAACAAATCTGCTTTTGGTATAGAGCTTTTGAGATAGATCAGGCCTAACTTGTTAATCACGAGAATGGTGTTCTTCGATCTGCAAAACCAAAGAGCAGACTTGGATTCTGATTTTTATTACAATAGAAAAGTCTGAAATTGCAGCTCTTGAAAGAGAATAAAAGTCAGCGAGCAGGAGGGAAGGAACTTGACCTAACCTAATTTATAATGCTATGGTTCCTGGTATATATAGACCCAAATTGGTCAATTTGGTGCATCTGAAGGTGTTTTTGGATGCACCCTACCAACTTAGTGACACATCCCAGGCAAGGTGTTTCATAATGATAATGGTGGCCGTAATGACCACCATCATTACCGTTATGATATGGGCCGTAATGGCCGTTATAGCCCCTGTATCAGCTGTTATGGCTCCTTTTTTTCTTCTTTTGAAAAAACTGTTACAGGACCGTTAAGGGCCATTACAGCCTGTTTTTCTGTAACGGCCATGATCCCTCGCACTGTGGAATGTGCAAACCAACCTTATGGAGATCTGAACCTAGGTAAAAAAACAAGCCTAAAGTTCCCTCCTCTCGCTCTCCATTTACTTTTTCTTTTGTGAAAAGTTCATCAATACGTTTATTTACTTTTTGAAAGTAGCTTTTGAGATTTGAAAAACTAATCAACCTTTGTTGACAAAACACACAACTTTATTTATTTTGAAAAACATCAACAAATGCTTCTTAAGAATCATAAGCAACTCGAGCAGTGTTGGCTCTTTTTTCTTTCCTTTTTGCCTTTTTCTCTACTTGATTTTGACCGTCCATTTTTCATGATATTGATCTAATGATCAGGACCATCAAATTGGTGTGATTTTTGCATCATGGAATGAACGAACAGTGTGGATCGGTGGTTGCTTTGTGGACGTTACTAACATCTCTAATATCAATGTAGGAGGTGATGTAAACTTATGATGAAGAAGTTATTTTGATCATTAAACAGGTGTATGAATAACTTGGGAGGATGAAAAATAGGGGAATTGAATCCCACCTGTGTTTTGGCATGGTCCCTGCATATGTTTCAAAATCGAATTGATCAAATAGTATCCAATGCTCAGGCAAATCAATCATATGGGTACTGTTTGGTTTGTTAGTTTGTAAAGGTAGGCGTGCTGTTCAGGGACCTCACCTGTCGATGTTATGGGCCCATCAAGCAGTCCATGCGTCAAAAATAAAATTTTAAAAATTCAACCAAAGGGAGGCAAATATTTAATGGCTAGGATCTTCCTACACGATATTTTTAGCGCACGGCCACCTTCAATGAGTCCCATCATATTGACAGTTATTCCATCACTGAACATGGCAGATTTCAACAAACCGAATGCTGGGTGCCATCCATTGGCATGGCACTATATGATACCAGAATTTACAGATACATGAGCTTATTTACGACTAGTGTGTATGTGGCATGTGCTACGACCTTTTGTAATAGGTTACATTCGGATTCTAGCAGTTGGATTTGGGTTATGTTCAGTGACCCAAACTGTCTATGTGGATAGAGCACACCTTGGATGGTATGTACCTGAAAAAACTCCCAGACTGAATATTTCATTCCTTTGATTATGCAGAGGTTAAGGTGGTTGTCCATATACAAAACAAAAGAGCCAAACAGTCAAAAGGGTTGAATTAATCCAATTTAAAAGTTATTATTAGTTGTCAATCCACCGTACAGATTGAACCCAGTATAAAAACAATTAGGATCATTGGAAGATGCCCCGGATTCAAAGGCTAGAGTCCCAATGTATCATATTCCAGCAATACCTTGGTAGTGGTAGGTGTTCTCACAGACCTTGAGTAAAGGGTGTCATTAGCCCTAGAGAAAGAGGATGCTAGCTATACACACGGAAAAGAGAGAACACCCACTAAGTTTTGAATGGCGCATGTCTCAAGCCCGGGCCCATTGGTGAGCAATCACTAGTGGGTGGGTCTTATAAGTTTAGGCTTCTTCTGGCCTTTCTTTTCTATTGAAATTTCAAATTCAAAATTGAATTTGATTTTGGATAAGAGATAGGAAGAAGACTGGATAATCTGGTCTCATCCCGTCGGGGATGCGGATTGCGTCCTACCCCCGCTCGGATGGTGGTAATCCGTCCGGGCAGGGCTCTATGGGGTCCATCGTGTTGTAAGTGTTTTATCCACGCCGTTAAATGCTTTTTTCCGATAATTTTAATATGTGAGCCAAAAAATGAGATAGGTCCAAGGCTTAAGTGGACCACACCAAAGGAAGCTGCACTGATAATGACACCCACCGTTGCAACCTTTCTAAGGAAATGGGATTGTGTACTGAGTACGCTCTTATGGTACTAAGTAAACTTTGTTGGGCCCACTGTGATTTCATATGGTTTATCCATGCCGTCCATCCGTTTTTCCAGATCATTTTAGGGGTTGAGCCCAAAATTGCAGTATATCAAAAGCTCAAGTATATCAAACCGAAGGAAACAATAGAAGTATTGATTTCCACCATTGAAACATTTCTAACCCCCCCAGTGATGTTTATTTGTCATCCAAACTGTTCATAAGATCACAAAAACATGGATGGAGGGATAACACAAATATAATTTTGATCTAAAACTTTTGTGGGCCCCCAATAACTTTTCAACGATAGACTTCAATTCACACTTCAGGTGGTGTGATCCACTTTATCTTTGAATATGATTAATTTTTGGTTTAAAACACTAAAGTTATATGATAAAACGGATGGACGAAGTTGATACAATGCATGAATTACGATGGGCCCCATAGAGTTTACTCAATACGCTTACAACGTGATGTTTTTTTTTTTTTTACCATACAACGTATTCATAAGGTTTATATGAGCTTTTCTATCATAAAAAGCATCAATCATAAGAAATATCGAGAGTATATAGAAAGATATAGTGTGGACGATTTAATTTATAGATTGTGATCTGGAGTCATCTATATTGTAGGATCAGAGGTGTGAATAGATCCATCTGCTCGAGTAGTAGATAGGCAAGCCGTTAGAGCGTTAATCTTCTGCTTTGTGAGGGTTGCATATCGTATAGACCGTCAGATCTTGAGAGCTCACACTTCCACGCTTCCCCTACATTTCTAACATGAGTTAACACAACAAATGAAAATTATAAATGTTAGACATTACTACTTTTCGTATGTTTCCAGTAAACATGAAAAATTTTAAAGAAAAAAGCATGCTTATAATTAAAGAGACATCTTGATGATTTCCTTTTAAAATTAAAATTAATCCATTCTTACTAATTTAGTTGTAAGAAGTGCGAAAGTGTGAGCCCTCAAGATCAGGCGGTCTACACGATATGGAACCCTCACATAGCCGAAGATTAATGCTCCAGATCCAGCGGCCCGCCTATTTACTACGGGAGCAGATAGGTCTATTCACCTCTTTGATTCAACGATATAGATGGCCCTGGATCACGATCTATGGATTAGATCGTCCCAAGAACAAGCCAATTGGACAAATTACTGCACGCACTATTCATCTCCTTTTACTCTCGATACCCGATTATCTAATCATATCTCTATCTCCTATCTAAAGTCAAATTCAAACTTGAATTTGAAATCTAACTGAAAGGAAGAGATCTAAAAACATGGGACCCACCTATTAGTGATTGCTCACTAGTGGGCCCCACAGACCTACATCCAACATTAGTGAGTGAAATTTTCCCAAGCTACTCACCTTATATACTGTAGAGGAGCTTTGGTAAGCCCACACGTGTGCACAGATCAACTAATGCACGTACCACTACATATGCAGCTTAGCATCCAGGCCATCCATCAAAAGAGTACCATTGTATATAGATTCCCTGTTCCAAGGATCAGGTTGGTCGGGTGTCAATTTACTGAACAAATGTACAGTTAAAATAAAAACTGCCAAAGTTTCTAACCATCAAAATAATTATAATATTGTGGTACACCTATTAAATGGACCACCGTTACCTTCAGGCAGTAACATTTACACAGTGAGGTCCACCTGATGGATGGTTTGGATACTTCACTTGTCTGCATGGCTAGCATACGTGGTGGCGTGTGCATTAGCTTACTTGTAGGCACGTGTGGGCTTAAGCTCATAGCAGAGATATGTACGGGCGGAATAGGTTTGCTAGAGACGTACATCCCAACTATTCCAATAAGATGTAGTGACTCTAGCCTGTGGATTTAGGGTTTTTTTTTTCAGTGGCCCAAACCGTTCATGTGATAAGGGTCCCCTTGGATTGAGATGCAAGAGATAACTCTTAGATTGAATATTTCAACCTTTGATTATTAAAAGGCTACGGTGACCGTCCATATTCAAAGCACTGGCTAAAGTCGCATCTATATTTAATTTAGAGTCGGTTTTTAGGTTGTATACGTGGGGCCCACCGCCCACAGTTCGATTTACCAAACCGTTGATGAAATGGTAACTACTGTAGGTGACCCAGGACAAAAGATAAAGAAAAAACCCAGTGGCATATCTTAGCTGTATAAAACCTGGCCTTTTCTTGGTTGAATGTAAACCAGTCTGACCTTATGAACAGGTTGGATGTAAAATAAACATCTGATGGACCCTAGGAAGGTTTCAACGGTGGACATCTTTATCACCGCTGTTTCAAGTGTTGTGGTCCACTTGAGCCGTGGATCTGTCTCATTTTTTGTTTTTTATCCTAAAATGATTAGAAAAAAAAAAAAAAAAAAAAAAAAAATGGATGGACAGTGTGGATAAACCCATACATCACGGTGGAACCCTCAGAACCCCAGCCTGTTCGGACCTCGGAACAGGCGGGGAGTAGTACCCAATCCGCGTCCTCTATATGGGCTTGACCTAAGGGCTGTATCATTTGGGTTTTAATCCTACCAGTGGGGCACGCATTTCAATTATCTAAACCGTTGATGAAATGGTCAAATGACCCACAAACCAAAAGATAAATAAATAAAACTCAGTGCCAAATCCTAGCCGTATAGAACTTGCCTTTTCCTGGTTGAATGTCAACCATCCCATCCCTATGTATTCTGCGAACCTGGAGGGGTTTTATGGCATGCTAAACCTTAAAGGCAGTATTATTTGGGTTTTCAGTTCGTACAAGTGGGGCCGCAGTTCAATGATCCAAACCGTTGATGAAATGGGAACCACTGTAGGTGAACCCCATGAACCAAAAAAAAAAAAAAAAAAAAAAAAACACACGCACACAATGGCATGTCATAGCTGCATAAAACTTGGTATTTTCTTGTTTGAATTTGAACTGTCGTTGTATTTTCTCTCCTAAACGTATATTTCTGAACCATCGTTGTATTTTCTCTCCTGAACGTATATTTCTGAATCATCGGTGTATATATATATATATATATATATTATATAATATATATATATATATATATATATGTTTTTTTTCTTAAACGTACATCTTCTGGCCGTTGGGATTCTCTAGTGTAGCCCATCATAGTGTAGCCCAATAATGTCAGCTGTTCAGATCACTGGACCATGGATTCCACTTGTCCATTCGGAATCCCGTACCTTGCAGCCTTTCAGCCCAGCATTGTGATTTGTGCGTGCATTGGGGGACGCGGATTCCCTGCGAAAGCCTTTCGCAGGAACTTCCCGTTACGGCAAGCTAGGTGGGCCCACCGTGACGTTTATGGGAAATTCACACGTCCATCAGTTTTGCAAGATCATTTTAGTAGATGGGCTCAAAAATTATCTAAATCCAAAACTCAAGTGGGCTGTATGTCCGGAAAACGCGTGTAGGTAAATTCCTACCGTTGAAACCTTCCTGGGTCCACCGTGATGTTTATATCATCCGTACTGTTAATAAGGTTATTCCTAATAGGAAGAACGGAAAAATATATAAATTATACTGATTCAAAACTTATGTGACCCCACGCATATTCCAACGTTGGACGTTCGATACTCTATCGTGTGGCCCAATTAAGTTTTGGATTTACGTTAGTTTTGGAGAAACGGATTGGATACTCCCCCGACAAAGCCAACGGCTGATGGTCGGTGCTCTCTGGGCCCCACCATGATGTATGTTTTTCATCCATGCCGTCCATCTATTTTTATAGATCACTTTACGGTATTAGACCAAATATGAGGTATATCCCAATCTCAAGTGGACCACATTACAGGAAACAATGTCCAACATTAAAAACATTTTGGGGGCCATAAAAGTTTTGGATCAAGCTGATTTTTATTTTTTCCCTTCATCTAGGCCTGTATGACCTAATCAAAAGATTGGATGTCAAATAAACAGTACATTGGGCCTTTGGAGGATTTTAATGGTGGATATCCAATCAATATTGTTTTCATGTGGTGTGGTCCACCTGAGATTTTCATTCCTCTCATTTTTGGTATCCGGATCTAAAATGATCTGTAAAAATGGATGAACAGAATGGATGAAACACATACATCATGGTGGGACCCACAGATCACCGACCACCAGCCACAGGGCTGGTGGCAGGGGGAGTAGCCAATCCGTTCCCCAGTTTTGGACCCCATGGCCCGACATGATCCGGAAAAACGAATGAAAAAAGATGGATTTCTAACGAATAATAAATAATACAGTGGGCCCGACATGACTTCCCGTCGCAGGAATTTCCTGCGAAATCGTTAGATGGCGTGCGAGGGACGCGGATTTCCTGCCAAACCTCTCACGGGAACTTCCTGTGCAAGGATGCTGGGTGGGCCCCACCTACATGTTTTTGACAAATCAACTCCGTCCATCCGTTTTACCGGGTCATTATAAAATATTTGAACAAAAATGAGGTGAATCCAAAACTAAAGTGGATCACACGAGAGGAAAATTGGAGAAAGATATTTCTACCGTTGAAACCTTTGTGGGCTCCACCTTGATGTTTATATTCCATCCAAACCGTCTATAAGGTTATTCCCACTGGAATGAAGTGAAAACACCAAAAAAAAAAAAAAAAAAAAAAAAAAAAAAAAAAAAAAATTATGCTGATGCAAAACTTTTATGGCCAGGAGAATGTTTCAACGGTGCTCACTAATCTTTACTGTTTCATCTTGTGTGGCCCACTTAAATTTTAGATCCACCTAATATTTAATTAAAATTACAAAAAAATAGCATCTTAAAAAGGATGGAAGGAGTTGATTTCTCAAAAGAAATGACTATGGCCCCACCCAGCATGCGCAACTTGCGCAGAAACTTCCTGCGTAAGGCTTTTGCAGGAAATCCGCGTCCGCGTGCGAGAGTGCGAGTGCTGAAATGCGTCAGTGATGCTTTGCAGTGCGGACGCGGATTGGCTACTCACCCTGACACCAGCCAATGGCTGATGGTCGGTGCTCCGTGGGACCCACCATGATGTATGCGTTTCATCCATGCCGTCCATCTATTTTTATGGATCATTTTACGGTATAATACTACAAATGAGATATATCCCAATCTTAAGTGGACCACATGACATGAAACATTGTTGAATGAGCATCGACCATTAAAAAACATTTTGCGGCCATAAAAGTTTCGGATCAAGTTTATTTTTGTTTTTCCCTTAATCTGGGCCTTTATGACCTAATAAACATATTAGATGTCAAATAAACTGTACAGTGGGCCTTAGGAGGATTTTAATGATGGATATCCAACCACTATTGTTTTCATGTGGTGTGGTCCACCTGAGATTTATATACCTCTCATTTTTAATAGAAAGCCATAAAATGATCTGTAAAAATGGATGAACGGAATGGATGAAACATATACATCATGGTGGGGCCCACAGAGCACCGACCATCAGTCCCAGGGCTGGTGTCAGGGGGAGTAGCCAATCCGCTTCCTTGCAGTGCAGGTGGAGCTGGCAACCAGCGGGCCCGGGGTCGGGGCAGCGGATTACGTACTGACTAACTGTCTGTGGGGCCCACTGTTATTATATATCTTATCCACGCCGCCCATCCGCTTTAAAATCTCATTTCAGTGCATGAACCCAAAAAAGAAGCATACCCAAGGCTCAAATGGACCACACCACAATAAACAGTGTGAATTCAATGCCTACCGTTGAAAATTTCTTAAGGGCCACAGAAGTTTTTATATCAAGTTGATAATTGTGTTTTCCGTTCATCCATGTCTGTGTGACCATGTTAACATGTTGGATGACAAAGAAACATCACTTTGGGCCCTAGGAAGGTTTCAATGACGGGAGTTGAGCATTGGGTATGTTTCAACTCATTTTCCCGTAGGTTTCCTATGGTGTGGTCCACTTTGGCATTGGATATGTTTCAATTTTAAGCTCATGATCTAACATAATCTGAAAAAAATAGATGGACGGCATAGATAAGACACATACATCCACGGTGAGCTCCACGGAGTTTACTTATGCCTTCCTCAGAATACCAAGTTCCTGTCGTCGGAAGCTACGCGGGGCCCACGGAGATTCCCATGACAAATCCACTCCGTCCATCAGTTTTGCAAGACTACAGTGGGGTAGCAGTCCAAAAATCCAAACCATTCATAAGGTTATTACCACTCAGATAACCTGTAGGTACAAATATCATCTGTTACAAACCCTATCTGAACCCAATGATAGGCCCCGGGGTTGGTTCAGGCCAGGATTTTGAACTAGTGGGCCCGGCCTATCATCTGGGCCTTTTCAAAATTTTGATTTTGAAAAGCCCAAGACTGGCACACGTTCATCTCTTTTCTTACCATGAATCTGAATGAAAGGAAAAGGACGATGTCCCTTGAGGATACCCCAAACTGGGCCCCATCCAAGATCACCGAACATGCTGTGGATGGGCCACACTAGGAAACTGCACCAATAAAACGATCAGGACCGTCCAATTGGTGGCTCGAATTTGGATAGGATAGTGAAAGGGGCATTTTTTTGCTAGTGGTTTGTTTGCTGGCCGATAAGTGGAAAGTTACGGTTATCCGAAATGTGCACGTTTCTTTCAACAGTGTGGCCCACCTGGGTGAATGGTCCATAATGCTAGTGGGGTGATTTGAAATTTGAATGCACTTTTCTGGGCGCGGCTTCGGTGGATTCCCGGATCCACCGAGGTGGGTGGATTACCTGACGGTGGGGCCTACTGTGATTTATGTGCCTTATATCCACGCCATCCATCCATTTTGAAAACTTATTTTAGTGAATTTTCCTAAAAATGAAGAAGATCCAAATATCAGGTGGACCATAATACAGGAAACAGTGGTAATTGACCATTAAAAACTGCTCATGGGCTACGAAACTTTTGGATCAAGCTGATACTTGTGTGGTCTCTTCATCCAGGTCTTTGTGACCTTATCAACAGGTTGGATAGCAAATGAAGATTCTGATGGCCTCTATGAAGTTTTTAATGGTGGGGATTCAATCACTACTGTTTCCTGTGGTATGGTCTACCTAAGATTTGGATCTGCTTCGTTTTTTGGATCATGGCTTAAAATAAGCATTCAAGATGAATAGACGGTGTGGATGTAAGGCACATGCATCAAAGTAGGCCACAGAGTTATGGATCCATGATGGGGATCCACCCAAACAGCGCCCCACTATTTCAAATTACCATACATACAAGGAGAGTTTCAGAGCATTTTCCTTTAAGCTTTTGATCCGACGTATCTTATTATCAACGTGACTGTTCAGTCACCTTGCATACGCTATGCCACATGTAAAGGTGTCTATTTTCTTTTATGGTTCCAGTCCTTGCCCCAGTGGTAGAATGAGGAGTTTTAACAAGAGGTCTTGGGTTCGAAACCCATAGGTGGTGAAATCCCACTACAGCGTGCATCGGTGTGTGGTGAGTGCGTGTTTTTGAAAAAAATAAAAAAGTGTCCATTTTCTAACATAGTATATATGCTAAATATGCTCATATGGTACATGCAAATGACTATTAATAGCTTTTTTTAAGAAAATGTTTAGAAGTTTTGCAAAAACTACCGAGCATTTAAATCATAAGTTACTTATGTTACAAGTAACTTATCTTAGTTTATGTTTATTAAGAAGATAAGTATGTTTCGTAAACAACATACTTATCAACTTCTCCTCCCTTTCATCTTTCTTATTCCTCTGATCTTCAGTAACTTAAGAAAATAGAAAAGCTAAAAAAAACTAATTGAAGTGATTAAGTACTTTTAAGTAAAAAAAAAAAATTGCTTATAACTCATTGTTAACCAAACTTATTAGAAATAAGTTACTTATCTATTGTTGTAAGTAGAAAAAGTTACTTATTTGGTGGTATATATCCAAATGGGCCTGATCATAAATTACTTAAGACAATCAATTTATGCCCTCCCAAGTAACTTATCTTGGTTTCTAGTTGTTAAGCAAATAACTATATTGGTAAACAACATAATTGTTAGTTTCTTCTCTCATCCGTTTCCATTGATTTGACTCTCTCTTGAACAGTCTATGAAAAGTAGAAAAGTTAAAAAAATCAGCTAAAGTGATTAACTTTAAGTTTTTTTAAAAAGTTACTTATAAATAATCATAAATCAAACTTATTTATTTGAAATAAGTTACTTATCTATAGCTATAAGTAGAAAAAGTAATTTATTTGGTGGTATCCAAACGAGCCCCAAAGCTCTTTCTTTAAGAAAGAATAAAAGGTATTCCACTCTAATTACACCTCAATCATGGCAAAAACATGAGATTTTAAAATATTTCAAATACATTTGATTTTAAAATATTTCAAATACATTTGAATTTATTTACCTCCAAATACACAATGCCAAACAATGGATTTGAGGCAAAATCTCCCCAAATCCTCTCAAATAGCCTCTAATACAAGGTGTCAAATAGCTCCTAAGTACCTTATTAATCCAAGTAAATATCTTTAGAGTGCTTTCAGTTGGATTTATCAATGCAGCTGAGGTTGATCATGAGGACATAAGGGCGGTGGCCCAGGTGATCCCAACCCTGATGTTTATGTGAAATCCATCTCGACCACTAAGTGTGTCACACTTTGTTAGGCCTGGGGACTAGACTCAGCACCATTAGTTGGGAGACCAACAATTGAAAACAATGTAGAAGTCAACACTAACCCTCCATACTATTTTCCCTTGGTGTGGCCCACCTAAATCAATGATGTAACTATTTTTTTCCCATTGCCTAAATTTTGGTGTGGTGCCTGGTGGTTGGAATGAATTTCATATAATCATCATAGTAGGTCCCTGCAAAAATTAAGGGTGGATGTCTCTCCCAACTTCTGCCTTTGGAGTGGCCCTAGGCCTAGTAGGATTACACATCCAACGGTAGGATTGGATTTCATATACACATCATGGTAGGAACGGGAAACCATTAGGTGGTGACCCAAATCCTTCCTTTTTATTTTTTTCTAAAATATCATTTAAAAAAAAAAAAAAAAAATTAAGTGGACAGAGGGAGGCCAATCTCTACTATTTTTCTAACAGTTGCCACAAATGTCGCAATTGAGTTTTCTGTTTTGGGCCCACCATGAATGTGAAATCCACTAATACCATTAATCCCACTTTTGGCTGAGACCCAAAAAATCAGGATGACTTGTGATTCATGTAAGTTTGAGATGTCCACTACTAATTCTTTATGACCCATTATTACAACTATATAAAACCCTCTCTAACTATTAAATGCTACACTAAAATCTACGCCTTAGTCACAAACACCAGGCCCATCCATGATTCAGGTGGGCCACGCCAAGAAAAACAGTTTGAAGGGTTAGGGCTGCCCTATACACCGTTTACAATCGTGTGCTCCACTTGAATCAAGAATAGGGCTGATTTTTAAGGCTGTGACTAACATGGAGTGAGGCACACAAAAATCGCAGTGGGGATTGATCGAGACACTGCTTGCACAGCCGTCAAAGAAATGTAGCAATTCAGAGACGTTACATTGTCTCCGCCAGCTCAACAAAGGAGCAGTGGACAAATGAAGCAATTGAAGCTCTTAAATAATCCTGAATTTGGATCCGGACGCTTACATTAGGATTCTTTTCTCAAACAATTACTTTCTTGTTTGAGTGAGATAAGAAGTAAGAGATGTTATGTGTGGCTTTCAAGATTAAAAAAACATATATTTATATGAGAGTGAGAAAGGTTAGTGTGAGCAGAATAGGTGTTACCCAGGTAAGGCGTTAGTGGGTGTTGCCTTGACTGCCAGCCCACTTTGATGTGTGTGTGTTGTATGTCCTTATCATCCGTCAGTTTTTTTTTTTTTTTTTTTAATTTTATTCTAGTTCATTTTAAGGCATGTATGTGTCTTTTTTTCAAATGATTAATTTCTTCTTTGAATGAGTTAGAGAGGAAGAGATATTGTGTGGTTTTCGAATTAAAAAAATTAGGTGTATGAGAAGTGTTGAAAATCAGTGGTTTTAAAATAATAAAAATGAAAATTCAAAATTTTCAAAATTTCGGGATTTTTCCGCCAAAATAATTTTTGAATTTTTTGAATTAAAAAGTGCAGTGTGTGTGCTTTGTCCCACATCGGAAATGCAAAAGATAGTTTTGTGGTTTATATGAGATGTTGAGAAGGGTATTCTTACTTGGAGCTTTTTGGAGGAGATGAAACACGAGTTCGCACTGAAACACACGCACGCGCGTACTCGGGCACGGGCGTGGGAGTGGGCGAGGGCAGCGAGGCAATGTGGCTGTAGTGACGCTAGATGGCGTACTTTGCACTTCGCGCACGGTCTGATCGCGGTGTGATGGGTCTAGTACGATGAGTCTGGTCAGAGCCTTAGGGCAGTGTGAATCTGAAAAGTTGTAGAAATGAGCCTGAGTTTTATAGGTGACTGAGAACGGTCGGATCTTAAATCCGAAACGTCCAATCGTTTCTATAAACGGATAGTTACCTTAAAAGCCACAACGGTCTGAAAACGGACGGGACAGAATGATCCAACGGTCAGATCTACAGATCTAATGACCAGAAACGTTTGAGATTAATGGACAACTACCAGAAACATTTTTCAAACGTTCTGGACCATTGAATACTACACAGCAACAAGTCTAAATCTGAGGCCTATATAAACTGGACCATTCTAGTCTGATTTCATCATCTCAACACACCATCTCTCCCATCAAATCAGATACAGTCCATAGCTCCTTTTTAGAATACTGTGATCACCTCTACCGTCTAAATCTGTCAGAAGAAATCTACTGCGTTAGAACTGTTCCATAGTGGACCTATCGTGATTGCTGCACGTTGGATCTAGATAAGGCTTGTCTTATCCTGAAAGCAATTCACCTGTAACCCATCAGCAGTTGATAAGGGGGCGAATCACGCTTTGAGGACAACGTATTTTATACGTGATTCATCCTGGTGAAATTGTTATTTTCAATTATTTCTTTTTATATTTTCAGTGTATCCAATCAAATTTCCTAACAAGAAGTGTTAAAATTAAATTACATATTTATAATTCTGTAAAATAATAAAGAAACATACATGTTGTGATTATGTTGTCTTTAAAGAAGGACACGCTGAAGCATGTGTGATCATGTTGTCCTTAAAGAAGGACACGCCAAAGTATGTGTGATAACACTGTCCTTCAAGCGTTATTTGCTCATTCTCAAAGTAATTGAAAATGCTGATAGGTTACAGGCAAGCTGCTTTTAGGATACGAAGAGTCTGAATGTGGTTATGTGTTCAACAAATACGAAGAACTACGAATGAAATTTTATATACACAATTTTGTCTGGCAAAGAACAAAAGAAAAAATCTCAAATTCAGTATGAAGATTAGAAAATTTAGAGATTTAAACCACTACGTTGGTCTATGTCTTGGGGCCTTCTGGCTAAGGTTCGTATGAACCTTGTTGACTGATCAAAATATGTTGAATCATCCAGGCACTGTGGGACAACAACTGATGCATGCTAGTTATTTAGACTCATTGACTAATTGTTTTATGGCTGTTGGGCTAGCCACTTGCAGCAGTTTCTGCATGGTCTGGATTAATGCTACATGAGCAGTTACACTTCTCTTCAAGAGAAGTGCACCATTAGTGTATGTACAACCACACTGCCTCACATGCTCATGCCCTTGCACCAAGCTCGTGCCTGCGCACTGGAACATGCAAGTCCCGATACTCTACGGATCAACCAAGCAAATAATAAATTACTCCGCACCCTACATATAAACACAATTTTTTATTCTCTTCATTCTAATATGGGACTATTCCCAAAAATGCCAAAACCTTAAGATTTTTTCAAACAAAATTTTTTATTTCAAAGTATTTTTCACAATAAGAAGGTTAGTGCATGTGTGGGGAGCAGGTTAGGTGTTATCCGAGCAAGACATTAGTGGGTGTTGCCTAGACTGCAGGTTAGGTGTTATCCGAGCAAGACATTAGTGGGTGTTGCCTAGACTGCAGGGCCCACCTTGATGTATGTGTTGTATATTCTCATCACCTATTAGTTTTTGCCGGCTCATTTTGGGATATGTATCTTTTTTCAAACAATTAATATATTCTTTGAGTGAGATATAAAGAAAGAGATGTGTGTAGTTTCCAAGATTTTAAAACTGCCTATATGAGACCTAAGAAGGTAATTAGTAAGTGCATGGGAGCGGGTTAGATGATCCGGTTAAGATGTTAGTGGGTGTTGCCCTGACTATGGGGCCACCTTGATGTATGTATTATA
The DNA here is from genome assembly GCA_021015155.1 of Magnolia officinalis. Classification (NCBI taxonomy): domain Eukaryota; kingdom Viridiplantae; phylum Streptophyta; class Magnoliopsida; order Magnoliales; family Magnoliaceae; genus Magnolia; species Magnolia officinalis. Next base: position 117,871,780 of record JAJHSJ010000001.1, read on the forward strand.
TATCGTTGTCATCCATTAGTTTTTTTTTTTTTTTGTTTTTTTCAGCTCATTTCAAGGCATAATTCCAAAAATAAAGTGGATTCCAAACATGAAAGGAACAGCACCACGGAAAAAGGTGGTACATGGTGAGGGTCCTCATTAATGTTTATTTATCATCTAACCAGTTCATAAACCTATGCGAAGAGATAACACAAATATAGACCTGATCCAAAACAAGTTTTTAATGGTAGGAATTCTATGTGGGAGGTCAGTTTTGAAGAAGCCAATTGCACATTTATTAAACTCTGTGGGGGCTACCGTAATTTATATATTTTATCCACTCCTATCGGATTTTACCATGTAATTTTATAGCTTGAGCCCAAAAATGAAACATATCCAAGGCTTAAGTGAACCACAACATAGGAAACAGTGTGACTTGAATGTCTATCATTGAAAGATTCTTGAGGGCAACAGAAGCTTTGTATCATACTGATATTTGTGTTTTCCATTCATCCATGTATATGTGATCTTATGAACAGGTTGGACAAATAAACATCATTATAGGCCTAAGAAGGTTTCAACGGTGGAAATCATTATTCCCACTGTTTCCTGTGGTGTGGTTCACTTGGGCTTTAGATATGCTTCAATTTTAGGCTGAAATATTAAAATGAGCTGGAAAAATGAATGGACAGCAGGATAAACTACAGACATTCAAAAGTGTACTTGCTCAGTAGGTAACCCGATTTCCTTGAGGTCTTGGGGTGTGTGTACTGACATGGGTGTGTACCGACAAGTTAACAAAAAAAAAAAAAAAAAAAGTACCTCGTCTTCATGTTTTGGTTGGCTGCAGTTATCCGACCGACTTCCCCGTACGGTAACGGGATCCCGTAACCCTAAACTCTGTGGGGGCCATCTATGCATCTTTGTTATATCCACTCCATTCATCCATTTTGCCAACTTATTTTAGAATATAGGGCTTAAAATGAGGCATATCCGAGACTCAACTGCTGCGCACAACAAAAATCAGTGGAGACCCAAACACCCACCGTTGAGATCTTCTTAAGGCCCACCATCTTGCATACGTAAAATCCACTCTCCCCGTCAAACTCTATACTTAGGGCCTGTTTGGTTTTCATGCTATAACTTGATATAAATAATAATAATAATAATAATAACAAATCAACGAGATCCAGAACTCTGGCCACACCACTGGGAACAATAGAGATGTGATGCCAACCATAGGTCTGTGAGATGGGCCACCAATGCTTGTGTCTTTTATCAAACCCGTCATCAGGTATGAGTCACCAGGATGAAGTGAAAGCACAAGAATCAAAATGATCCAAATAGCAGGTGGACCACAACGTGTGGACTCAGAGGTTTTAGCAGCATTTTGACACTGTTTCCATTGTCGTGGCCTGCTGAAGTCGTTATCTGAATGAATTTTTCTTACGTGTATAATTAAAATAATGGTTCTCACCTTACGAACAGAGTGGATTTACATATAAAACATAGTGGGCCTCACAGAGCTTGAGTGTTTTACAGTAAACACTTTTAATCCTAATGATTATAGCAACACCTGTCTCACGCAGTCAGTAAAACTCTTTAAGTTTGTGGTGCCCACCATGTTGTATATCTAAAATCTACACGGTTCATCAGGTTCCTGTCCTCAATGCTACCTCTGAGGCCCAATATCAGCTAAATCCAAGGTTCAGATGCCCCACACCCTGTGGAAAAATTAGTATGGGATGCTAAATACTTAAGAGTATATGGTGTTTGTATGCATGTGATGAAGGATTGGACTGGCATCCAACCCACTACAGAATTTTTATAAGAAGAAAAAAGAAAAGATCTTTTCAATTACTTGGCAATCCCTGTCCAAATGATCAAGTTGTACATCACCTTTTTGAATGCTTACTGTGATTTTCAACAGCATGATCAAGTAATTTATATTTTTTAATTAATTTTTCATTCTAATATGCAACATCCACATTATAATAGAAAGCTTTTTACAGCAATCATGCAACAGTGTCTTTTAAAATTATAGAGCTATGGAGCCCATGTCTCCTTGATTTAGACGGCTGATATAATGGGCGCCTTGAGATCAATGTGAACCCCAATCTTTTACATATAGGGGATTTCATCCAAGTTGTAGGTATACGTACAGGTCACACATTCATGGTAAGCCCTACATCACAGGGGACCTCACACAAAATTGTTGAATAGCCCATACTGTTGGAAACATAAGAAATAAACATAGAAGGAAATAAAGAAATTTAAAATAAATAGATGATATTTGTGATGGGTTTTTGACCCGTCGTCGACCGATCGTGAGCCCTGCTCGACCGGTCGAAGGCTGGTCTCGACCAGTCGTGAGAGTCGAGCCGTGACACAACTAAAAGTCCAGCGAGTTTGGGCTATTTTTCTCTGGGGTGCTCGACCGGTCGTGGGTGGCGCTCGACCGGTCGTAGACTCCGCTTGACCAGTCGAGGTTACGTAGATTCGTTCCGCGATTTTGTGCGAATTTCGTGTCGCAAGTCCTTTCGCAACTGGGATGCGGAAGGGAGTTTCCTAAAACTATAAATAGGAGTTCGTAGGGTTTTCTATATATGACAAGAGGGTTTCCTAAAGCTTTACAAGGGATTTGCTAAAGGGTTTAGGGCTATCAAAGGTGAGAGAGAGAGAGAGAGAGAGAGAGAGAGAGAGAGGAAGCTTATAGAAGGGAGGTTCTGCTCGTGGAGGTTATCTACTGTGCAATTTATATCTCAGCACTTCTATGTCCTCGTAATCAGTTAGATCTCTCCGTTTTCTCTATTTCTCTTATTGTTTATCCACTCCTGCGTGAGTGAAGAAGTTTGTAACGTTCTACTTTATAGTGGATTGTTGATGTGGACGAGGTCCCGTGGTTTTTACCTCTTAGAGGGTTTTCCACGTAAAAATCTCTTGTGTGGTGTGTGATTGATGCATTGATTGTTTTCATTGCTTTATTATCCATAATTCTGGTTTGTTCTAGAGGGCTAGATTCTAAGGTTTTGTGCAAGGCCCCTAACAAAGTGGTATCAGAACTAAGTTCATTGAACGAGTAGGATCGGTTTTGAATTATGGAAGGTGGCTCATCAAGGATGATCAGCCTCAATGGTTCTAACTGGACCATATGGAAGGCTAAGATGGAGGACTTGCTTTATTGCAAGGACCTATATTCTCCAATTTTAAGCATATCAACAAAATCCAAGGATATGACTGATGATGATTGGAAGAAGATGGACCGAAAGGCGGTGGAGTTTGTTAGACAATGGTTGAATGATTCAATGTTCCACCATGTGTTTACAGAAACCTTAGCCGCTAGCCTATGACTGAAATTACAAGAGCTGTATGAGAGGAAGACAGCCGGTAATAAAAATTTTCTAATAAGGCGACTTGTGAATCTCAAGTTCAAGGATGGTGGTTCTGTAGCCGAGCACATGAATGAGGTCAGCAATATAGTGAACCAACTCACCTCTATGAAGATGGTCCTGGATGATGAATTGCAGGCTTTACTATTGCTTAGTTCATTGCCTGACATTTGAGAGACATTGGTGGTGTCTCTAAGTAACTCCGCGCCAGACGGAAAGATATCCATGGAACAGGTAACCAGTTGTCTCTTCAATGAAGAGACAAGGAGGAAGTCTCAGGGGTCTACTCAACAAGAGGCCCTTGTGACACAGGAACGGGAAGAGGAAGAACAGGAAGGGCGGGAAGTCCCGAGATAAATCAAGAGGCAAGTCGAGTAACAGAAAAGATGTTGATTGCTGGAATTGTGTAAGGCCCACCCCCACAGCACATGATATTGTCCGCTTTGCCGAAGCTCACGGCTTTAAAACGCGTCATGTCTATTAAGGGAGAAACTCAACATATAACCACCACAACTCCAGACAACTCTTCTGATGTGGGACAAGTTACGCTAGTCAACTGCAACAGTAGCTCGTCCAGCACAGTAGCCTGCCAGCCACACAGTAGCCTGCCAGCCGCACTTGGGGGCCCACCCACATGTGTGCCCGCTCATATGAAGCAGTGACCGGGGCGTCACATTATCCCCCACCGAGGGCAGAGCCGTCCTCGGCTCTGATACCATTTGTAAGGCCCACCCCCACAGTACATGATATTGTCCGCTTTGCCGAAGCTCACGGCTTTAAAACGCGTCATGTCTATTAAGGGAGAAACCCAACATATAACCACCACAACTCCAGACAACTCTTCCGATGTAGGACAAGTTACGCTACAGTCAACTGCAACAGTAGCTCGCCCAGCACAGTAGCCTGTCAGCCACACAGTAGCCTGCTAGCCGCACTTGGGGGCCCGCCCACGTGTGCCTGCCCATATGAAGCAGTGACCGGGGCGTCACAAATTGTGACAAGAAGGGCCACTACAAGCATGAATGTCGTGGTAAGAAGAATGACAAGAAAGGAAAAGGGAAGGAAGATGAATTAGATTCCACTGCGATCGCTTCAGATGGCGACGTTGTAGTTATTCTTTCTGCAGATCATGATGTATGTCTCACGGCTACGAGTCAGGACACCGACTGGGTGATAGACTCGGGAGCTTCTTTTCATGCGACTCCACGCAGGGACTTCTTCACAAGCTACAAGTCAGGTGACTATGAGACTGTGAAGATGGAAAATTCTGGCGTATCAAAAATCGTGGAAGTCGATGATATTTGTGTGAAGACCGATGTGGGCTGCACATTGGTTCTCAAGGATGTGAGGCATATCTCAGACCTTTGCCTCAACTTGATGTCGATGGGAAGGTTGGATGATGATGGCTATGAAAGCCGGTTTGCTGGTGGGCAATGGAAGCTCATCAAGGGTTCATTGATCGTGGCCAGAGAAAAGAAGTGTTACACCCTTTACAAGGCAAGTGTCAGTATGTGCAAAGGTGGGTTGAACGCAGCGGAAGATTCAACTATTGACATGTGGCACAGGCGTCTAGGCCACATGAGTGAAAAAGGGCTTCAGCTACTAGCGAGGAAGCGGCTCTTTCCAGACGTGACAGGTACACCTCTCAAAACCTGTCTTGATTGTTTATCAGGGAAACAACATAGAGTTTCATTTGTTAAATCTGCTTCTCATGTTAATAAAGTGCATACATTAGATTTGGTTTATTCTGATGTTTGTGGTCCTATGAGGACAAAAACCTTGAGTGGGGCATTGTATTTTGTTACTTTTATAAATGATGCATCTAGGAGGGTTTGAATTTATGCTTTGAAATCCAAGGACGAGGTCTTTGGTGTGTTTAAATTGTTTCATGCTATGGTCGAGAGAGAGACAGGTAGACCATTGAAGTGCATCCGCACTGACAATGGTGGTGAATACATTGGCGACTTTCATGAGTACTGCAAGTCGCTGGGTATACGGCATGAACAAACGATTCCCAAGACCCCCGAGCATAATGGTGTAGCTGAGCGAATGAATCTCACCATTGTTGAGAGAATCAGATGCATGTTATCCCATGCGAAATTGCCCAAGACGTTCTGGGGAGAAGTAATGCACACAGCGGTGTATTTGATAAACAAGTCTCCATCAGCCTCATTGAATGGAGAAGTACCTGAGAAGGTGTAGACTGGACATGATCCATCGTACAGTCATCTCAGGGTTTTTGGATGTAGGGCATCCGTCCACGTACCAAAGGACGAGAGGTCTAAGCTCGATATGAAGATCAGGCAGTGTGTGTTCTTAGGGTACGGTGATGAAAAATTCGGTTACAGATTGTGGGATCCGACCGAGAGGAAGTTCGTCAGGAGCAAAGATATGGTTTTCTTTGAAGATCAGTGTATAGAAGACATTAGTAAGCCAGAGAAGAACCAGCCTAGTTCAGGTGAGCTAGAGGACATGAATCCGGTTACTCCTCCCGTGGTGTCTAATGACAGGGGAGTACAACAAGGTGCAGAGGACGAGAGAGTTCCTTCAGAAGATGAACCAGGGGAGCAGCCCCCACTTGATCCACCTGTTGAGTCACAGGTGAGGAGGTCATCTAGGGACAGACAACCGTCTAAGAGGTACTCGTCACATGAGTACATTATGTTCATTGATGGGGGAGAGCCAGAAGATTATTCTGAAGCCCTAGCCTACGAGCATAAGGGGGAGTGGTTGAAAGCTATGCAAGAAGAGATGAATCCTTGCATAAGAACCACACCTATGATATGGTGAAACTGCCTAAGGGCAAGAAAGCTCTAAGCAACAAGTGGGTGTTCAGAAAGAAGATTGAGCAGAAGAATTCACAGATGAGGTTTAAGGCCAGACTTGTGGTGAAAGGGTTTGGTCAGAGAAAAGGCATAGACTTCGAGGAGATATTCTCACCAGTGGTGAAGATGACATCTATACGGGTGTTGTTTAGGTTGGCAGCTAGCATGGATCTGGAGATAGAGCAGTTAGATGTTAAAACTGTTTTTTCTCCATGGAGACCTGGAAGAAGAGATCTACATGCACTAACCAGAGGGGTTCGAAGTCAGGGGCAAAGAGCATATGGTGTGTAAGCTGAGGAAGAGCTTGTATGGGTTGAAACAAGCTCCACGGAAATGGTACAAGAAGTTCGACTCGTTTATGTTGAAACATGGGTATGATAGAACGGAGTCGAACCACTGTGTGTTCACGCGCAAGTTCTCAGATGGTGATTTCTTAGTTCTGCTCTTATACATTGATGACATGCTCATCATGGGAAAAGACATCAAGAAGATCGACAGACTGAAATAGGAGTTGGGCAAATTTTTTGCGATGAAAGACTTGGGTCCTGCTAAACAGATCCTAGGAATGGAGATAACCTGTGACAGAAGCAGTAGGAAGCTCTGGCTGTCACAAGAGCGATATATTAAGAAAGTCCTAGAGCGGTTCAATATGAATGCAACGAAGCAGGTCAGTACTCCACTAGATGGTCACTTCAGATTGAACGACAGGCAGTGTCTCAAGACTAAGGCAGAGGTGGAAGAGATGCAGAAGATACCCTACGCATCAGCGGTAGGAAGTTTGATGTATGCTATGGTGTGTACACGCCCAAACATAGCATATGCGGTTGGTGTTGTCAACTAGTATCTTACCAATCCTGGCAAAGAACATTGGGCGGCGGTGAAATGGATACTGCGGTATCTAAGAGGCTCATCCAGGTTGAGCCTATGCTATGGTGATGGAAAACTTGTGTTAGAGGGCTACACAGATGCAGATATGGCAAGTGACATTGACTCCAGGAAATCTACATCGGAGTTCATGTTCACGTTTGCAGGAGGAGCGGTCTCCTGACAGAACAAGCTACAGAAGGTCGTAGCATCGTCGACGACAGAGGCCGAATACATTGCAGTCACAGAGGCATGTAAAGAGATGCTTTAGATGAAAAGGTTCCTACAGGGACTTAGCCTAAAGCAAGAGGAGCACGTGGTCTATTGCGATAGTCAGAGTACTATACACTTGAGCAAGAATCCAAGTCAGCATTCCAAGTCAAAGCACATAGAGATTCGGTATCACTGGATCAGGAAAACTTTGGAACAGAAGGTGTTACAGCTTGAGAAGGTCCACACGGACGATAATGGGTCAGACATGATAACCAAGGCTTTGCTCAAAGGTAACTTTGAGGTTTGTAGAAACCTGGCTGACTTGAAGAAGGTGGATCCCTCCTAGGTCAAAAGGGGGGAGATTTGATGGGATTTTTTGACCCGTCGTCGACCGGTCATGAGCCCTGCTCGACTGGTCGAAGGCTGGTCTCAACCAGTCGTGGGAGTCGAGCCGTGACACGACTCAAAGTCCAGCGAGTTTGAGCTATTTTTCTCCGGGGTGCTCGACCAGTCGACCGAGGTGCTCGACCGGTCGTGGACTCCGCTCGACCAGTCGAGGTTACGCAGATTCATTCCACGATTTTACGCGGATTTCGTGTCACAAGTCCTTTTGCAACTAGGATGCGGAAGGGAGTTTACTAAAACTATAAATAGGAGTTCCTAGGATTTTCTATGTATGACAAGAGGGTTTCCTAAAGCTTTACAATGGATTTGCTAAAGGGTTTAGGGCTATCAAAGGTGAGAGAGAGAGAGAGAGAGAAAGAGAGAGAGAAGCTTATATAATGGAGGTTCTGCACGTGGAGGTTATCTACTGTGCAATTTATATCTCAGCGCTTCTATGTCCTCGTAATCGGTTAGATCTCTCCGTTTTCTTTATGTCTCTTATTGTTTATCCACTCCTACGTGAGTGAAGAAGTTTCTAACATTCTACTTCATAGTGGATTGTTGATCTGGACGAGGTCCCATGGTTTTTACCTCTTAAAGGGTTTTCCACGTAAAAATCTCTTGTGTGGTGTGTGATTGATGCATTGATTGTTTTCATTGCTTTATTATCCATAATTCTGGTTTGTTCTGGAGGGCTAGATCCTAAGGTTTTGTGCAAGGCCCCTAACAATTTGTAGGTTCAAATCTTGACTTAAATAATCGACATCTCAATATAGATTAATTGTCATTTTCTGCATATTTCAATAAGTAAAAATAAAAATAAAAATAAAAGAGAGAGAAAGAGAGAGATGATAAATTATCTTCACGATACCATGAATTCACAAATTTACAATTCAACAAAACTCCAAGTATTAACATTAATTTATCTTATAAAAACATTTTAGAAGGATAAGTGTAAGATACTTAAGATGAAAGCATAAGACTAGGGATGACTTGATTTAAGAATGTTCTTCTATCTCCATACCATGTATCAGAACATATGAAAATAATAATAATAATAATAAATAAAAATAAAAATTGCTACACTAACTATGGTTCAATCGCTGAGTGCACGTGAAATGCACACGTGCGAGGCCCTATAGAGATTTGAACCTAAGTTTTTGTGAGAAAAATCGTTCCTCTTATCACTAGTCCATCGTATTATTTTTATGAAAGTTTTCATATATAATATATTTATTTACTTTTTTAAAATAAAATAATTTATTTTTAAATTTTACATTTATTTTCCTTATAAAAACACAACAAATCCTATAGGTATTACAACAAATTTGTCCAATTAAATTACAAATGCATACAAGAAATTCCCCATTCAAACAAACAACAACAATTCTCATATCAAGTATGAAAAGAAAAAAAATTTGGTACTCTCAAAGATGGTACAATATTTTTAGTAATTAATTATATTTCTCTACAATTATTGTACTAGTTTATATTGTATTGAATTTATTATAAAATATTAAATGTAATTTCAAATTTTTTAATGAATTCCATCTAATTTTATAATTTAATTTGTAAAAACTATTTAATTATTGAAATTTTAAACAATTTCTTTGATAAATCTTATCGTAACTTTAAAATAATTTATTCTACCAGTTAATTTGTAAATACTCATTAATTATTAAAATTTTATGAATTTATTTAATTAATGTTTTAATCATTTAAAATATTTTAATGCCAATCCCAATTGATTCCAATAATTTGTAAAACATCTTTAATTAGAGTTGAACATCGAGCCAATTTGGTCCGAGTTAAGGCTTACCCAACCCACCTCGTTTTTGAAATTGGCCTTACTCGAACTCGACCTGAACTCGATACCAGTCCTCCATGCCTGACCCAGCTCCAGTCCAAGATCAACTCTTGCTCGGGTGGTAGACTCTCAGGAGTTTCAACTCCCAGTCAAGGGTTCGAATACCCATAGGTGGTGAAATTCCACCAGCGTAAGTGCGTGGGGGTGTGTGTGAGTGTGTTTAAAAAAAAAAAAAAAAAAGTCCGGGCTCAACTCATTCATCCTTACTAGACCTATGGGTACATAAACATTTCAATGCATAATCCTAACCTTCCATCAATGACTCATAAATACATTATTAAGAAAGAAAATACATAAGTAGTTCACATTCAACTGAAGAAGGGAAAATGAACGGTCATCTAGGATCTTCTGGTATCCTTCAATTCATTAATGTCTGTCGTTGATACGGTCCTTCAGACCAATGGTCTAGATCACTAAACCATGGCTGGATGGTAAAATCATTCAAACAGCGCAAAAATATCTCAGATACGGATCATCCATGGTGGGCCCCACAATTCATGTATTTACAGATCAGCCTGCACATTTGACAGCCATGTTAGGACCACTATATCAAATATGATATCAAGATCACCGTATTCAACGCTCCTTGACTGGTAAAACCACCAATTCCAGTTACTACAGATATCTTGTGCCAATGTCAACATCAGATCTTTGGAAATCACATAATTAAAGTGAAGAGTATGGGATGATGTACCACACTCCAGCGATATGGCCGGTGTTGGTACGTGTCGTGCGAGGACGAGCGCTGAAGCTCCTCGAGATCAAATAGTAGAAACGGTTTAAAGGAAATCAAAGTTACACGTGCCCCCACGATGATGTACTTATCTTATCCACACTGTTCATACAGTTTTAGAGATTATTTTAAAGCATTAGCAAAAAAAAAACGAATCATATCCAAAGCTCTAGTAGACCATAGCACAAATAGCAATAAGGGTAAAGATTTCCACCATTAAAACATTGGTAGGACACAATATAACTTTTATTTTCCATCTAATATGTTAATAAGGTCACAAAGACCGAATGAAGAGGAAAAACAAATATCATATTGATCCAAGATTTATGTAACCCGAAAGGATGTCAATGGTATGCAATCAATTCCCCATTGCTTTTTATAGTATGGTACACTTGATCATGAGATGTGTTATATCCAAACCGTCTATCCACTTTGCGAGCTCATTGTAAGGTTTGAGATGAAAAATAAAACAGATCTAATGATCAAGGGGACCACACTGTAAAAAGTAGTAGGAGATTGAACGTCCACCGTTGAAACCCTTTTGGTCATAAAAGTTTCGTATCAATTTGAAATTTGTTTTTCCTCTTCACCACCTCATGCATACATTAGATGGAAAATAAACGTGATGTTGGGCCCTACAAAAATTTTAAGGGTGAAAATCATCACCTCCGCTGCTGATTGTGGTGGTCGAATTGATCTTTAGATATGATTCAAGTTTTGGATAATACCTTAGAATAATCTAGAAAAATGGATGAACTGTATGTATATAATAAATAAATCATCGTTAGGTAATGTGACTTTAATCTTCTTTGAACCGTTCGTACAACTTGGAGTCGCCTTCGCACGACACGTACATTTATTGGAAATGTTGTCGATATTATCCTGTCTTCTTTCAAATGTGGCTGCGACTTGCGTCCTGGTCACATCCATCCATCAATCACGTCAATCACGGGTCACGATAAGAGCTACTGATGGCTTGTTTGGGATGCAAAAACATTACTCATTACAGTGACGTAATAGGACTAACGATTTCAGCCCTCGATTAGGCGAATTGCCTGTACTTAGTTTTCTCATTACAATGACATAATAGGACTAGCGATTACAGCCCTCGATTGGACCACACCAAGGAAAACAGTGGGATAACGACGCCCATCAACCAAAACTAGACCCACCGGATGTTTATTTGCCATCCAACTGGTTCACGAGATCACGCATGCTTGACAGAAGGAAAAATACAAGACAAGTTCATCGCGTCTGTTTTGCACGTTAGGGCCTGTTTAGCCGGGCAGATTAGGAGGGATGGGAGGGATGGCAGGGTAAAATCTTGGGATATGCCAACGCTCCAAACAGACGTGATGAACTTGTCCCAGGATGGCAAACCCATGAATCTTAAACCAATTCACTGACATCACCATCATTACCTTAAAATTGATCTCATCCCTTCTATTCCCGTACCGTGCTTGGGGCGTGTTTGGTTAGACGGATTGGAAGGAGGAATTGGAAGGTAAAATCTTGGAATATGCCGGGCATACCAAACAAGACTCGGTGAACTTGTCCCAGGATATAGCAATCCCATGGATCTTAAACCAATCCACTGGCACCACCATCATTACCTAGGGCCCGTTTGGCCAGGGGGATTGGAAGGGATTGAATGGTATTAGGGTGGATGGCATGGATTTCAAGGTAATGATGGTGTTTTCAGTGGATTGTCTTAAGATCCAATGGATTATTATATCCCAGGATTGCTATATCGAGTCTGTTTGGCACGCCCGGCCAATCTCGGGATTAAACCTTTCCATCCCTTCCAATCCCTCGAACCAAACACATCCCAGGCAAATTCAAATGGATTAGGGTGGATTGGATGGGATTTAAAGGTAATGATGGTGTTGTCAGTGGATTGTCTTAAGATCAATGGGATTGCTATATCTCGGAATCAGATCACCCGGTCTGTTTGGCACGCCTGGCCAATCCCGGGATTTAACTTCCAATCCCTTCCAATACCATCCAATCCCTTCCATTCCGCCCGGCCAAACAAGCCCTTAAAATCCATCTCATCCCTTCTAATCACATGGGATCCGTCCGGCCAAACAGGCCCTTTAGGGGTCGTTTGGCATCGTGGATTGGAGGGGATTGGAGGGGTTTTCAATCCCCTGGTTGTATGGCAGCATAAAGTAACTGAGGGTTTCAAATCCAGGGGTTTCCTTGAGGGGGTTTGCGATCCATGGTGAGAACTCGGATTACACATAAAATCATTTCAATAGTTGCAGGTGTAACATGTGTGTCACTATACACTATCATTCTATTGGGCACATGACTCACTAATGATGATCAGCACCATCCAATCATTGTCCATGTAAATCAGCACCGTCTAAACATTGTCCAGCACTGTCCAAACATTGTCCATGTAAATCAACAATTAAAAGCCGTTGGTTTGTCACTCAGACATGATCTTGTGCTTGTAGCCCATCTGATAGTTGGAATTTCATCACTTTCGAGCAAAGCATATGTTTCAGCGGGCTTATCACAACCATTGTATCAAAAATTACATATCTCACTAATTAGAGATATTAAAGTTGATTTAGTAATTAAATTCAAATCCCTATAATATACTATGGATAGGTACTTTTAGATTAAAGTTGATTCACACTCCAGGGTGCCAAACACACTGGGAGGATTGCAAATCCAGGGGGTAAATCACGATGGGACTAACAAAACTATTTAACATTTTGTTAGTATTGCTGTGATTTGGAAGGATGATCATGACTCGACAGCATGCTATATACAATTAAAGAATATCCAAATAAGCACGAAAAGGATTAGGGCCCATTTGATTTTCCAGATCGCATATAAATGCAATGAGAAATAGTAATTATTACTACTTCGACGGCTTGAAAAGGCACTTGCATTTTTGTCTTGAAAATCGAGTCAAAAAGATTGATTTAAATTTTTGGGCCCACCATGATATATATGATATATCTGAGCCGTCCATCAATTTTAGTGTAACATCACTTAGGTTGCCCACACTAAAGGAAACAGTGGCACTGATATGTTTTTAACGATAAATATTCGCTTCCCTAAATCTTGTGGTGTGGCCCACTTGAGCTTTGTATTCGCTTCATTTTTTGTCAAGACTTAAATTCAACTGGCACAACAGATGGATGGTGTGGATAAGACACAGACATCATGGTAAGCCCCACATATATTTCAATCTCCTCGACTTAGAGCTCCGAAATATAAGTATCAAATCAAGCATTGATAACAACTATGTAATTACCAAGTGAAGTAATTATTACTCACTTACAGGGTATTTACCATATGCTTGGAAAATCAAAACTACTTTTGAAAGGAAGGAAATAAACACTATTAAGCGCCAGTTTACGCCATTGCAAGAAAATTACTTTTAGTATATTACCATTTAACTTTTAATATTTTATGAAAAACAACACGAGAAAATCAAACAATAAAGCAACCATTGAAGGTTGCAGTACATTTTTCAAGGATTTGTAGGCAATGATAATTTCCAACCGAATCTTCGAGAAAAAGCTACAGAAAAATAATAAATGTGTTATTTGATATGACCAGGCTTTACACTGTTATTTGGTTTGATCTGGCAGCCTGGCATGCAAAGTCTTGAATGCCCCAAGACAAGATACAACTGTTGTGAGAGGGACTTTCTCCTTTGAAAATGTTGAAATGTTAAATAGTTACCCTACCAAACGTCAATACTTGTCTCTTACAACTTAAAAGAGTGTTTAAAAGAAATTTCAAGAATGTTTTTTCAATAAAACCTGGAAAATGAAAATCGATTTTTCATACCTATTTTTCCTGGGAGAAGCAGGTAGATATCAATGGAAGTTGATTTCTCTTCCAATTTTATCATGACCAAAATTCCAAAAATAGTTTTTAGAGTGTTTGCTCAGCGCAAGTTGTTGTTGCTCTGTTATGAATATTTCTTTCCTTTTCGATTGTGAATGAAGATGTGATTGATGAAACTATTCCTGATGTTTTGGTCCTTCGTTGCGTGTTGCCTTACCATTGGAAATGTCCTGGTATGGAAAAATCAGGTGGGATCACTCATACAAGTGGGCCACACATGTCTAGGAGATAGACAGAAAATAATCAAATGGAATTATGGATTTTACATGCATGGTGCTGTGGGATACCTAACAGGTGGACCGTCATGATGTTTGGGCCTTTGGCCAACATGTTCACTTGGGCCCTCCTTACAGGGTCTAGTTGGTATACGCACATGTCTCACGTGGCCAATTGTGCCCAAACACCGCCTTACGCGTGCCCGATTGCCCTTCATTAGCTGAACGCGGATTAGGTGGTGTCGCCCATACCTCCCCCAGCTGTGGTTTGGTGATGTGTTGGGTGCTACTAGGCCCACGGTGATGTATATATTTTATATCCATGCTGTCCATCTATTTTTTCAGCTCATTTTAGGGCATGGACCCAAAAAATGAAATAGATACAAAGCTCAAGTAACCACACCATGGGAAACAATGGTGGTTGACCGGCCATCATTAAAACCTTCTTGTGGGCCACAAAAGTTTCAGATCAGGCCTTCTTTGTTTTTGTTTTGCCTTATCCAGGTCTGTGTGACCTTATCAACAGGTTGGATGGAAAATAAACATTACGGTGGGCCCTCAAAAGTTCCAACGGTGGGTTTCATTATCTCCACTGTTTCCTGTAGTGTGGTCCACTTGAGTTTCTTATTTGCTTTTTTTTTTTTTTTTGGGTCCATCCCTTTAAAATGAAGTGGAAAAACGGATGGACGGCATAGATATGAAACATATACATCAAGGTGGGCCCCACAGCGCCCAACACGTTGTGTGAGCAACACCACCTGATCCGCGTCTTCAGTAGCTATATCAAAAGCCACATCGCATGTGTCAATTTCAGTAGCTCACTAAACGTTAATAAAGCATGATGGCAAAGCAGGAACGTTCTCGACCACTTGAAAAGTGGGGCCCACGGTTTGGTAATTCAGACCACTCGTTCCTTCTCACTGTGAACGGAGCAAGCACCAAACATCTAGACGTAAGCATTTGGGTTCGATTTCTATCCATTGATATTGACGGTGGGGCCCACCTTGATGGGTTGACCTTATCTTCATGATGGATCCTCTTGTGCACATCTCTGATGTGCTACGCATGTAGATGTTGGGTGAAAGATGTGGTTGCATGATAACTCAGCAATGGACTGCATCCGATCACTACTCTTAGTACGTACTGAGGTATACGAGGCATATGATACAATGTGCTTCCGGTGGGATCCACACGTAATGGCGTCTTAACCAGTTCTATGTTGTTGAAATTCAGGGACATGAGTTTCTTGTCTGGGAAATCTTTCAAATGGGGCAGTCCTTTTTACCTGGGGTTACTAGATGCATACCCAACATATGATCGGGACTCTAGCCTAGGCAAATATTAAAAAGGGACATGGATTCAGTGGATTTGGGGAATGAAATCATGGATTACTTTTTCTTGGAGAGATTTTACTGGATCATATCTCATTGTAAGAGATGGGGAATGAAATCATGGATTACTTTTTCATGGCGAGATTTGATTGGTTCATATGCCATTGTAAGAGATGGACTTTTTTTTTTTTTTAACTGGCATTCGGGTGGGTCCCAACAAAAAGACTGTGGACCTCACCTATCATATCTCCACTAGAAAGAGAAAATTCTAAGACAGAAGAGAATCTCCTAAAGATCCTCAAAACAAACATATACAAACTAGCCATCCGACTAATGAAGAGGGCTAGGGGGAGAAGGACCGACAAACCTTCGTGGGAAAGAATGGGCTACTGAAATTATAGATATCAAATTAATGTTGCGGGCCGTTGCACAAAACCTTAGGATCTAGCCTCCCAAAAACATCAAAATTATGGGATAATAAAGCAATGAAATAAATCAAAGCACAAACCACACGACATAAGAAATTTTTACGTGGAAAACCCTCAAAGAGGTAAAAATCACGGGACCTAGTCCAGAGCAACGATCTACTATGAAGTAGAACGTTACAACTGATCACAAGCATACACTGCTTGGATCAAACTTTCTTCACTCACGCAGGAGTGGATAAACAATAAAAGAATAAGAAAAACGGAGAGATCTCACCGATCATGAGGACGTAGAAGCACTGAGACATCGATTGCACAATAGATCACCTCTACGAGTATAATCCTCCATTCCACAAGTTTCCTCTCTCTCCTTTCTTTCTCTCTCATACCTTGGCCATCAAAAACCCTTAGCACAATAGCTTTAGAAAGCCTTCTCAATACCCTAGAAAAGTCCTAGGGACCCTTATTTATAGTTTAAGCAACTTCCTTGCGCACCTTGGCGAAAACCCCCTTAAATTTACACAATCCGTACAAAATCCGGATATGAATCTGCGTAACCTCGATTGGTCGAGCACCTTGGAATTTCCAAACCAAAAGCTCGCTGGACTTTGAGTCGAGCGCCACTCGACTGGTCAAGCACCACCCTCGACCGGTCGAGCCATGAGGAGAAAATCCCTATCAAATCTCTCCCTTTTCGACTTAGGAAGAATTCATCTTCTTCAAGCAGCCAGGTTTCTACAAACCTCAAACTTGCCCTTGAGCAGAGCTTTGGTCATTATGTCTAACCCATTATCGTCCGTGTGGACCTTCTTAAACTGTAACACCTTCTATTCTAAAGTATCTCTGATCCAGTGATTCTGAATCTCTATGTGCTTCGACTTGGAGTGCTGATTTGGATTCTTGCTCAAGTGTATAGCACTTTGACTATCGCAATAAACCACGTGATGCTCCTGCTTCAGGCTAAGTTCCTATATGAACCTCTTCATCCAAAGCATTTGTTACATGCCTCTGTGACTGCAATGTACTCTCGGCCTCTGTCGTTGACAATGCTACGACCTTCTGTAGCTTGCTCTACCAAGAGATCGCTCCCTCTGCAAACGTGAACATGAACCCCCGATGTAGACTTCCTAGAGTCTATGTCGTCTGCCATATCTGCATCTGTGTAACCCTCTAACATAGGTCTTCCGTCACCATAGCATAGGCTCAACCTGGATGAGCCTCTTAGATACCTCAGTATCCATTTCATCATATCATAGGTGTGGTTCTTATGCAAGAATTTCATCTCCTCTTGCATAGCTTTCAACTACTTCCCCTTATGCTCGTCGGCTAGGGCCTCAGAATAATCTTTTGGCTCTCCCCCATCAGTGAGTATAATGTACTCATGCGGCGAGTACCTCTCAGACAGATGTCTGTCCCTAGATGACCTCCTCACCTGTAGCTCAACAGGTGGATCAAGTGGGGCTGCTCTCCCAGTCCATCTTTTGTTGGAACTCTCTCGTCCTTTGCACTTGTTGTACTCCCCTGTCATCAGGCACCACGGGAGGAATAACCAGATCCATATCCACTAGCTCTTCTGAACTAGGCTGCTTCTTTTCTGGCTTACAAATGTCTTCAATACATTAGTTTTCAAAGAGAACCATATCTCTGCTCCTGGAGAGCTTCTTCTCAGTCGGATCCCACAATCTGTAGCCGAACTTTTCATCACCGTACCCAAAGAACACACATTACCTGATCTTCATATCGAGCTTTGTAACGCCCTGTACTTTCCAGTACTCGAGTGTTACCACGTAGATTAATTTAATATAAATACAAAAGATATATGTATATATAAATAATGCAAACCAAATATATATACACTATGAAATGTATATACCTTGTAAAGGCTTAAAATTTCATGTTAAAATGATACGTATATATTTAATATATATGAGATATTTTGAAAATAACATTATATTAAATAAATATAATGAGTGGTAATTTCACAATATATAATTGAACTATAAATATTAGCGTAGCATTAAATATCTTTTATAAATACGTAAACAAAAATTTATAGATATTTTAAATAAAATCGTGTATTATTTAACAATGTGATTTCAAATATGATATTGTACAATTTTCAATTCATATGTATATATAATATGATATTGTAAATTATGAGTTCTATATTAATAAATAGGTGATCAATTGCATGTAATTAATAATATGTTAGTATTAAAGGTATATATAAATATATGTATGAGATTTTAAATATATTGTAATTATAAGTAATTTACAAAAATAATAATAATAATAATAAATTATATTAATGTTAGTATTGGTTAGTACTATATGGCGAAAACCTTACGAATGGCCCATTAGGTCCTTTTAACCATTGATGATCGATTTCGGGATGGCCTGATCGTCAGATCGATGTAAATCCATGAATGAGACCCAAATCAAGCTACGGGCCCCACCTGAGAATTGGATCCACCTGATTTTTCGGTCAGAGGCCATGTCCGAGACCTCAGAAGTTAATAATTGGTGTGGATTTGATCATACACATTGGTGGACCCCATTTAGAGGCAACGCATGAGCACTATCCACGTGCAGCAGCGGTGCACTGGACTGCACTGCCAGTCAAGTCGGACTGACCCGACATTTTCCAAAAATGGGAAGACGTCTTCTGCCCGCACCCTGACAAACGGACAAGGAACGTCTGTTTGAGACGCGTTATGGCCCACCAAAAATCAGTCGATTCGCAGATCATAACCGTCCATCGTGTCCAGGGCTTGGGCCCCTCCAAAACCCAACTTTCACAATCGATTTTCATGCACGTGTGGACGCACGATCCTGGCTGTAAACCAGCCCTACAAACACATCATTTTTAAAAACAGAAACTGTAGCCACTCCACGTCAGCGATCCGTGTAAGCCTCCTCTTCTCGCATCTCCACCGTTCAAACCGGAGTGATCTCGACCGTCCTAAGCTAGGTTTTAGGAAAGAAAGAGAATAAGAGAGAGAAAATCGTCTACCTCCTCCCAAGCTCAAACTCATCACCTAAACTCTCATGAAATGCCTAAAGGCCTCCTCCACAAGCTTCCTTGGGCCTACCCACACCATCCACAGTGAACGGATCGAAAGAAGAAAGCTCCATGTGCAATCCACCATTATCACCCGCCTCATCTTCCTCGCCAAAACTCCGCGCACGATCACCATTTCGGCTCATTGGGTTGCTGAGATTCTAAGACTAGTTCAACCTCGGATTGGGAGTGGATGCAGGAGGAGGAAAATGAAAGGAAGGAGAAGAAAAGAAAGAAGAGATCAGAGGAGAAGAAACAAGAGAGAGAGAGAGAGAGGGCTGGTGCGTCGTTGCACCAGCATGAACCAAGGCGAGTTGACTCACTGTCGAGTCGTGTTGTGCCAGCTGAATCATCCCTAGCTGTGGGATGTGGACCCCACAATGATGATAATGTTTTAATTAACACCTCCATCTGTGGCCCCAGCAGCAGAACGCCTGCCGTATTGACGTTATCGAGTTCTGTGGGTCTCACTGAGGTATGTGTCATTCAACGCCGTCCATCCATTTTGCTTGAGGTGGGACCCACCCACCTCAAATGTACGTGTTTCATCTATGCCATCTGTAAATCCAGACGGTGAGTCCCACGCAGCTCTGTGTTGCTGTTGACGTCACCAAGTTTTGTGGGCCCCACCGTCAGCAGATGCGATTCTAGGCCGTCCATCCCAAACTGGAGGCTGGCGCCTCTCTTATGAATATAAATATATTGTAATATATTTATAATATAATATATTATATTATGTTGTAATACAAGGCTGACACTGTGGGTCCGATCCCGAGGTATGTGATATCCCAACCGTCCATCTGGATGGTGGTGTAAAGCCACCTTGGTGTATGTGTTACAACCAAACCGCCCATCCAAATGGTGAGCTCGTCATAAGGCCTGAGACAAAAATGAAAAATGAGGCAGATTTACCAAGTGGGCTTCGCTGTAGAAATTAGTGGAGAATTAAACACCTACCATTGAAATCCATATGAACAAATTGGACGGAAAATAAACGTTAGGTGGGCCACACGGCATCATCGGGTGGGCCTCACCATCAGGTGTAGTGGGCCGGTCCCACTTGGGT
This sequence comes from Magnolia officinalis, assembly GCA_021015155.1. NCBI lineage: Eukaryota > Viridiplantae > Streptophyta > Magnoliopsida > Magnoliales > Magnoliaceae > Magnolia > Magnolia officinalis. The sequence goes on from JAJHSJ010000001.1 coordinate 117,892,008, forward strand.
TTAGATTGGACTCAATAACTGGGCCTCCCTATTATGGCAAAAGTCTGGTGGGCCTAGTCACTTTAAAACAAGCCCAAGAAACCTAACTTTGGAAACTCTTGTCTTATGCAAACTGATCTCCCTAGGAAACTGCTTGCGTAACTTGGGCCCACTATCTACGCGCGAGAATCAGATCAAGGGCTGTACTACGACCTCTCTGGTGATGAATCTTTTCCCTTGAGCTTTCCTCTTCCTTGTTAGCTTAAGTAGTAGTTTATTTTATTTTAATTGATAATTGACATCTCTGATTCATGATAACTTGTGTTAGATATTGAATCTGATTATCAATCATATGTTCAACACTTAGTTTGTATGAATATCAACATGCTGTACTTGAATATCCGTCATGTTTATAGATTGTTTATGAATTGTTTATAAACCTTGAACTATGACACTTACTAAATGTCTACCTAAATCGGTTGCTTGCAAATTCAGATAATAATGTTTGGAATTAATCATGCATACATGGCACTCCTATTTTAAAATGGACTAACTGTTGGAAATGTCCATCTTTCTTATTTGGGATGAGCTAACTGTTTGAAAGGCTCATTCTCTTGCTTAGTGGACCGACTTTTGAAAGGCCCATCTTATTGCTTGAATGAGCTGACTGTTTGAAATGTCTATTCTTGTCTAAGTGCACCGACTGTTTGAAAGGCCCACTATCTTACTTGAGCGGGTCGACTGTTTGAAAGACCTGTTCCTTTGCAAGTTGAATGAGTCAACTGTTTTGAAAAACCCATTCTCTTGCCTGGGTGGACTGACTGTTTGAAAGGTCCATTCCCCTGTTCGGGATGAGCTGACTGTTTGAAAGGCCCATCCCCAGGCCTGAATGAGCTGACTGTTTGAAAGACCCATTCATGTCTAAGTGAGCCGACTGTTTGAAAGGTCCACTACTCTGCAAGTTGAATGAGCTGACTGTTTGAAAGGCCCATTCCCTTGCATGAATGGATTGACTATTTGAAAGGTCCATTCACTTGGCCAACTGGATGTGCATCCCCAGTTGATGTGCATTCACGCATCCATGCACTTAAACAAGATTGCATAATGAAATGTTTTGTATGTTTTAAAACTATGCTTAACTAATGCGGCGGTGTGTAATCTTGAGGGGAATTCACACTGAGCTGGCCACTCATTCATCGAATATATAACCGTACAGGTAGTATAGGTGGCTTAGGTGATATTCAGGTTCAGTCTGATGAGAGGCCATTATGATTGACAAGGATGCGTGGCTGTATCTACCTCGAGAAGCTGCGTGATCTTGCGGCTTTCATTTATACGCATTCTAGGTTTTTCTCATGTATTGAATCATGTAAATTCTTGCAGTTGTTCAGATGGAGACATTGGTTTATATAAGTCATTATGGGCATCTCCTTGTATATCCTAAATGTAAATGAAGACTTTCCTTTATGTTGATTTGTCCATCCTACGCTCATCTGCTTACTCTGATGAAAAAAAATATTACATATTAAAGTTGACTATCCTTTAAGGTTAACAACTCGAATTTTTGGGAAATGGGTCGTATACTCGGGTCCTGAAAAGTTGGGGCTTTGCAAGCTTGGACCTCTCGTCATTTAGTACGTGAACGGATGCCCTGCATCCAAATACCCTGAGATGACTGCACGATGGATCTTGTCCATTCCACACCTTCTCGGGTACTTCTCCATTCAAAGGGGCTGATGGAGACATGTTTATCAAATACACTGCCGTGTGCATTGCTTCTCCCCAGAACGTCTTGGACAACTTCGCATGGGATAACATGCATCTGATTATCTCTACAATGGTGCGATTCATTCGTTCAGCCACACCATTATGTTGGGGGGTCTTGGGAACCGTCTGTTCATACCGTATACCCAGAGACTTACATACTCATGGAAGCCACCAATGTACTCACCACCATTGTCAGTGCTGATGCACTTTAATGATCTGTCAGTCTCTCTCTCGACCATAGCATGAAACAATTTAAATACACCAAAGACCTCGTCCTTGGATTCCAAAGATAAACCCAAACCCTCCTAGATGCGTTATCTATAAAAGTGACAAAATACAATGCCCCACCCAAGGTTTTTGTCCTCATAGGACCACAAACATCAGAATAAACCAAATCTAATGCATACACTTTATTAACATGAGAAGCAGATTTAACAAATGAAACTCTATGCTGTTTCCCTGATAAATAATCAATACAGGTTTTGAGAGGTATAACCGTCACGTCTGAAAGGAGCCACTTCTTTGCTAGTAGCTGAAGCCCTTTTTCACTCATGTGGCTTAGACGCCTGTGCCACATATCGATAGTTGAATCTTCTGTTGCGTTCAACCCACCCTTGCACACACTGACACTTGCCTTGTAAAGGGTGCAACACTTCTTTCCTCTGACCGCGATCGATGAACCCTTGATGAGCTTCCAACGCCCACCAACAAATCGGATTTCATAGCCATCATCATCCAACCTTCCCATCGATATCAAGTTGAGGCGAAAGTCTGGAATGTGTCTCACATCCCTGAGAACCAATGTGCAGCCCACATCAGTCTTCACACAAATATCATCGACCCCTACGATCTTCGATATGCCAGAATTACCCATCTTCACGGTCCCAAAGTCACTTGACTTGCAGCTTATAAAGAAGTCCCTACGTAGAGTCGCATGAAACGAGGCTCCCCAGTCTATCACCCAGTCGGTGTCCTGACTCGTAGCCGTGAGACAAACATCATGATCTGCCGAAAGAATAACTACGACGTCACCATTAGAAGCGACCGCAGTGGAATCTGATTAATCTTCCTTCTCCTTTCCTTTTCTTTTCTTGTCTCCTTCTTATTACAACATTCATGCTTGTAGTGACAATTCTTCTTACAATTCCAGCATTCAACATCCTTCCTGGTACTCGACTTGCCTCTTGATTTATCTCGGGCCTTCCCGCCCTTTCTGTTCTTTCCTCTCTCTCGTTCTTGTGTCACAAGGGCCTCTTGTAAGTAGACCCCTGAGACTTCCTCATTGTCTCCTCATTGAAGAGACAACTAGTTACTTGTTCCATGAACACCTTTCCGTCTGGCTCGAAGTTACTCAAAGACACCACCAATGTCTCCCAACTATCAGGCAATGAGCTAAGTAATAATAAAGCCTGTGATTCATCGTCCAGGACCATCTTCGTAGCAGAGAGCTGGTTCAATATATTGTTGACCTCATTCATGTGCTCAGCCACATAACCACCATCTTTGAACTTAAGATTCACAAGTTGTCTTATTAGAAAAATCTTATTACCAGCTGTCTTCCTCTCATACAACCATTGCAATTTCAATCATAAGCTAGCGGATGAGGTCTCCATAGACACATGGTGGAATACGGAATCATCCAACCATTGTCTAATAAACCCCACCGCCTTCCGGTCCAATTTCTTCAAATCATCATCTATCATATCCTTTGTTTTTGCTGATATTTCTAAGATTGGAGCATACAAGTCCTTGCAATAAAGCAAGTCCACCATCTTAGCCTTTCATATAGTCCAGTTAGAACCATTGAGACTGATCATCCTTGATGAGCCACCTTCCATAATTTAGGACTGATCCCACTCCGTTCAACCAACCTGAACTCACTGATACCACTTTGTTGGGGGTCGTTGCACAAAACCTTAGGATCTAGCCTCTTAAAAACATCAGAATTATGTAATAATAAAGTAATGAAATAAATCAAAGCACAAACCACACGACACAAGGAATTTTTACGTGAAAAACCTTCAAAGAGGTAAAAACCACGAAACTTAGTCCAGAGTAACAATCCACTTTGAAGTAGAACTTTACAACCAATCACAAGCACACACCGCTTGGATCAAACCTTCTTCACTCACGCAGGAGTAAATAAACAATAAGAGAATAAGAAAAACAGAGAGATCTCACCGATCACGAGGACGTAGAAGCGTTGAGACGTCGATTGCACAATAGATCACCTCTACGAGCATAACCCTCCCTTCCACAAGCTTCCTCTCTCTCTCTTTTCTCTCTCTCTCTCTCACACCTTGGTCGTAAAAAACCCTTAGCACAATAGCTTTTGAAAGCCTTCTTAATACCTTAGAAAAGTCCTAGGGACCCCTATTTATAGTTTTGGCAACTTCCTTCCGCACCTTGGCGAAAATCGCCTCAAATTTACGCAGTCCGCACAAAATCTGGACATGAATCTGCGTAACTTCGACTGGTCGAACAGAGTCCTCGACCGGTCGAGCACCTCCCTCGACTGGTCAAGCACCTCAAAATTTCCAAACCAAAAGCTCGCTGGACTTTGAGTCGAGCGCCACTCGACTGGTCGAGCACCACCCTCGACCAGTTGAGCGAGGCACTCAACTGGTCGAGCCATGAGGAGAAAACCCCCATTAATTAAGGCCATTTTAAGGAGCCTAGGCTTGAGTTATCTAGAACTAGTGCTCCTCTGATTAACCTCGAAAGGTCAGATTTGCGCCTGTAAATTCTGTCTGGGCATCTGTCACTTGCCATTCTAGCTAACGCATCAGCCACCGCATTCACTTCACGGAATATGTGATCGAAGATGAGATTAAGATTGCGCCTTTAAGACTGAATATCACCCATCATATACCAGATTTTACAGGGGCTTGAAGCTAACGAGTCCTCCGCCGCATTTGCTATGATTTTGGAGTCAGATTATACTATCACATTGGTCAGGCCCAGGTTGGAACAAATGATCTGGCCATCAAGCATGGCCTAGGCTTCTGCTACCGTATTTGAACAACCCCATAATATTTGCAGAAGGCAAAAACCAGTCTACCTGTATGGTCTCTGCAGACACCTCCTCCACCACTTTCCCCTGGATTGTTTCTCGAAGAACCGTCTATGTTTAATTTCAGCCAGCCTATGGGAGGTTTAAACCATCTGACAATGAAAGGTTTACCTGCGGATGGGGGGTTTGAGCTTTTGATCTTCAAAGTCTAGAGGATGATGTTGTCGGCCATGGAATTCTTGTCCTCCACTTGAATGGACGATCCTATTTCTCTCAGCCAACATGAAACCTTGGAGATGATAAGGTTTTCTGACATTTTGTGGCCCTCGAACCGGGCGACATTTCTGTTGAGCCAAATCTCCCATATGAATAAACAGGGGAGGAGACCAATAAGAGTGGAAATATGTGATTTCTCACTAGCCTTTGAGGTCCATTGCTGGATACGCAGAAGGATGGGTTGGTTGCGGATGAAGGGTATATCGAACAGCTGATAGAAGTACCACCAGACGTTCCCTGCTATTGTTACCTGGCAAAATAGATGGTCTAACGTCTCCACTACGTCGAATGCATGGTCAGAGAAGGAGAGATCTGTTGTTAACCGTTGTTCTGCTGGTATTGGAGGGGACTGAAAGCAAAGGATGTTGGAGAATGAATCCCATTCCCCTGATGAAAACCTAAGGGAGGAATTGATAGAGACGGATGGAGAGTGGGAGCTGATCTGCAACATTCACATCTGGATACGATGTTGACACCAAATCGCTGCACCGTTGTGTTAACCGGAATAGCCATATGAACAGTTTTACAGGCAAAAATTGAAATTTTCGAAGGAAGGAGGTTATGCCAAATCCATTTAGTCCAATGGACTTTGGGCTGATGCTGTCTAATTCCATTCCAAGCAGATTTTAGAGTAAAACTACCTGATGGGGATAAGTCCCATATTAGCTTGTCTACACGATTAGACAGGGCCACCTTTAATGCTGAAATTGACTGCATTGCTGCTAGGGTAATGAAGTCCTGGATGTCTGAAAAATTCCTTCTGCTTGATAGGGGGTTGAAATCACTAACCTTAGCACTCATAAATGGATGAGGGACGGGCCTCACTATTGCCCCTGCAAGCATCCCACCACCCGACCAGTTGTGTATCCAAAAGTAGGGCTGAAAGTTGGGCGGGTTCAACCTGACCGACCCGTGACCGACCTGACATTGGGTTGGGCTCGGGCAGGATATTTTGAGTCCGATCTTAAGCTTAGGCTATACAAACACCAACCCGATAAAACTTGGGTTGGGCTCGGGTTGAGGTCTCAGGTTGCCCGACCCAACCCGAACCCGATCAATATATAAGTTACTTATAAATTATAATTGAGTGTGGATCGTTTGTGTCGAAGGCACACTAGTGATGTCGAGTCTCATTTGTCCACGTCATTTCCAAGGACTCAAGCTAACAACATATGCCAGATTTCTCTCTCCCAAATAGACTTCATGTTATGCTACATGACTTTTAAAGGAGTAGTTGTCTTATATTTTAGCTTGTTTTTTAAAGAAAAAAATGAAGTTCTTTATAATGAATAATCACATATATAATTAATAAAATTATAGATACAAAAAATAAGTCCTATATTGAAATATAATAAACTAATATAATAACGAAAATATTAGCATGTATATACCCGACCAACCCGATCAACCCGACCGAGCCTGCTTGGATTGGGCTTGGGTTGAGAATTCCCAACCCGAGATTGGGTTGGGTTGGGTTAGGGTTGAGCACCAACCCGACCCAACCCGCCCGACTTTCAGCCCTATCCGGAAGCTGATGTTACCTTCTCCAATGAGCCATCTGGAATGTAAGAGAGTGAATGGTAATGCTTTGAAGAGTTCCTTCCAGGCCGAAGAGGAGACCGAGCTTACTACTCCTTTTTTAAAGATGAGTTTCCAGAGGTATTTTGTTGAGATGAATTTGGTCCAAAGGGACTTGCTCTCCAGAAGATTCGAACACATTTTGATTCTAAAAGCAAGCATGACTTCTTCTATGTTCCTGATTCCCAAACCACCTTCTTGGATTGTAATACATAGCTTCGACCATTTGACCCAATGCCTTTTGTTTCCTTCTTCAGTGCTGCCCCAAAAGAAATTGGTGAAAGCTCTTTCCAAAAATTTACTGACAGACTTTGGAATGTTGATTGCAGATAGCAGATAGATGGGGATGCTAGTTAGAACGTCTTTGATGAGAATCAATTTTGTTGCCGGATTAAGGAATTTTGCTTTCCAACCTTCAATTTTACTGATGATCTTTTGAATGATCGGCTGCAAGAGCAGACTTTTGATTTTACCTTTAGATAGAGGAACTCTCAGGTATGTAGTTGGAAGGAAGGCTCGTTTGAATCCTATAAGTTTGGTCAGACTTTGGGCTTTACATCTGGAAGATTTTTTTGGGGCAATGATGGCTATCTTGGACGCATTAACCTTTTGGCCCGAAGCATTTTCATAATCTCGAACAAATTCGAGGAGATTACGCACATTGGACTGCCTACCATTGAGAAAAAGAATAACATCATCAACAAAAAACAAGTGAGTGATTGTAGGACAATTCTGGGGAAGGTTGAATGGTTGACAGATTCCAGATGAGAAAAGCTTGGAGACGCCCCTACTGAATACTTCTGCTGCAAGAATGAAGATCGACGAAGAAAGAAGCCAAAGCTTCTACCGTTAATGAGAATGGAAAACCCAACATCTTTCCAACAACGTTCTAACTGAGTAATCCATAATTGATTAAACCCAAATTTCTGTAGCACTTGAGAAATGAAGTTCCATTCCAAGCGGTCGTAGGCCTTTTCCATATCTAGTTTGATGATGAAGTTGCCCCCATAAACTTTTCGATCAATCTCATGAGTCATCTCTCTTGCAATGGAGATATTTTCGGATATCGATTTACCTTTGACAAAAACCCCTTGCTCTTGGGAAATAAGAATTGGGAGAGTATGAGCCAGCTAGATGCCATAATCTTGGAGAATATCTTCATTATGCATTTACATAAGAATTGGGAGAGTATGAGCCAACTAGATGCCATAATCTTGGAGAATATCTTCATGAAATCTGTGACATATGATGGGTTCTTTTTCTTTGGGATTATGCAGATTTGGGTGCATTAGAAGGCTTTTGGGACTGGACCACCATTGAGGAATTCTTTAGCCGCATCAAAAAGGTCTTTACCTATCACTTCCCAGCATGAGGAATAAAAGGCTCCACCATAACAATCAGGTCCCGGGGCGCTATCAATCGGAATAGACGTAACCGCTTGCTTGACTTCCTCCAACGTAAGTGGTCTCAAAAGACTCGCATTCATTTGATCATTTACCAATCTCGGGATGCAGTTGAGAATCCGATGGTTAGAGTTGTAGCCTTCAGAGGAGAAGAGCTGTTTGAAATACTTTCCAACTTCTTCACCTATCTCTTCCATTTTCTTGATAATTCCACCTGAGGTCGTCTTCAATTTGGAAATAATTAATCTTTTGTGCTTGATTAAGACGAAGTTGTAAAAAAATCTTGTGTTTCTATCACCTTCCTTAAGCCATTGATTCCTTGAATTTTGTTTCCAAAAAAGTTCCTCTTGAAGCTGGGCTTTTTCCAGATTCACCTGGGCTAGGTTGAGCTTGATCAAATTTGATTCAGACTGCGTGTTGAGGAGGTTAAGCTCAGCCCTGTTCACTTCATTTTCAGCCTCTTGAACGTTTTTGTTGACATCTCCAAATGCCTTGTTCCATGCCTTCATTCTAGACTTCAGAAGCTTCAACTTGATATAGAATCTGTACATTGGTGTTACAGCAACATCATTGTTCCAGTAATCTGAAATAACCTTCCTGAAATCATCATGGGCAGTCCACATTCGCTGAAATTTGAAAGGATGGGGAAATTTTGCTGATTCATCTTGAAAAGTGAGGAGCAAAGGAGAGTGATCGGAGTGGGATCTTGTAAGGTGATCGACCTTAGATGTTGGGAAAGTTCTCAACCAGTCAGCGTTGATTAACATTCTGTCTAGCCTGGCCCATCGATGACTTCTGCTCACTCTATTGTTGCACCAGGTTAAAGGGGAGCCTGAATATCCCGCATCTATCAGACCCGTATCATTGAGCACATCACGTGTACGATGTTTGATTGGATCACGTGCCATTGTAAGAGATGGATTAACGTTTATATACTCATCCTAACAACTTTGAAACGTGTTTTGCAAGCGCTATCTCTAACCACGTAACATGAGCCAATTAAAGCTTGTCACATACTTGATGGTACCCTAGATCCACCAAATCCACATCCGTTGGAAGGGACACGAATTTAATGGATTTAGAGAACCACTAAGCTTGTTGGATATGTGATTGTGGGGCCCACCTTAATATATGTGTTTAATATTTATGCTTTCCATCCGTTTTGCAAGCTTATTTTAAGGCATAAGCAAAAAGATAAGGCAAATCCAACTCTTAAGTGAACCACATAAATCAAATGTCCAAGACCGTACCCCGAATTGTGCAATTTAGATTAAGACCCACAAATGTGAGTTATGTGAGTCGCCAAAGTTTTTTAATTACAAAACCTATATATATAAAATTCATTTGGGTTAGGGTTAGAAAATCTGAAATTTAAGAGTTTTTTAAGGATTTTTGGGAGTTTTAGTTGGAATACACCAAATTTACTATCGTTTCTTTCATTTGATCGACTTCTAGTAGTAATTGAAAGTAAGTTTATGCCATATACTTAATTTAGAAAACCAAAATCATATTTTCTTAGTTTTAATCGAATTTCATTTAAAATTTATGTAGGGTTTTAGGCTTTAAAAAAAAAAAAAAATCTTAGATCCTAAACGTTGTTAATACATGGAATCATATCCTAAGGACCTATTTGGGAGCGTTGATTTAAAACCCCTTAGATTTAGAACCCCTTGGATTTGAAACCCCCGGAATTGGAATCCTCTCATTGTGTTTGACACCTAGAATTTAAAATCCCCTCTAATCCAAAAATAGTTATGCATAGTATATTTATAAGGGTTTGAATTTAATTACTAAATCAATTTTAATATTCATAATTAGTGTATGTATGTAATGTTTGACACAATGGTCATAACAAGCCCGTTAAAATATATACTTTGCCTGAAAATGATGAAATTCTAAGTCACAGATGGACCACGAGCACAAGATCACATTCGAGTGACTAACCAATGATTTTTAACCGTTGATTTACATGGATAATGTTTGGACGACATAGATCATAGATCATCATATTAAAGTAATTATAATGATGAAATTAATAATCTAATTGTTTTGGGATATCATCAGTGGGTCGTTTGCCCAATAGATTAATAGTATAGTGACACACATGTTACACATGCAACTCTTAGAAGGATTTTAAATGTAATCCAAGCTTTCATTGTGGATTTCAAAGAGGGGATTTGAAACCCCCAGTTACTTTATGGTGCTAAACATACCAGGGGATTTGAAATCCCAAAATAATAATAATAATAATAATAATCATAATAATAATAATCTATGGTGCCAAATGACTCCCAATGTGAGGACTATTCTTTTGAGTTAGCTTTTCTTAATTCCCGATGGTTTCAGTTGATGAAATTTTTGTATTGATTAAAATTTTATATATATATATATATATATATATATTCAAATGTTAGAATTATTATATGCTTATGATTCTTATGTTATGTGTGTCGTATGAATAACATATTTCTTGGATTGTATAAATTTAGTATTCATTTAAGCTTTGATTATGTGAAAATAAGAAATTGTTCATTTGGCATGCTAAGCCTTTGGTTAAATGTTTAAGTGAGAAATTTGATGGAATATGATTAATCCATGCTTGTGAACATGATTAGGATATTATCAACATGCTTTATTTGAGATTAGTCTCTAAAAAACCACTAAAATTGTGGACCGCCTACTTTAGCCTTAGTTGTCGCGGATTGGTTCTATTGATGGAGGCATAACACAACTGACTGACTCTAGTTTACGCTACTCGTGGGTTGTTTTGCACTCAAAGTCTGTCTAGTATATATTCTCTTAATTTGTTGAATTAGTCTAATCCAAAGATAATCATTATTCTGTAAATGTGGCACATATTCGATTGAATCCAATATACCACGATTACCATTTATATATAGTCATCATTTATAATTGTTTGTAATTGTGATACAGTGAGTTATTTGTTACAGCTCATGGGTCAGGCACGGTGGTATGGGATACTATGTCTGTGCCGTCTCTGACCTGTGGAGGCAAAAGAGCCTGACAGTGAGTCTTGAGTACCAATGGAGTTGACGAGCCTACCATCAATGATTGGGCGACGACCCAAAAACAATATTGATTTGAAAATTGAGTGTTTGTGGTAGTGACCCTCTTGGTCGATAAGTAAATTATTGGATTTTTTAATCCATAAGTTGTGTCGTCTCGAGGTGTTCTCGTAAATCCTTAGCAATTTCATTTTCATGACAGATAATGTTGAATATTGGGCGACAACCTTGAATAGAGTAAGGACTTTGGTGACGAACTATGTGGTTCTTATGGATTTGAATGTTACGTAATTATGGTAATTTGGTTTCGCTAATACAGTTGTTTGAATACGGAATAATAAAAGTTGAACAATTATACATTCATGTGCATATGTACATACCAGGGTTTACATGCTTGGTTGCTCAAGAATTAGTGAAATCTGCCCCTAGCATATTGTGTGTGACAAGAGGCCCATTTATCCCATATTTATATTGTCTGAACCATGCATTCATGCATTTGCATTCATTCATTAAATAACTATATTAGAAAAGTATTTGCAATGTAATGTTTCATTGCTTGAACTTGATCGTGTTGATATTATGTATAACTTAGAGAATGATAACTCTAAGTTGAATACTCTCTCCCACTTGGGATAGTGTTTTAAAACACCAAGAAGATCTCATGCATGCAGGTGTTACCAAGGTCATTATGATTGATGACTGAGAATAACTAGACAGACCTTTACTTCAAAGTTTTCGTTGGAGTCATATACAAAAATATCAAGCTATGAAATTTCTTTTAGACATTAATTTTGGTATCCCTATTACTTGAAGTTGCTGATTATATACAAATCATGGTATGGACACTAATATAATTGTATTTTACTATTTAAATTTTAGTCATTATATAATGTTTCATTTAAATTTCAACAAGTGAGTTAATACCTATTAATTTAATCATTAAATTGCATTCATGCACAAATTAGTGACACCTTGAAATTTAGGATTGTGAATGTACTCGACTCCTAAGTTTCAAGGCTTTTCATCTACATTCCTTTGAAAGTTGTTGAATACTTAATTGGGCCCATCTTTGACAACAACATATGACCCAATCATGTCTAGCCATATTAGATCACTAGGTCAATAGGTAGTTCCCTTCTTAGATATAAGGTCATCTTTCAATGGTCCAAATCATCTATATGATAGACCTTATTTTGGAGGAACAAGAGAATGACAAAAAACAAGAACTCTTAATGTCCGTTGTGACAATATAATTATTTTAGAATATTTTAATTTATAAGTTATTATTTTACATCACTATTCTATTATCACACATCTACACAACCATTTTGGGTCAATTAAAAGGAAAAGGACCCTGTCTAACAACTAAAATCCCTATCATAATTCTAATTTCTAAATCAGTTAAAAACTCACTTGTAAGTGTGATTCCAGTTCTAAGAAGCAAATCCAAGGATTTTTATGAAAACCATCACTTTTAACCATGCCAGTAAATGTGGCATAATGTTGACGAATGCCTTAAATCTGTCTATTTATGCGCTACTCGACCGGTCGAGTGGACTGCTCGACTAGTCGAGGGCTATTCGACTCAAAGTCCAGCGACTTATTTTTTTGGTGTCCAGGCTGCTCGACAGGTCGAGCGGATGGCTCGATCGGTCGAGGGGGTCCTTCGACCAGTCGAGACCCTACTTCGACCAGTCGAAGGTTACGCAACCGGTGTGCGAACTTCGTAAATTTGAGGCGGTTTCCGGACTTTTCCGGACTAGGTGCGTAAGTAGAGTTTCTTAAACTATAAATAGGGGTCCCTATGGCTATTCTAAAGTATTTTAAGGCTTCCTAAAGGTATTCTAAAAGGTTCTAGGGTTATCAAAGGGTGTAGTAAGGGTGAGATTCGAGGTTTTTCGAATCGGGTAAGTCCTCTCTCTTTGTAATTGATGCTTTCATAGTGAAATTCTATCGCTTTGTGCCGTGGTTTTTTCGCACAAGGGTTTTCCACGTTAAATCTATGTGTTCTCTTGTATGTGCTTGGTGCCATTGGATTCCTATCCTAGATCTAGATCTGTGTGATTCTGCAGGCCAAAATCCCAACAAGTGGTATCAGAGAAATCGTTGGGGCACAGATCTGAATCTGAGGGATTAGTAATAATGGCAAGCACTAGGTATGATATTGAGAAGTACTCAAGAAAAAATAATTTTGAGTTATGGAAGATCAAGATGATCAGTTCCTTAATCAAGCAAGGCGAAGATGTTGCTCTTGAGGAGCGAAAGTCTAGTATGACTGATGATGATTGGAATACTCTTGATAAGAAGGCTTTATCATCGATCCGTTTATGTCTCACAGATGAGGTTCTCTATAATGTCATGAGGGAGAAAACAATAGCTAAGTTAAGGGCGAAGTTAGAGGATGTCTATGTGAAAAAATCCTCTAAAAATTGCCTACACTTGAAGCGGCAGTAGTATAACTTTAAGATGACAGAGGGTGGAGATTTGGAGGCTCACATCAGCAACTTTAATAAATTAGTTTGCAAATTACTGGATATGGAGGAAGTGATGAAAGATGAAGAACAAGCATGTATGTTGCTGAATTCTCTTCCGGTGTCTTATGAGTCATTCAAGGACACAATGTGCTTAACGAATAAAACCCTAAGTGTCGACAGCGTTATCTCGGCCCTTCAAGGGAAGGCTATGAGAAAGCTTAACGTCGACATGGGGATATCTTCTGAGGCACTGCTTACAAGGGCTAGGAATTTTAAACAAGGTACAGGTTCTTCAGGTTCTAGGTCCAAATCCAAGGGTAAGGGCAAAGAAAAGGTAAAGCGTTGGAACTGTGTGAAGGAAGGACATATGAAGAATGATTGTGAAAATCATAAATCGAAGAGAGAAAATTCTGAGGCTTTGTATAGGGAGGCCAATGCTGCCACGTCAGATGGATCGAGTAGATGTGATGGTAATATTTTGTGTGTCTACTATCAGGCGACCATACGATGATCGTAAGGACGAGTTGATGCTAGACACAGGAGCGTCTTTTCACATGACTCCTCATCGGAGTTGGTTCACTAGTTACAGAGAGTGCGATGGTGGACAGGTATTTATAGACAATGATATTGCCTGTAATGTTGTGGTTGTTGGTTCGGTGCGCATCAGGATGTTTGATGGGGTGGAGCGTACCTTGACTGATGTCAGGCACGTTCCTAATTTGAAACAGAATCTGATTTCTCTTGGTGTACTTGAGGCAAAAGGATGCAAGTACACAAGTATTGATGGTGCTCTTAAGGTATCTAAGGGGGCACGGATAATCATGAAAGCTCAACGACTCGGTAACTTGTACAGGTTGATCAGGAGCACTTTAAAAGGTGTAGCTGCAGTGGATGTAGCAAATTCCACCTCTGCACGTGTGTGACATGTTGGGCATGGCCACATGAGCGGGCAGGGCAAGAAGGCTGAGACGCTTGGACAGGGATACAAAGTAGGTGGAGCAACCACCTGTGAGAAGAATCACACGGCAAGATCACAGAATATCGGCGAGGTATATGGACGAGTCCAATATCGTAGGGGATTCATCTTCTATTCAGATGGCTCTAGGTGAGCCTGGTGCTGAGAAGTGTAAGGTGATTATGGGCAATATGATGGATTTGTTGTACCAGACCGACATATGAGAGCGGGTGGAGTTTCCAGTGGGCCGGAGAGCGTTTGAATGCAGGTGGATCTTCAAGAGGATACAACATAGATACAAAGCAAGGTTGGTAGCGAAGGGTTATGCTCAGAGAGAAAGGATCGGCTTCTTAGAGATATTTGTGTCGACGGTATAACAGGTATCTATTAGATCCACGATTAGCACTAGTTGGCCAATGTAATCTTGAGCTGGAAAGATGGATGTGGAGTCTACACTTCTATACGGGAAAGTGAAGAGCAGATCTACATGAAGCAACCAAAACGGTTCGAAGTTAAAGGGGCTGAGAAAAGACTTTGCAGGAGGTCGTGGTTCGACTTGTCGCTTAGGCAATGGTTTGATTCCTTCATGGTTAGTCAGGAATTGATGACATGAAGATCGCCAATTATGACATGTCTGAAATCAATGTACTGAAGACTCGGTTAAGTGGGATATTTAGGATGAAGGATCGGGGGGGCTGCAAAGATGGTTCTCGGCATTGAGACTGAAGGATGAGTAGACTTTGGTAATCACAGGAGGAATACCTTGTGTGTAGGTATTGATCAAGGATGTGATGGGCCAGGTAAAGTCGGAGAGCGCTCCCTACACGTCTCTCCTCAAGTTTTTCTCAAAACATGTCCCAAAACAGATGAGGAAAAACAGGATATCTCATGAGCCTTATTCGAATGCGGTTGGCAGTGTATGTCATGGTCTGGATTAGACCAGTTATTTCATAAGCAATCAGTATTGTGAGTAAGTACCTCGGTAAGTAATATTGGGTAGCGGTGAGATGGTAAGAAGACTACGTCTTTTCTTTGGGAAGAGAGGAGCAAAGGTGGTTGGGCATGTGGATTTAGATCCGACAGACATAATCAACATGAATGTTCCTGCAGAGTCTGTGCAACTTCTCTGGGCTTGGCGATGGCATAAAAGAAGGATGAAGTGTGACGAGAAGCGTTAACTGAAGCTATGATATGATGCAGAGATAAGAGAAGAGGGCAGCAAGATATACGGTTGAAAATTGAAGGCATGGTGGAGATTGTTAACAGATGCCTTAAATCTGTCTATTTATGCATTGCTCGACCAGTCGAGTGGGCCGCTCGACTAGTCGAGGGCTGTTCAACTCAAAGTCCAGCGACTTATGTTTTTTGGTGTCCGGGCGGCTCGACTGGTCGAGAGGGTCCTTCAACCAATCGAGGCCCTCCTTCGACCAGTTGAGGGTTACGCAGCCAGTGTGCGGACTGCGTAAATTTGAGGTAGTTTCCGGACTTTTCTGGACTAGATGCGTAAGTGGAGTTTCTTAAATTATAAATAGGGGTCCCTAGGGCTATTCTAAAGTATTATAAGGCTTCATAAAGGTATTCTAAAGGGTTCTAGGGTTATCAAAGGATATAGCAAGGGGTGGATTCGAAGTTGTTCGAATCGGGTAAGTCCTCTCTCTTTGTAATTGATGCTTTGTGGAATTTTGTCATTTTGTGCCGTGGTTTTTTCCAGCAAGGGTTTTCCACATTAACTCTGTGTGTTCTCTTATATGTGCTTGGTGCCATTGGATTTCTATTCTAGATCTAGATTTGTGTGATTCCACAGGCCAAAATCCCAACACATAATTATCTTGTTATATTTATTATATTGACTCGAAGTATGGTACATGTCACCTGCGGAGCAAGGAAGGAATAGAAAGAGGGGTCCTCTAAAACATTTGTTACACCTGTATTATAAAACACCTGAGTTTGTGAGGCCACCATATTTTAATTGTAAAATTCAATATGCGCATCAAGTTATATACTGGTTTATCTTTCATCAAACCCATTACTGAGGTCCAAGTCACTGGAATGAAGAGAACATACAATAATCAGCATGAAAAAAAAAGACTCAAATGAACCGGAAGCCTGTGAATTTAGCAGTTAGAGGAGCACTTTTACATTGTTAAAGTTTGGTTGCCAACCAACTACATTTTTACAATGAACTGGCCTTGTTTAACAATGATATCAAGACTAATTGTAAGGATGAAAATGTCCAAAACTATTGAAGTTATCTATAATGGAGATTATATTTATTACTAATACAAATATTTTAATCTAATTACTAAATATAGGGTCGAGTCAGCTCAATTGAGTCAGCTTGATTGAGTCTTCAAGTTAAAGAAAATTCTAAATCACCCATTAGTTATGAGAGATGATAATTAATATAGCTGCACAGCTACAAATATCAGAGATTGATTGTGAGGGTGGACCTACTTTGGTTCTCAGCTAGGCTGACAGATCACGATGGGACCTCGTGATTCGAGAATCTCCCATCGATTATCAACAAAACCTTAGGCTTTTTGACCTAATTAAGAGACCCATGTGAGTAACAGATGGTCCAGGATCTTGTTAATGACCATTGACCTACCTAACTCCTATTAGAAAATGTCACCTTAAAAGTCATCATTAGCCAACTAATCATACATCCTCCTTCTCCCTCTCTCTGTAACGAAGATGACGGGTGTGGGATCTGGATCGTTCATCTGGTGGGTCCCACTCGGAACGTGCGTCGGGCTGAACATCGGGCAGCAAACACGGGGAAAACCGTATTATTCATCAGGTGGGGTCCCGAAAATTGGGCTGGCCCATTGATAAGGTGGGGCCGTACATGTAGATTCAACTTGGCCCACATTATCTACAAATCAGCCTATTTACCGTATACCCAACTGCTGAATGGCTTAGATGACACACACGTGTGCCAGCTTACACGTCGGCCCCTTCTCCACCTCAATCGGCCGGCAGCTCTCTCTGGATACAAACGCTGACTGTGTGGCACGTAGTTGGATAGGCTACACTTTGTCTATGGATGATGCTGACTCGGATCCACGTTATGGTAGATGGATTTTTTTGGCTGACCCAAATCGTTCGTAGACCACACATTTATATACAAACGCTTTAGTAAGCATTCAATTATTCAATTGTCCTCCATTATCACCAAAAAAGAATCATTTTTTAAGGCCATGAAATGAAATTAATATTTTGGTGGACCTGGATTGCATGGGTTGCCTGCAGTGGCCAAATATAATGGTATTTGATTCGGCCACGTGTCACTATTTAGAGACGGCCGAATTTAATATGCACCTGACTCAAATCATGCCGTCAGGTCTCCGTGGATGTTTGTAGTGGATATATATATATACACACACACACACACAAAGCTTCTATGCGGCCGACCTCATGGGAACTTCCCATGAGATTGAGCTATGTGGATCCCACCATAATATATGCCGAACATCAACACTGTGTATTTTTTGAGTCCCCTTTTAAATTATGGGATATCCCAAAGATCAACTGTATACGAACTCAGATGGGCCATACCATCTAAAATCATGTGAAGACATGCCTAAAACATCTTGGTGGGGCCCACCTGAAATTTGGACGCGTCTGAAACTTGGTCTGACCCCTCATCCAAGTGGGACACACATGATGGATGGGCTGGATATGTGAACCACATCTCTGTGGCCCAACAAATGATAATGAATGTTTTAATGGAGGATAACCCCTCTCAACTTTTGTATGCGGTGTGGCCCACAAAAGCTATGGATTGAGATTTGAGTTTTAATCCTGAAGCCTAGCATGGAATTTTGCATCTGACTAATGGGGTAGATGTTTGACATCCATCACGGTGTGGCCCACACAGCTGGACCTCATGGGTAGTTCCCATGAGGAGGTCGACCGCATAGAACCATTACCGACCACTTAGATTAGACTTACGTTTTGTTATTTATCAATGGCTAGGCATTGTTTTCTATCCTGTGGCTCATCTGATGAGCAGACGGGGCTGATGTTTGCATTAGCATATTATTATACAAGTACAACCTCTTAGAACGGTTGGATGTCACGTGCACTTGATATGCTAGAAGTTATCTGCTGGGTGGACCCTACCTCACCTTGGGTCCAACCAGCTATATGCTACCATGGCATAAATACATGAGATTTAATCCATCTATTAGGTTGGTCTGACTTTGTACATGTTTTCTGAAAAATAAAGCCTGGTCCAATCAGCATGTGGACACCAATAATATATAGGGTTAGAAATTTTCAGCCAAGTTTTTCAGGGCTGTACATTTGTTTTTCTACCTGTGGCCCACCTGACTGGTGGATCAACCTGATTCGTGCGCAGGGGCAACAATATAGTGGTTCCATTCTGATGAGTGGTTTGGATTTCGGACCTATGGTGCCATGCTACTGCATGTGTGGCATGTACATGGGCTTTTTTGCACAAGCGGGTGGGCTTAGGCTCTTAGCGAAGCTCATATAATAAACATCACTCCTTTTTCTAATATTGTATGAGCCGTGTGGACGACCGTTTCCCTCACTATTCACGTCGATCACGCCTCCCTGAAGGAATATAAAACTGTGAAAGAATTGCCGACGCGTAACAAGGAAGATTGGGCCTATTTTAATATAAATGATCCTAACCGTCCATTCTATAGCGTATTTGTTGGCACGTTAGATCATCTGATCGATGCAATTTTTTGCATGGTTAGCCATGAAATGTGTTCTGAACATAATGGACGGTACGGATGAGTCTCTTGAACTGTCCAAGTGGATCATTTATTTAATTGAAAGAGTATATATTAGAAAATTAACTCATAGTTATACACTTTCATGTTGTTTAATAGTAGCGTATGAACGGTTTATGTTTTAGATCGTTGATTATGTTAAGGGGTTTACTATTCTTAGATACAGACCAAAATAACCTTACCTTTTCATGTGAATTACTATGTAGTCTCATGCCCCATGGACAGAAATCGTCCATCTGTGAGGTCCACCATGTTTTGGTTATGTAAAATCCACTCCGGTCATCAGGTGAGAACCTTTATTTGGACCGTACATGCAGAATATAAGTTGGATAACATTATATGGGCCATACCAATGGGAACAATGTAAAATTACTCTCATAACCTCTAAGTTCATATGGTGTGGCCTAACTGAGCCTTGTACAGTTGAACTAGGCTGTTTTTTTATATGATCTCTTCATCCTAGTGAGTAACGGGTTTGATGAAAGATATACGGTACGGGAGGCCACATACAAATCTATGGTTGGCATCTCATTATTTGTGGCCTAACTTCATAGGGTGGATTTTACATATACAAGATTGTGGGTCCCACAGACTTAGTGTAGCCCATGGCTATGCAGAAGCCTACTCTCGGACTGGTCTGTTGGTTGCATGGGTCACATGGTTTACATGCCGTGGCTAAAAAATCAGCCCGGTGGCTCATCAAGTGGGTTACTCATGCACATTGGCCTGGGGGTTGAGAGTTGTGTTTGAGCTGGGTTCGCTCCTAGCATTCCTTGGGGGCTGGGGATGGTTCAACCTCCGATTTTTATTTTATTTTATTTTAATTTTTTTTGGGGGGTTAGCTTGTTAGTACACCACATTGTGGTTCACACTACAGTGTTAGCCACCCCCACTAGCTAGGGAATCGGTACCAAGACCTCAGTGTTGAAACGAGGTATCTTTCACTTAGCCTACCACTTGAGCCAAAGTCTGATTTTGAGCTGCTTGAGCTGCTCTATTCAATATGTTGATTTTGCATGGCCCGGGCCTGTCGCATCGTCGGCTATTTCTCGCAACGTTGGTGTCCATGGATGTGATAGAGAGGGCATCAATGAGAAAATGACATTTTGTCTGTAGCCATGTCGAGAATTGGATGGACGGCAATACATGACAACCAAACGGATGCATTGTACCAACATGCGGTAGGTACAGGTGCTAAGTCAGTTCGTTTTCAAGTGACATGATTCAGCTAACTTGCCAGCTAGCATTGTAACAAAATTGGACTGAATTGCACAACATTCTGGTACAAAACATGATGATATGTGGTTTGGACTTTAGCCATAAGTCATTTTATATAGTTCCTGCATGCCAAATGCTCCTGACTGCTCATTCGTGTTGAAATTTTGATTTTAAAATTAAAATATTTTAAAATTTTTGATTTCCCATGAAAAAATAATGTTAAAATTTTCAAAAATATAATTGCAGTTTCTTTAATTCCACATCGAAAAGGTTGAAAGAAATTTTGTAGTTTATAAGTGAATGTTTGTAGTATTTTTACTTGAAAAATTGGAAGTTGAAATGCTCAGGTTGTGTTACGCACTAGACTGCACACGCGAGCGCTCGAACTCAAGCAAATCAAGCTTTAATTTAGTATAACATATTTATACGTGATTCAACCTGATGCTAAAACTAAATAATTTTATTTTTCGGTTGGACTTGTTATTAATCTGATGTATCAAATCAGCAAAAGAGATGTATCTCCTATCATTTCCCAAAATATCAAGGCATTCATAGCGGAGCATTGGCAAAAGACAAATAACTTTGAGCCATTGTAGTGTTGCTTTAACCATTATTAAAATTATAGCATAAATGTACTGATTGGCCCCTAAAAAATTTATAGACCTTGTCTGTGGGGCCCACCATTCTATATGTGTGTGGCATCTAACTTGTCCAACAAGGATTCCACAAAGATCAGGCATACCAACCATTGAGTGGGCCCCACCTTAAAGAACAACAGATAATCACCCAAAAACATCCAAACTCAATGTTTCATGTGAATCATCATTTGTGTCTATCAGGGATTTATATCCGTTATTTATCTTCACTTTTATTTATTTATTTATCTTCACTTTGCTTCATTTCTTTAGCTTTACATGCCTTAATCAATCATCTCATTTGTTTACCATTGAGGATTTATCTTCTCCATGCTAGGCGTTTTTATAAGATGTATTTTTTGCTTGTGTAAAGCTTTTGGATCAGGCTTATGGCAGCAGGTTTTTGGAGTTTTTTTGGACTAGACTTGTTATGATACTGATCTTTTAGACTAGACCTGTTATTGCGTTGAGCTTTTGGATTGGACTCTGTTACCATGTTAGCTTTATGACCAAGCCTGTTTTTCTTGTTACCGGGACATTTAAATATATCGAAAAAGTAATAATTGAACTCCCAACTATCAAAAATGCCAATAATTCATATATTAAAAGTTGTTAAAAGTATTTGCTAGCTCATGCTACTTGTCTTTTTTTCGCTACATTACCAGTAAATTTACTTTTCGCCATATCTTTTAAACTTCGGTTACTCATTTCGAAGTACCTTAACTTTAAAAGAAGTTGCTAGAGTATGTTAAAACAATAGTCTTAGATTAGAGTACTCTTTCACATTTGTTAAAATGTGTATCTATTAAGATCATAGATCTCCCACTTATTTTATATGTTCATGTTAGTCTCAGTGAAATAAATAAGTTACAGTTGTCACAATGAAACATCTTATGGTTTAATATGTAGATGTTAATCTAATTTAGAAGAAGAGCAGCTTTATGTCGCATTATAGGGTTATTTTTCTTAAGACTACTTGCCCTAACTATGGATAAATACAAGTCTGCTCATTTAAGTTACTGATAAATTTTTCATAAGATCATATAATGAAGCCTAGTTTCCTGTATGTGATCTACGAGAAGCGATTGATCGATTCCAAATATGCACTGATGCCCCTAGATGGAGAACGAAAATCTATTATACAAAAAACATATTAAAAATGCGTGGATATTAATTACATTGATATATTAAATAGTGCTTTAAAAGAGCACCAAAAGTACATAACTATAACAATACATTTTTCTCTGAGATCTACATTAGATTAGAATAAAGAAAACACCATATGCCACACTTCTCTACATAAAAGCTTCACCATCAAACTTTGTCCTTCCAACCTCCTCTTCAGGAAGTTTTTCTAAACACCTATCCTATATTAATGCTCAATGATAGAATTGGAAGAGGGCCACTTTCTCAAAGCCCATCAAATTGCTCCCCTTGTCTTCTCAAAAGATCATTGTTCATTGCTTATCTACATAGAATTCAGTGATTATAGATGGTTAGGATTTCTTGATCACTATGATCTTAAAGATATGCTTTATCACATGTTCCACAATTTGAATGGTTCGAATAGCATTTGAGTGCCACGTGTCAGAAGGATGAGCCATCAACATGATCCAATGTTTTTTTTTTTTTTTTTTTTTTTTTTTTTTTTTTTTTTTTTTTTTTTTAAGTAAAGAATGTTAAGTAAATCTGATATTGAGTTTGACTGGAACAGTAGTGGATTCTGCAATGTGGCCAATTTACCTGAGTTAATGTATGATGTGCACTCAATTTCAATATAGTTGTATATCATGTCATGTGTATAACCTTACATGTACATATTGTAAATAATTATATGAATGGATTCAAGATATCCTTCAGATCTTCCTTCACTTTTATATATTCCCATTATTCTTAATTAAATATACAAATATAATTCTCATGGTATAGTCTCTTGTGAAATAAGAAGGTATGATTTAACCTTGATCTTGACCGTCTATTTTCCCCACCATTTTTGTAATTCATCCGCCTGTCTGTAGTCTCCGAGGTCCACTGAACTGTCAAACACACCCCTCAATCTGGTCCGTCCATACAAATCTATTTATTATTTACCATATTTACAGCACCCATCTTCATTGTCTTCTACAACTTCCATCACCATCACCATCACCATCACCATCACCATCCTTGGCAAAGGTCTTTTGGTGATACGAAGTTCCATCCATCTGATCTTCTTATCTCAATCCCTCAGTTGGGGGCTGTTTGGATACCACCAAATAAGTTACTTTTTCTACTTACAGCAGTAGATAAGTAATTTATTTGAGATAAGTAAATTTGGTTTATGATGAATTATAAGTAGCTTTTTTATTTAAAGTTAATCACTTCAGTTTGATAAGTAAAAATCAAGATAAGCTACTTAAGTCATACATAGCCTATCATTAGTAACTTAAGATCCAAACGCCC
This sequence comes from Magnolia officinalis, assembly GCA_021015155.1. Taxonomy (NCBI): domain Eukaryota; kingdom Viridiplantae; phylum Streptophyta; class Magnoliopsida; order Magnoliales; family Magnoliaceae; genus Magnolia; species Magnolia officinalis. The sequence goes on from JAJHSJ010000001.1 coordinate 117,915,540, forward strand.
CTTGCCAATCTTTGTCACCAGCTATTGCCACCCATCATTAAAATAAAATAAAATAAAATAAAATAAAGCTTAGTATTTGTAAAAGGAGGGTGTTACTGGGGGTGTCAATGGGCCGGGCTCGGGCCTAAAAGATCAGAATTTTGAATAGGGCCAGTTTGATGATCCAGCCCAAAACAGTTCAAAATCCAGGCCAAGACCTACCCCAGGCCCGGCCTGTTGACAGCCCTAAGTGTTACCCCTGAAGTATTCTATCTTTGGTGCATTGTGATTTGTGAGTGTACGGTGTTAAGTGTACTCTCCTAAACATTTTAGTACTCTGCAGGTGCACATATTTTCTAGCATGACTCCGTTTATTTTGGTGCTCCACAAGTGTACATTTTGGTGCTCCAAGGGTGCACACACTTTCTCCGCCGAACTATACTGATCAACATTGCCTTTGTCGTCCATTCAACTTTGACCACATATACTTATCAATACTTTCATTCAATTGATGGTTTGTTTGTTATTACACTATTAATTTTTTGTTTAAATCAATTTTAATTGAAATCAATAATATTTTTAGTTTATTGTTGAAAATTTTATTACAGAAGAGTAATGGTTGAAATCCCAGCTAAGAAATATATATCCACCAAAAAAGCAATGGTTGTAATCCTTATTAGTAAAAGTGTTATTAGATTATGCATCCGTCCAAAGTGCCAATGATTCACTTATTTGAAGTTATCAAAGTCACTTACGCTACTTGTTATGGCTCAAATTTTGTCACCGCATCATTATTAAAGTTTTTCTTTTGTTCCTTAATAAGAGTTCTCCATTCTTTTCAAACTCAAGTTGTTCTTTCAATCACCTAAAGTCCAATAAAGGCTATTAGAGTATGCGATGCGTATCTACAACTGTAACAATAGATATGCATGGATTCATGTATATCTATAATATCCCCTCAGACCATAGTGAATTTATGACCTCTCATATATATTTTTGTCATTCTCAATAAAAACTATGCAATACATCTCTCGTAATGTACTTTTGTGAAATAAAAGTCCAAAAATGTTGTAGCTCATATACATGTCATACACGCACCACTATGTTTAGCTGTTTATAGGCTCATTTTGATGCATGTGGGATCCAAATCGGCCTAGTCTGCCCCACTATGAAAATAATACACCCCAAAGTTAAGGATTATCCAAAACTTAGGTGGCATAAAGTTAATCATTTTCAGTGGTGGCCGTCCTCCGTCATTGTTCTCACAGTCGTGGCCCACTTGAGTTCTACTTTCTTTTCTTTTTTGGCTAAAGGCCAACCATTGAAAGGGGCCACCCATCCTCTATGAACTCTTAAGTGAGTCATGGGACTTGGGCGAATCACCCCCCACTCATCCTAAACCACCCAACAAAGATTAAGCCTTGGACAAGTAGCTGAAGCCCTGTGAGGTAGAAATCACCTCTAAATAGGGGTTACATGAATCTCTTGAAATCCTTATCCTAATCTATTGGGATATATATATATATATATATATATATATTATATATATATATATATATATATATATAAAAGAAAGGGTCATGTACGCCTATCATAAATATAACATAAAATGAGACCAGCAAAAAGATGATTTAACTTGAAGGAATTTTTACTTTTAATGCAGGCTCCCTCTAATGTGCCATGGAACTTTTTCTTCATTGTAACTCTGGCATGGCATGGTGAAAAAGTGTAATGTGTGCATGTCAAAGGTGTAGCTTACATTGAAAAGGTCGTTTTATTAGGAAGAATTTTTTGCTTTCCACATTGTTCATTCGTATTTACAACTTATTTTAAGATGCGATCCTAACATTTAAGGAGGTCCAAATATCAGGTGAACCATACCATTGGAAACAGTAGTGAATGATCATTAAAAACTTTTTATGGGCCATAAAAGTTTTGGATCAAGTCTATCTTTGCATCTTCCCTCCATCTAGGTCTATGTGTCTTTATCAATGTGTTGGATGGCAAATAGACATTATGGCACCACTGTTTTATGTGGTGTTGTCCACCTGAGATTTAGATTTGCTCAAGTTTTTACACCACGTCCTAAAAGGGTAGCATGAATATATAAAAAATCATCAAGGTGGGCCCCCCACGGCAAGGGTAACACCCACCAAGGGACATGATTTGGCTACTGATGCTTCCAGTAGCCAATGGCCAATGGTTGTCCATGGGCTCCACCATGATGTGTGTCTCATCCATGCCGTTCATCCATTTTTCCATGTCATTTTATAATATAAGCTCAAAAATGAGGTAGATCAAAATCTCAAGTGGACCATATATTACAAAATAGTGTTGATTGAATGCCCACCATTAAAAACTTCATGTGTTCTTCGTCTTCTTTTTCCCTTCATCTAGGTCTATAGACCTAATCAATAAGTTGGATGTCAAATAAAAATTAAAATTTGCCCTAGGAGGTTGGAGGTTCAATCACTACTATTTTCTTGTGTTCCAGGTAATAACTTAGTTAGTGTTACAGTTGCCGTGGGCCCACATTGATAATTTGTTGTATATCCAAGCCGTCTATCCATTTTTCTAGCCTATCTTAAGACAGGGTTCAAAAAAATATGCATATCCAAATCTCAGGTGATTAAGGGCGTGTTTGGACGGGCCAATCCCGCGGGATTGGATTGTATTAGGGTGGATGGAAAGTAATGATGGCTCTGTCAGTGGATTTGTGCCAATCCAATGGGATTGCTATATCCAGGGAACTCACCACGACTATGTTTGGCTCACCTGGCCAATCCCGGGATTACACCGGCCAATCCTGGGATTGCTCTGGCTATCCAAACATGTCCCAGGCAAAATAGTTGGGATTAGGAGGGATTGGGTGGGATTGGGTGGAATTCAAGGCAATGATGGTGATGTCAGTGGATTGCTGGCAATCCCATGGGATTGCTATATCCAACTTCTACCTGTTTGGCACGCCCGGCCAAATCCCGAGATTGCTACTTCCAATCCACCCTAATACAATCCACCTTGCCCGTCCAAACACGCCCTAAATGTCTCACCACAAAAAATTTCTATAATACCCATTATAAGATTTTCGTAATGTGTATTTGAAATCCAACCGCTTGATAACAATAAAATGTGGAGTCCGGACCCTCTGTTATCAGGTCAACAGAGAATTCCTGATATCCTATTCCTCATTGGTCCACGTCACCACTCACTAAAAAAATAAAAAATAATAAAAAACAGCTTCGGACGCCAAACCATTAGGGTAACAGGAATTCTCTGTTGACCTGATAACAGAGGATCCCAACTCAAGATATAAATATCAGTTTTTTCCCGGGTAACATCCACCGATCAATAGCCACCTGACCAGCGTCACGAGCCAAACCGCATATCCCCACTGAGGAGTTACCGGGTAACACGGACATGTATTTTCACTCTGAAAACTCTCAGTTTTTTCAGGGAATTCAGATGCTTTTAACATTGGCTGGAGCCTGACCAACCATACTCGTAATTCAGTGAAAAGCCAAGGGCAATCGTACTCCAAATAAAAAATCCATTTATATTCCATTCCTCGAACCCAATCCAAGGCATACATTCCAAATCCCTCTCTCTTTTCCTCACTATTTCCTCTTCTCAGAAAAAGAACTGCGAATGGGCATCTCTCCCTCCACAAGAATCATCTGCGAGCGAAGAAATCTGCAAACTCCTCTCCCATTTCTTCCCATTCTACCCACAAAAACTTCAAAATCCCCTACCAATCCCACCTGAAGTCTCATCTCATCCCATCCCACCCAATTGAAATTAGGGCTTTTGATGGGGGCTGGCATTTCTACCTTCTCACCATCACAATCATCAGAAGGCTGTTCCTCTTCTCGTTTGAAAACGGGCCTCGACGACATTCCCGAGAGCTGCATCGCCTCTGTTCTCGTACACCTCAGCCCTACCGAGATCTGCAGTCTCGCGAGGCTCAGTCGCTCTTTCCGTGGCGCGGCTTCTGCCGACTTCGTATGGGAATTGAAGCTTCCAAAGAATTATCGGTACCTTGTCCAGAAGCTGTTCGATGAAATTCCCGCGGACCTTAGCAAGAAAGAGATCTACGCCCGGCTCTGCCGTCCCAACCTATTTGATGGTGGCGCAAAGGTGTGAATCTCTCTCTCTCTCTCTCTCTCTCTCTCTCTCTCTCTCTCCTCTCTCTCTCTCTCTCTCTCTCTCTCTCTACTATTTTTCTTCGAATTGGAGAAAGATAAGACCTTTTATTTTTGCTTTATTTTAGGTGGCTTGGTTGGAGAAGAGTACCGGCGGGATTTGCATGTCGATTTCTGCGAAGTCATTATCGATTACAGGAATTGATGACAGAAGATACTGGAATTATGTTCAGACTGAGGAGTCTAGGTGAGGTTTTTTAGATGCTATTTATTTAAAATTTTGACTTTTTTTTTTTTTTTTTTAAATGAATGAGATTTGTTAAGGATAGGGGCCTGTTTGTTTGCCACTTAAAAATGAGTTCATCTTGTTGTATTTAATTTAGAGATCTTTTTTCTTTTTTTGGTAGGGATGAAAAGTATAACCAGCAATTTATGTAAGGGTATTTGGTTGCTCCAAATATAATGAAATTTCATGATTTGGTGCAACCAAACGAACCCTTATATAAACTGTTGGTTATATTTTTTATCCTTACTAAAATAAAAATAAAAAAATCAATCTCTAAAACATAATTACAACAAAATAGAATGAGATGGACTCATTTTCAAGTGGTAACCAAACAGGCCCTAAGGAATCCTAACAAATCTGATTTAAAACTTCATGATTAATCAGTCCAATTTGATGCAACCAAACGCACCAGCAACTACGATCTCTAGTACAGTATTATGTTAATGAAAATGAGATGAACTCACTTTTGCGTGGTGACCAAACAGGAACTTTCTCTATATGAAATCCATGTCGTTTTATGTTGTAAATTGCTGGAAAGTATCTAGAGTGATGTAATCATGGGTTTGGATATTGGATGATGAAAAGCAAGAGATTGGGATTTATTCGTTTAGCTTGTTTTTCTAATATTCCTACTTAGGTTTGGAGATTCTTTCTAGATCCTGTTTCTGGTTTTCTACACAATCTCAAATATCAGGAATCATGTTCTGAAGTTCATTTTGACAACATCACAGCGATCCTTTTTAGGGAATGCTACAACATTTAGAATCTTTTTTTCTTATTTTTGGAAATACTACTACGCATGTGGTTCTTTGGGACAGATTTGTAGAATAGGAGACGTGGGAATTGTTCCACTTGTTTGTGTATGATTCCACCTTTATATTCCACTTAGTTGCCTTGCAACTGCACTTATGAGAGTCCCACCCTGCTCATGTCAAAGAATTGGATTCTCTCACTGCTTCTCCAGTTTCCCAAAATCTACTCTTTACTTTATTTTTTTTTGGTTGAGAAGTATAGTTTTTACTGTAATCAATTCGAAGGAATAGGTTATGGTGTGTCCATTCAGACTGCCCAAATTGGGCCCGTTTCAAATGGAGAATAGCATGAAAATCGTACTAATCAGATCATCTTAGCCATCTGATTTTTCCCGCCAACCATTTTGTTTTAACTCTCTATTGGATGGTGAGAATCATCTGATCAGTAATATGGCCCACATCTGGGACAGTCTGGATTGGTGTCATATATACCATGTATAAGTTGATGAGTTGCCACTAACTGTAGTGATGGGGCACCATATTCTAGCGCTTTAAAAAAAAAAAAAAAAAAAAAATCTTTCTTCGACTGGCTTCTTTTTCTCCTTTGGATATACATCAGCACAACACCAAAATTTCGTTGAAGATGCTGGATAAAACTGTTCCTACAGATAAGTCCTGGGTTATCTGTTGTACTATAAATTGACTGCTTACCTGGGACATAACTCATTTGAAGAGGTTCAATGAGACTTGAGGGTGCAATTGGCCAAATTATAGTGAATAACTTCCAACCTATCATGTTGGTGTGACATCCAACCCTTCCAATAGGTTGTCCCTACCATGAGGATCAACTTTGGAAAAAATCAGCCCCATCCACTCATTAAGTGGGCGACACCATAGAAAACAATGTTTATCAATTGATAAATAACAAAATACAAGCATGGTCCACTCAGTGAGTTAGTGTGTCTGATTTTCGCACAAGATAATTTACATAATTGGGCCAACCTATTGGACGGGTTGGATGTTCTGTACACATGAAAGGTTGGAAGTTATTTGCTGGGTGGACCATAAATCATGGTCCAACTGGTTGGACTTGAATCTCTCTTTACTATATATTTAAGGTCGGACTTTCTAGTGGGAAAAAAAAAAAAAAAAATGCGAGGGAATGATTTCTGCTTCTTCTTCTTCTTCTTCTTCTTCTTCTTCTTCTTTTTGTAAATGGGGTTTACAGACACAGAAGGGCATTTATCTATTCTTAACATTTAATGATTAATTAGAAAATGGAAATAGAAAGTATGAAACATTGAAAGAAAAAAAGACCTTGATTGGATTATACCACGTATTAGATATTGTCATATATAGTCATTGTTATAGTGGTCTTCTATTGGTAATTGTTATAGTGTTTGGATCATCATCATCGCACAATCGCCTTTCTCCCAACTCCCAACAGTTTTGGTTGGCTTTTAAATGGTAGATTGGCAATATTTTTATGCTCATCTGTCCTTGAGCTCAACCTTCCTCTTTTAGCCAGGCCCTCATTACTTGCCACGGCAAAGGCTCACACTGACACAACTCACATCCAACACTGTCTAACCCATGGTATTCCAAAATGCTTACATAACGGTATCAGTTGAAACTGCTATGTGTCATGGGGCCAAAACAGCCATAACAGCCATTACTTTATAATAATTTTTTTTTAAAAAGCCCGTAATGGGGCCGAATCTGTTTTTTTTTTTTTTTTTAATTATTATTTAAAGGCCATAACGCCCATTATCTTTCGGGGACTGCCCCGAGGATTTCATTGCACTATTCCACTATGTTGAATCTCGCGGAAGACCCCTCTCTACTTCCAAATCCCCAAAGCCCCACCTCTCCAAATCCTGCTGCAACAGAGAGTTGCAGCGCCTCTCCTCCTCTCTCGACATGGGTTTGGATCCTATCAACGATTCAACTCGTCAGGTTTCTCGGGGCGGAGGGTTTCCCCAATGAAAATAATCTCTTGGAATGTTAGAGGCGTCGGCTACAAGCAGAAAAGGAGTCTAATCAAAGAGTCTGTTAGCTCTCACAACCCTGATATTCTATGTTTCCAGGAAACTAAAACTCAGTCGTTCAGTGACAGTCTGATGAGATCCCTGTGGAAGGCTTTGGATGCTCGGTGGGTCTCTCTAGACGCTTCAGGTACTTTGGGCGGCATCCCGATTACCTGGAAATCCTCCAAATGGAAGCTGGAAGATTCCTGGTCCGGGTCTTTCTCAATATCGGTCATCCTAATCGATATCTCCTCTAATCAGAGTCGTTTATTCTCGTCGGTCTACGGCCCCACTCTCGATTCTAGAAAAGATGATCTCTGGTTCGAGCTGAGTTCCGCTAGGAGGAAGTTTCAAGGCCCCTGCTATTTTGTCGGTGATTTCAACATCACCAGGTACCCTGAAGAAAAATCCCATGGTTGCAAGGTGACCCCTGCTATGCGTTCTTTCTCCAATTGGATCGACGATCTCCAACTCGTTGACCCTCCTCTCTTCGGTGCAAGATTCACTTGGTCCAACTGCAGATTGAACCCCTCTCTCTCTCTCTATAGATCGATTCCTCCTATCTCCAGACTGGTTGGAGGCCTGCCCCTCCACCTCTCAGATCGCGCTCCCTAGATCAACTTTGGACCATTGCCTGGTTATGCTATCTTCAGATGATCTTAATTGGGGTCCTAAACCTTTTTGTTTTGAATCTGCTTGGCTTAACTATGATGGTTTCTTTCAGCTGGTTTCAGACTGGTGGGGTAATTTCCAGGTCGAGGGCTATGTAGGTTACAAACTCTGCACCAAACTCAGAATGCTGAAGACAGAGCTTAGAAGATGGAATAAAGAAGTGTTCTCTAAGAGGGAAGACGAAACGGAATCCATCAAGGTGGCAATTCAAGCAATTGATGTTGAGCGGAAAAAGGCCATACGTCTATGGACAATTTATCCAAAAGGATTCAGCTCATTCAGTCTTTGTCGGCGAGGGCCCTGGATAATGAAATTGCGTGGAAACAAAGATCCCGAGCTAAATGGTTGAAAGAAGGGGATAAATATTCCAAATTCTTCCATTCGGTTGCCAGCATGCACTCCAGATACAACAGAATAAGCATCATCCATGCCAATGGTCGTCGCATCGAGGATAAAGATGAAATAGCTAAGGAGGATAAGCATCATCCACGCCAATGGTCGTCGCATCGAGGATAAAGATGAAATAGCTAACGAAGCAATTCTCTATTTCAGTTCCCTTCTCAGCGAGGACAAATGGAACAGACCGGGCCTCAATTCTCTCCAGTTTGACAGTCTTAGCTCGCTCGAGGCGGATTCCCTTGTTGCTCCCTTTTCTGAGGAAGAAGTGAAGATGGCTCTGAGTTCCCTCGGCAGTGACAAAGCCCCAGGCCCTGATGGTTTCCCTCCCTGTTTCTTCATCTTTTTCTGCGATCTGATCAAAGTAGATATCATGTTATTCTTCAAAGAATTTCATGACAGAGTCCAAAGGTCTTGGATCTTCCTTCATCGCGTTTATCTCTAAAGTTCAGGGCGCTAGTTCTTTCTCAAAATTTAGACCAATAAGCCTGATTGGGGGTCCCTACAAAATTTTGGCCAAAGTCTTGGCCTCCTGTCTGAAGCTTTCTCTCGGCAAGATCATATCCTCCCACCAAAGTGCTTTCCTCCCAGGCAGACGAATCACAGATTGTGCGTTGATAGCTAATGAATGCCTTCATTCCACTTTTAAAGACGGCCGTAAATCTATCTGCTGCAAGCTTGATATCGACAAAGGCCTACAACCATGTTGATTGGAAATTCCTCCAATACATGATGAGGCATATGGGATTCCCCGACAAATGGTGTAGATGGATTGGAGAGTGCTTAGGGTCGGCCAATTTTTCTATCCTCCTCAACGGTACCCCAAAGGGTTTCTTCAAGAGCTCCAGAGGCATCCAACAGGGAGATCCCCTGTCCCCATTCCTATTTCTTATCGTTGGAGAAGCTCTTTCCAGCATGATTCAGGCAGGGCAATCTGCGGGCATTCTTAGTGGTATCAAAATGAGAGGTCTGTCAACCCCAGTCTCCCACATTCTTTTCGCTGACGACACCCTCCTTTTCAGCGAGGCGGACCCGGTTAAAATCAACAATATTCGCACTACAATCCGGTGTTTTGAGGCAGTCTCGAGCTTTAGAATCAATCTGTCCAAATCCAAAATGTTTGGTGTTAATCTTAAGGACAAAGAGGTCAGTTCTTTCGCCCTCGCGTTTTGGGTGTTCCTCCACTTCCCTGCCAACTTCTTTCGTTGGTCTCCCGTTATGCTTGGGGCCGCCCCCTATATCCATTTGGGATAAGGTCATCAACAAATTCGGTAAATATCTGGTTAGATGGAAGTGCAAATATATGTCCTTGGGAGGCCGCATCGCTCTCATCAAGGCAGCCCTCTCCAATCTCCCGACATACTTCATGTCTCTCCTAAAATGTCCAACAGCGGTTATCTCAATACTCGAAAAACTCAGACGCGATTTTCTATGGAACGGCAAGGAAGACTCCAACAAATTTCACCTGGTTAATTGGTCTCAAGTATGTCAACGGACCGAGTGCGAGGGTGCAGGCATAAAAGATTTGAAGAGGATGAACAAAGCCCTTCTAGGTAAGTGCTTTTGGAGACTCGGTTTGGAGGATGACAGCATGTGGAACAAGATCATCAAAGGAAAATACGAAAAATTGAGCGGCGGTGTTGGTGGTCAAATGATTCTTCTCGATATAGGGCCTCGCCCATTTGGAAGGGGATTATGTCTGTAAAAAGGGCAGTTCTCCCAGGTTTCGGCTTCAGCCTGGGAAATGGGGCCAAAATCCAATTTTGGGAAGACATTTGGGTGGGCGAAGCCCCCTTGAAAGCCGATTTTCCGAATATCCATCGCCTCGCCTCCAGGCTCCAACCCCAAGTCCTTTGTAGCCGACTGCTATACATATCTGGACAACAAGATAGACTGGATCATAGACTGCAGGAGGAAGCTTCAGGACTGGGAGATCGACGAGCTGGCGGGTCTTCTTCAGCGCATTGATTTGAGCACGCCAGATCCTTGTCAGGACAAGCTAATTTGGAAGGCAGATAAATCTTCCAGCACTTTCTCTGTCAAATCTTTTTATCAGCAACTGGACCAAGGCTCGATCCTCACCGAGGTCCTCCCTCATTTCAAGTTCTAGAAGTACTCTGTTCCCCCCAAACATGCTGCCTTCGCCTGGTTTGTGGGGTCCAAAAGAATCCTCACGATGGACAATTTGAGAAAAAAGAGGCATGTCTATTGTTGTATGAAGAATGAAGAAAGCATTGACCACCTCTTACTCTCCTATCCGTTCATCTCTAAAATTTGGACAGATTTTCTCAAGTGCTTCAATTTGAAGTGGTGTTTTCCTGGTTCGGTCTCCCTCCTCATCAAAGCCTGGCACGGGGTCAGTTTGGGTAAGAAGAAGACGAGTATCTGGCGCATGGCGATCATAGCAATCTGGTGGTCGGTCTGGGAAGAAAGAAACAACAGGTGTTTGAGGGATATCTCTAATCCCGCCGTAGCTATAGTCAGTAAAGCCAAGCGTCTCCTGATTTAATGGATGGTCTATGTTGTAGGTTTTAACCAAGTTGATTTTCTGTTTCTTGGGGTGTATTGGCTTGTTTTTGCCTGCTCGGCAACTCCCATTCTCTCCCTTTTTTGTTTCCCCTTGTTCTTCTCCCCGTTCTTCTTATCAATATATTCAGTGACTTTTCAAAAAAAAAAAAAAAAAAAAAAACCGTCCATTATGGCCTGTAATGTAATTGTAATAATGGTGGTGGCCGTTACAGCCACCGTTACTGTTATGGATTACCTTGGTCTAACCTGTATTGAACTCTAGCGCAACTAGTACATGCATGTGCCAAAGAGTGAGCAAGCAACATAGGGTCATAGAGGGGCAGCTGCTAGGCAAACCACCAGCCCCAACTATGACGACATTCATGCCAAAGAGCATTCCCATCATCCTACCGATTCAAGTTTGATAGTAGGTTGAGTGTGTTGTGCCCTTGATGCTCTAGTCAGTAGTCATTGGCTTGACCTCATAAATTTGCCGTTGGGCTCCAGCTATCATGAGGAAAACTTTGGAGGGAATGAGCTACTGGATGGTTCAATTTGATTTTTGCCCAATATCTTTGAAAGATGTTTGCACTCCAGTATTATTGCGGCCCTCCACTAGAGTTTAAAAAGAAAAAAGAAAAATAAAATTTTTTGTGCGTGAAGATTTTTTATTTTTTTTTCTGTTACCCAAGTTTGGCGATCCTTTAAAAGAAATGGAATGTCCTTTGCTCCTTGTTAAGTAACAACACTCGTTCTCTGTTGCCTAAGCTTGCTCAACATATATGCCCAACGTGGCAATCCTTTAAAAGAAATGGGGTGTCCTTCGCTCCTTGTAAGTAACAAGAAGGAGATGGAGCCCATGGAGACCAACAATTCCTTGTGCCTATCTCTTCGCACGTTGCAAATAAATCCGTCCCTAGATGATTCTACAACTTCCACATTGATGCTTGTCTCTTAGGAATGGAGTATGATGGTGACTACACTACCTACATGCTGGAACTAGAGAACATGTTAAACTAGAGAATCATAGATCCAAACACTTGCAAAGGAATGTGATCACACACCTTACACTAGTATGTTAATTTCTTTTGTGTTTGGTTTCATAGGATTTTCTGTGATAACCTTTTCTGATAACTTTTGGTGTAGCCATTAATGAGTTGGTGAATGCGTAGAGTTGAACTTATTTAAAGCTAGCTGACTGTGAGATTGAAGAATGAGTCTAGAAACTTACTCAAAGCTCCCATTGCCCTCCTTGTAGGTTTCACACAGTTGCGTATCTTCATCAAATTTGGTGGTTTGAGGTAGACGGAGAGGTTGAGTTCCACTTCCCAGCAGGGACCTACAGCCTCCTCTTCAGGCTTCATCTAGGCCGGGCTTCCAAGCGACTCGGCCGTCGTGTATGTAATCCTGAACATGTACACGGGTGGGATATAAAGCCAGTGCGTTTTCAGCTATCAACTTCAGATGGTCAGCAGGCTTTATCGCATTGCTATTTAGACGATCCTGGCAACTGGGTTCATTACCATGTAGGTGATTTTGTGGTTGAGAATTCGGACGCCCCGACAAAGGTCAAGTTCTCAATGACCCAGATTGATTGCACCCATACAAAAGGGGGCCTCTGTTTAGATTCTGTGTTGATATATCCAAGTGTATTTAGAGAGAAGGGCAAGATTTTGAGCCAAGGATGTCTTTGTAGTATAGGTGGGTGACTCAAGCGGCACGGTCAAATACAATAGGTCGTTTGGCTCTCCATGGAGCATTTGTATACATAGCCATGAAAACATTTGTTGTCCTTTTATGATATATTGAATAATATGAGGTGTATTTGCGATAGGTTTTTCTAGCATTTGTGAAGGGCTCTTTTGGTTGGAATGTTGAGCAACTTCAAGTAACCCACGAATATTTACTTTTTTTAGATGACTAGAAAAGCCATTGATTTTCGGGCTCCTAATGGGGAAGCCAACTTACGGTTCAGATTCTCCCCATGTGGTGGCTCAACTGAAGACTGGATGACCCTAGTAGATGGTTGTACATGAGTGACACGTTGGCGCATGTGCGGACTGATTTTAAAGGCTGCCTCTCTGAATCATTTCTGTGTTTTCAAATGAGCCGAGCTTCACACAGCCTCGGATAATTGGGCCGTCATCCAAATAGGTGTATTAGGTTTCATTGTCAATTGAATTTCCACAGTTGGTTCAGCAAAGCAAAAATAACTGAATCGTGATTACCTTAGTTAATATATTCAGGGTCTAATATCTGAATTGCTGTCATCTCCTCCCTCTTTTCGCGAATCTTAGGAGAAGTCTTTTTTTTTTTTTAATCTCCATTTGCTCTTGATTGAACTGGACTTTTCGCTCCTTCCTATTTCCGTGAATCCTAGGAGAAATCCTTTTTTTTTTTTTTTCTCAACATTGAGGTCTTGGCATCGATTCCCATTTGGGGTGGATAACAGTGAAGTGTGTACTGACAGTATGGTGTGTACTAACAAGCTAACCCAAAAAAAACCAAAAAAAAAAAAAAAAAAAAAAACGGGACCTTTCTCAACCTCCTATTATAATCCATGAGCCAAAAGTACAGCGCGTGCGTCCTCTTTTCTTCTTTTTTCTACTTTTTTTTTTTGAGCTAGGTTTTGGAAACTAGCAGAATTTGAAGTAATGGGAAATGTATCAGCTGACGATTATTATCACAAACAAGGTTAGACACCTGCAAGTGGGCTATTAGAACAGAAGTGAATAACCAAAGTCCATTGATATCATCTTATCTTTGTAATTTTCACATTGCCCTGTTCGATCATCGATTAGTTGTCCAGTGGATTTGAAAAGCCCACACACGTATAGGGTATACAAATATGGCCCGAGTTTTTCTAAGTGGTCCCCTTGTAACATTGTGGCCTTTTCATGATGTACGAACCAGCGTGAGTTTTGGGCAAGATCATTTACACGATCCCATCTGATGGATGGATTGCACCAGATAACACCGATTTTAAACATCGCAGTCCTGCAGCAGTTAGTGTTAAGTGTGAAAATTGTTCTTTGTGGAAATACTTTTAAGATCGAAGTTTCTCGAATACATGCTGACGTATTGGAATGCGACACTTTATCCAACAAGCCCCACTTTGTATGGTTGAAATGCAACACACACATTTTTTTTATTTTTTATTTTTGTTAGCTTGTTACACCCCACTGTCAGTTCACACTCACAGTTAGCCAACCCCACTAGGGATCGATACCAAGACTTCAGTGAGGAGGTATCTTTCACTCAGTCTACCACTTGAGCTATAGATCAGGGTGTAAATGCAACACACACATAAGAGTTCTTGATTCGATTATTTCAAATAGCCTCACTTTTTTGAAATAGCCTCATATTTGCGAATGGATAGCATATGAAAAACATGGTACGCTTCACACACAGTCTTAAAAAGTTTTAATGGTGGGCGTCCTCATCCCAATTTTTTCCTATGGTGTGGCCCACCTTTATTTTTGAGTCGGCTGACTTTTTTGGCCATGGGATGAAGTTTAAAGCCCGCAGATTATGGACGGATTGGATGTCATGCATGCGTCACGGTGGGTCCCACACATCACAGTAACCGGCCTCCTGGTTGAATTTAAAGAACTAATGTCTTAGATGTGCACTCCTCTTTTTTTTTTTTTCTCGTAATCCGCAAAACTAACACGGCTGCGACCGGGGAACCAGCGATGTGGGTGAGACTCTGACCGTAGGGCCCACCTCGATGTGTTCATCGTATATCCAAACCGTCCATCTATTTTTGCATCTTATTTTTAGGATACGGTTCCAAGAATAAAGAAGATAAAAATTTCAGGTGTACCATACCATAGGAAACATTGGTCATTGAATGCTCACCGTTAAAAACTTTCTAGCAGCCACCATAATGTTTATTGAAAATCCAACTTATTAATGAAGCCACACAAACTTACACGAAAAGTAAAAAAACAAATATCAGCTTCATTTAAAACTTTTGTGGCCCACTGTTTCTTGTGGTGGGTCCACCTCAAATTTAAACTGGTTCAGTTTTAAGACCATGGGCTAAAATAAGCTGTAAAAACAATGAACAGCGTGGATATACAATGCATACATCGAGGTGGGCCCCTATGGTTGGGGTCTCACCCACATGGCTGGTTCCCAGGTCGCAGTTCAATTCCAGACCATGCCGCAACGTCATCGCCCAAATGATCTCAAATCTCAACCGTACAGTTGGCAAGACCGGAACTTGGGAAGTAAGGCATGAGCTTCAAAACGTGCAACCCCTTTGCATTCTCACAACTAATAAACATTACATGCATCGAACAATCCTAAGTTCCTAACCATCCCATTTGCCATTGAACTAATGACAAGCCCTTTCATTGTCTGCTTCCAATCAATCAATACACTGGATCGCCAGATTCGTACGGGTGGCTACGGGCTGGGTTTGGGCCGGGCCAATGTCTCTTCAAGCCTGACCCGGCATTGTTCAACTTAATTTCAAACCCAACCCTGACTGTTGACGGGCTAAAAGGTCCAACCCACGATGTTTATAGTGGCCCGAGCCGAATACCAGGGCGATGAGAGATGGGTTGTTGGAGTAAGAGGGGGATAGAGATTTGGGGATCTTTATTTTTTTTAATATTCTAAAATTGTTATTGGAGCGCCTAATAGGTAGGGCTAGGTTAACAGGCTACTGTACCTGGTCCGAACCCAGTCTGATTGGAAAACCGACTTAAATTTTAAGCCCAACCCACTGATCGAAAAAACGGCTTGAATTTTAAACCCAACCCTAGCCCTCAGGCCTCATACTCCAATCCAAGCCATCCCAAGGCAGGTCAAGTTAAAGGTGGGCTCTACATAATGGACAATTAATAATGGTGGCCCCAAATGATGGATGATCCACATCAAGTGGGCCCCATATGATAGATACTCCACATCAAAGGTTGACCTAATGATGAGTGGCTCATATCCAAGGCGGGTCTTGCATGATGGATGACTCACATCAGAGGTGGGCCCACATGATGGACGGTCCACATCAAAGATGGGCTTCACATTGATGTTGAAGATGGACCCCACATGATGGACAATAACATTGATGGTGGGCTCCACATAATGGATGACTGACAACAAAGATGGGCCCTATCTAATGAACGTTAAAAGTTGGCCTCTAATGATGAATGACCCACAACTAAGGTGGGCCTTGCATGATAGATGACCCACATCAAAGGTGGGCCCACACAATGAACGGTCTACATCAAAAGTTGGCCCCACATGATGGACGGTGGATGTGAGGGAGACTAAACAGATTTTCGGGATAATTACTTGTAAAGTCCGAAACCAAACATGTTTTCTACTTTTTGAATATAAGTAGCTTATCTAAAGTAACTTACAATTCTAACACCTCCTGAATGTGATTTTAGAAAATACATTTTTTTAGGGATATGGATCCTTGCTTGTCACAAGTAAGAATTTCTTTTTATTATAATGTAATTGGGCCACATTATCAATGACTACATTTAATACAGCAACGTTAACAACATCAGTGATAACATGGACCAATCACATTGCAACAAGCCAGAAATCCATGCTTATGCAAGCAAAGGATCCAGATCCTTTTTTAGATAGCTAGTATTTGAATTGAATGCTGTCACCCATGTGCACCCCACACTCCTCATTTCCATTGTGATAAGATGGACGGTGCCTCCAATCAATTGTACTAGCTACTTTTCATTTTCTTAGGGCCCCTTCGGATACTACCCAATAAATAACTTTTTTAACTTAGGTAAGTTTGTAAGTTTTTATTTTTTAAACTTAAGTTAGTTCAGGCCACATTGCAAGTGGACCCCACACAATAGATGGTTCACATTGGAGATTGAGCCAAGGTGGGCCTAATATAATAAATGGCCGCATCAAAGGTTGGGCCCACACAACTAAGGTGGGCCCTGCAGGATGGACGACCCACATTAAAGGTGGGGCTCACACAATGAATGATCTACTTCAAAGGTTGGCCCCACATGACACACGATGGATGTGAGGGGCACCAAATAGCCTTTCGAGATAATTACTTACAATATTGAAAACCAAATATAGTTTTATACATTTTGGATGATAAGTATGTTATTTATCAAATATACTTATCTGTTAATTAAGTAGAAACCAAAATAAGCTACTATGGCTTAAGTAACTTATCTAAAGTAACTTACAATCCAAACACCCCCAAATGTGATTTTAGAAAATACATTTTTATTTTGTAGCTAGTATTTGAATTGAACGCATTCACCCATGTGAGCCCCAAACTTCTCATTTCTATTGTGATAAGATTAATGGTTCATACAATCAATTGTACTAGCTACTTTTCATCTTCTCAGTGTCATTTCGAATACCACCCAATTAGCAACTTTTTTAACTTATAAGAGCCAATAAGTTATTTTTTTAACTTAAGTTAGTGTGGTCCACATTACAAGTGAGCCCCACACAATAGATGGTTCACATTGAAGATATGGCCAAGGTAGGCCTAACATAATTAACAATCTGCATCAAAGGTTGGGCCAACATAATGAATAGTGGATATTAAAGGTGGGCCGAGCAAACTTGAAGATTAGTACTTATGATATTGGAAACCAAGCATGATTTTCTATATCTTAGCTGATAAGTATGTTGTTTACCAAATATGTTTATTTGCTGAATAAATAGAAACCAAGATAAATAACTTGAGGAATAAGTAACTTAATTACCATCCAAATGCTCCCTGAGATTTCTCATTCGGCATAAACAAAATATAATTTCTATAGATTTGTTACAAAGGTGTTCAGGATTCTTCACTAGCACTACTTATTGTAAATTGATTATAGAAACCTGCGCTTTATATCTTGAAGGCAAATTAACAACAATCCAGATTAAATTTATAATAGGAAAATAGTCTTAAGAAAAGAGGATATGGATTGCAAACTTAAAGTTGCTTATTACTAAAACAATTTATTAGTTTGCCTTATAACCCTTCCCTAACAAAACCTTATTTGACTCCAATGCATCAGTTACGAGTCTTCTGAGATTTATGATGAATGATTGGGATTTTTCTTTTTGGCCAAAGTTCA
Organism: Magnolia officinalis; assembly: GCA_021015155.1. NCBI lineage: Eukaryota > Viridiplantae > Streptophyta > Magnoliopsida > Magnoliales > Magnoliaceae > Magnolia > Magnolia officinalis. The sequence goes on from JAJHSJ010000001.1 coordinate 117,933,375, forward strand.
ATAAATCTAGCCCCTCCATTTAATTGGCCCTTCCCATTAATGCTTTGGAGTTGAAGATCAAATGATCTTGTCTACACAGATGTTGGCCTCCAAGTATGGTAGAATGAAAATGGACAGGAGACTGAATATTAGACCGTCCATTTGATACATTTTCAACCAGTATAAAAAAGAAAAATGGACAAAATGGACCAGCTTGATCGATGGATCCACTTAATTATATATTAGATAGCATTGCACATGGTCATGTGTACGATGAGGTTGAGAACTATGAAATTGTTCCACCTTCATGTCAACAAGGAACTTGTAGAAATGAATGCGAGTTGCATGTGCCTCAATAGGAATTTCCAGTAGGTGGAAGCTTGTGGAGCCCACCAAAATGTTCTTTAGAAATTCACAATAAAGATTAAATGGGCACAAGTGAAATCTTTATGGAGCCTGTTTACACCCATTTTCGGCACATCAACATGGGCCAATGAGAAGTTGCCATGTGTCATCATTATAAATTTAATATGGGTAAAATGGTATTTGAAGGTATCTTTTGTTGATCTTCATTTGGTGATATAAATTTTGTTATTAATGTGGTGACACAAAACCATATGCATGTCTTTAGGAGATCGAAACGACGTCTTTAGGAGATCGAAACGACGAATGCCATATGGCTTTGATTAGCATGCCATTTAACAAGGCAACGTATCCAGCAAGTTATAAATAGTCCATCGAGGAAAAGAACCATATCACAGATTTGGCTATGATACACTCGGTAAGGTCGTCTCTCACTATCCTTTTAAAATGAGAGATCTACCCCAAAGACGTTCAGAAGTTTTATGATAATCATGAAGATTCTGAATATTTAAAGATCGGACTAATATCTGAGTACATTGGTTGTAACACAAACCCAAATTAGGAGAGGGTGGGCACCAGAAGATCAAATCTTTGTCTATACATCAATCAGTAGTTTTTAAAAAATGGGAGATCTTGATCTGGTGAATCCAGTCCCATCAATTCTATGATCAGAAGGGAACGAAATCATGGAAATGTTGATAACGTTGATTGGTTCATTCAAATACAGTGACCTAATGAATTTGAGATCCGGGATAAAGGGCAGAGATGGATTTGATTGATCTCAAATATAAAAGCAGTAGGAGACCATCTACGTAAAAATGGAGATTTAAAAACAACAATTTCATACCTATGGAGATCTTCCTATTCAGAATACATGTCATAGATGCGAAGAATCCTGAACCATCAAGAAAACTTGGTAAGGGTTTTGTCACCTCGACAACCTATAAAAGGAGTGCGCGATAAAAAGCTCGAAGCCCACGCCAAACACAATTTATCTTCTTTTATCTTTATGTTTATCTTAACATAGTATAACCCAGTCTTAACATAGATGGTTACTGTCTAGTGCCACCATTATAATACCGTAGGATTATATTAAACATTCATAACTCTAACTTGCTGGATCCCAATCAACCAAGTTCTAACTTTGGCGATCATCTATCCAATTACATCCTATTAACCATTTTCCACTATCATTTGTTCTTACATACAGATTAAGTATATATTTCTCGTTTTGTTTATTTCTATAGTTTGCTTGATACTCTGTCAATTGTAATGAGCTTCACATAAATATTAATAAAATCAATATTATTTTAACATATTTATTTATTTGTCAATCTTTATTCCTCTGAGAAATACGTTGGTCGCAATTATTGGTGAAAGAACAAGTCCCCAATCACAGGACAAAAAAGAATCCATCAAGAAGGACTTGCTCCCACCCTTTCACAAATACTTGATCGTTGATCGCAACCAATGGCTAGCTCGACAACTGGAATTTCGAATCCGGTCTTACTCAGTCATTTTAGTGCGGGGTCACTAGCATTCAATCAAACATTAAGTCGAATACAATTTTGGAATGCCGTATTTTCTAATCGCATACGTAAATTGAATATAGGCCCTTGATCACACGGGTGGCCTTATATTTGATTGAATTGTACGAACAAAGTTCTAGAAAATTTCAATTGGGCTAATAATTGATGTTGTGGGGAAAATCAAACCGACCCCTCACACGGGAAAGTACGATGGTCCAACACGAGTGATGTGTCTCTTAGCCAAACTAGAGTGACAACGGTCTAGGGAGAAGGGCCATTGACAAATCGTTAAGCTGAGCTATCAAAGCACAATGCTCGAAGACATGACGAGGAGTTACTTTGATGCAAAAACGAGTCCCTAAGCTGAGCTATTCGATGATAGAGCTCGGTGGAAAAGGACTCGCCTCACTAAGAATGTTTACAACGTAATAATGGACTCATGAGGAAAGGAGCTCTAAGGGAATGAGTTTGACCCCCGAGCTCCCTAATACCCCGAGTTAACTAAGCCGACCATCGTCAGAGGCGGTTTGAGTAACCCGGAGGGGATTACGTCCCAGACTTGGAAAAGGAGGACCCGACCTCATCTTGCCTGAAGATTACGCCGACAAAGGCAAGCTGAGCGGCATCTCCAAAGGCAATTTCCCATCAAAACATGGACTCTCCAACGTATCTCATTAATGCACGGTAGTTTCAAAACTATCCCAAAATTCTATATATATACGACTACCTTAACTGATGAGAGGTAGGATCAAAATTTGAGCATTTCCCTTTGATCAAATTCTACTAACTTAACTTAGACATCAGAGGGTCCATAGCTAGCCACCGACACCTCCCGTTGTCCGCATCTCCCATGTCCTTTGTAGGTCCATCGGAGAGCGCAATTCCACGTTGATTGTATTTATTGGCCAAAATCTGACGACAACAATTATGTTTACGATTCATTTATATGAAAACTACTTTTATAAATGTTTTAGACAGCATATAAACATTATAGTGGGCCTAAAAGGTTTCTACAACTAACAATGCTTCCCGCTGTCTCTTGTAATATGACTAGTTTGAGTTTTGGACCCACCTCTTTTTTTGAATCATGTCCTCTTATACACAAAACCAATCCTAACCCGGGCAGTCATAATCGAGGGTGCTGAAATAGGCAACCCTCGCCCATAGAAAAATAGCTAATAAATCATAAACATGGAGAATTTATTTGCTACTCAGGTATAACAAGATGCTTGATAGGCTGGCGCTCACAAATTGCCCACTTGGCATACATTAACTCAAATTAAATTAATTAATTGTAAAGCCCACATTCACTATATTACAAAATAAGTTTGGTTGCCCAATCCTAACCTCTTATTCATGGACATCTGTAATGTGATCATTGAATATTTTTTTTTTTAACTGTCCAGTAAATATTGTCCGTGAATCAAAAGTCAGTTTATCAAATAAGCTTGATTTTTGTTCATGATACATCTTAACTAAGACTAATAGTTGGGACAGTGTATTTTGAGTTAGTCGTGTACCACACATGCAGTTTCGGGGGAATTTGCAAGTGCCTGCGTATCATCATCATTCTTTGCCAGAGTAGCAAAGTTTCTTTTATTCTTTTACCTTATCCTCCTCTTTACGTCACTCAAACTCTAGCCCCTTGTAATTTTTTATTTTTTTTTTAAATGAGAAGAACTATTTACTTACACGTTAGTTTGGCACCATTATAAAAGTGGCAATGACTCTCCAATTGTACACGTAGCATGATTTTATGGCAATCCTGACGGTCCAAACCACCGAGGGATGGAGTGTAACATTAATAATCTGGTTATTCACTTGAATTTTAAACATCGCTATTTAGCTTTAACCATCATTTGATAGTCACTAATGGATGGTCATGATTCTTTGAACAAAATGAATTCAAAGATTTTATCTGAACACTAGGATCCTCAATTTGGATTGTCTGGATGGTTTTATGTTAATGCCACCGTTTACAAAATTGTGCTAAATTGGCAGAGGAGTCTATTCATAGAAAAATAAAAAGGAAAAGCCTTGCTACTCTGTCAGACTGTGGTGGTAGATACTCCGGCGTTGAGAAATTGCATAGGTGGCATACACGTAACTCGAATTGTACCGTCCAATTCAATGGCCCATGATGTATCATAAACCCCCAAAAGTCGTACTTTAATTCTTTAATTAATTCAATATTTAATGGACAGTTGAAATGAAAAACAGCCAACGGTCTGTATTCAGCAAACAAAAGCGTCCAGGAATCAAAGGTTGAAATTCTTCAAACAACCTGATATTAGAATCATGAGCTATCTACATTGGCTACCACAACATGAGCGGTTGAATTTGAGTAGTTAGCATACGCCATGTATGCAATTTCTGAGTGCCTGCGCATCAACCATCACTCTCTGCCTGAGTATCCCCTTTCCATCGCTCTCTAATGCGCAGGAGCCAATCAAAACCGTCCAATCCTGACCATTGTTGGTGGATCGCGTTACGTCAGTAGAATTACCCGACAACCTTCGAAGGTGAGCTGAAAACGAACCACCAAAATTCATTTTTTCAACCTAGGAAAGAAATGGACGGGACAAGATTGTCCCAGCAGTGCGTTTTTAAGGATATGCATTTACAATGGGCTAACACTTCCAATGGTCTGGATTGACGTCCTGCACGACACGTGTACCGCGGATTATCTGCCAGGTGTACTTGGAATCTAGCCCAAACAGATAATGAGGCATAGATGATCCTCGACAGCCCGAGGATATGTACAGTTTTCCTTAGGTTGTCAGTTTGTACAAAGGGAGGTGCAATTATATCATCGTGACCGTTGAATAGATGAATCCCACCAGGGATGTCTTTCATGATGCATCCTGGATTGGAAGATCCTAGACATCCAATCTTGTGTAGCTTTTTTGTATTAGGCCATGGAAGGAAGGTTAGGATCTTTTAATCTCGAATACCTCCGTGATCTTTTCCATCAGATTTGAGGATGATCGTATCTACGGTCTGGATCTCCAACTCGTGTGTCGGTCATGGATCAATTCATCCTCCGAGGAGAATATACAAGTACCACAATTCTACGGTTAGGAAAAAAGGGACCAATGGTCCATATACAACACTCACGTTCGGACGGCCGGAGGAGGGAACGAACCTAGTTTTTGGTCCGGCGCATGCTCACTCTGCTCCCTGCTTGATGAATAGCCTGGATCTTTCACACGTGCAGCATGTTGACACGTGTTCGACGACGGTACGCAAATCCATCGTGCGTTACCATTCTACCTCCCCCATTCTCATCCTTTCTTCTTCGTCTCTCTCCATCCTTCGCTTGTCGGTGGGGGGCAATAATCGCTCTCTCGAATGCTCTCCTTCTCGTAGGCTTTTCTTCTTCTTCTTCTTCTTCTTATTATTATTTTTCGTATTTTTCCTTTCATTTCTTGGAATCTGCTTCCAAAAAAAGGTACGTTCAATTCTCCTCTTTCCTCTCTCTCCCTTTAAGTTCCTGCAATCCTTGTACGTTTTTGTAATATTCCCTTTAGAGCGTGTTTCTTTTCTTCTTCTTTTTTTTTTTGGTTTTTTGTTTTTTTGTTTTTTTGTTTTTTTGTTTTTCCTTTTTTATAACTTTATGGGAATTTCAAATGGGTTCGGCTCGTCGGCTTTCAATCCATTTCAATTTTTTTATATATAAGAAAATCCCATTTTTGATGGATATTCAGCGTTATCTATTAGAACAAGAAGTTGGGTTTTTCTCATTTGATCGAATTTCAAATGGGTTCAGTCTGATCTTCTTCTTGCAATACTTTTTTGTTTGGTGGGGATTGTGAATACAGGTTTATATAATTGATGTTATTTTCGTTTTCAATGTTGATTAGATTTTGAGTGGAGAAGGGATCGGCTTTAGTGAAATGGAGAATTGCTACGACTTCTTGGAGTGGCTTGGACCCGACAATTCGGTTAACGTGCTGTTGTGTTTGGATGAACCGTCTGATCTTGTTCGGACGAGTTTGGTGTCACGCTCATGGCGCCAATTCGGTGAGCTTCTTTTTGCCCCCTTTAATTTACTATTGATTGTTTTTCATTCTTTAAAATGTGTTGTACATAGAATAGTCACAAACTTCAGGTTTCTTGAAGTGACATCCCAAAGTGTTTAATTCAATCTTTGTCTTGTCTATTCTTTTTCGGTTTTGCACTGATTAGTTCTTTTTTGATTTTTTGTTTTTTTGTTTTGCGAGTAGCAATACCCACTTGTTTTCTATTTCAAAGAAAAAAAAAATGCCCACTTGTTTTTCTATTATTGGCTAGAAGTCCATGCTGCCCTATGGTCCCTAGTTTTTGTCACTTAAAGTTACGGCCCTTGTTTTAGTTGAAAATGCATCAAAATGCCACAAAGTTTGTGTTTGGAAAGGCTTTCAAGTTATCCTTTCTGTAAGCAAAAGTTCATGTGATTACATCATGAACTGAGCAGAATGTGACCAAAATATGAATGGAGTACAGGCATTAGCATCCAAGTGTTAGCATTTTTCTTTTTTTTAATAAATTGCAATAAATTTGAGTGTAGGCATGTTAGATGTGAAGGAATTTTAGGGGTATGTCAGTCATTGCCAGAAAGTAGGGTTGGTAGTTGTTTTATTGCATGGGGCAGTTAGGATTAGACTGTAACTAGGGCACATCCTGCTTTAAGCTTTTAGTCTTGAGGTACTATATGATGATCATGCTAGGAACATCTATGCCTAAATCGTATGCTTGGGATTTCACTTTGTGCAAGTAGGGTGTATGATTAAGTGATCCAAGATGCTGATGTAATGGGTCTTGTCATGGATGGTCCACGCACCAAAAAGTTTTTGTATGGGGAGATCCTATCTATTGAATCTTTGGCCCTTTCTATGGTTGAATGCGCATGTTTGCTGTATTTTCTTCCCTAACTGTCTATTTGCAATCCACCAATTCAAGGGATAAGCATCCCATCCGGGAGATTTTTTGGTGTATGGTTAATCTAGAGTGGCCCATGAAATCAATAGATTTTTGGTGCATGGGATTAAACCTATAATATAAACCATAGAATGAAACTTTGGGAGAGAATGATTGACCAAAGATTATAAGCATGGGACAATAGTATCAAAAAATTAGTTTGGTTTCTTGCCTAGGAGGTCTACCTCTGAAGCTATTTTCCTACTTAGACAATTCATGGGGAAATATAGGGAAAGGAGGAAGGATTTCCACATTATCTTTATTGACTTACAGAAAGAATATGATAGTTCCTATAATGTTAATCTGGTGGGTGTTGGAATGAAAAGAGTGTAAAGAGGATGTATATACATGATTAAGGCTATGAATAAGGGAGTGGTAATGAATGTGAGGACCACTAATGGAGAGACAAGGCTTGCACTAGGGGTTGGCATTAAGCCTATACCTTTTGCATTGATTATGGACAAGTTAATGAGGCATTTGCAGAGGAAAGATCCCATGGTGTATGTTGTTTGTAAATGACATAGTTTTGATTGACAAGATGAGGGAGGGCATAAACATAAAGCTAGATTTATGGAAGGGTGCTTTAAAATCTCAAGGATTTAAAACTAGTCGAACTAAAACAGAGTATATGAAATGCAATTTTAGTAACAATGGGAGTGAAACGAGGAACTAGTTAAGATTGTTGACCATGAAGTTTCCCAAAATGACCACTTTCAATACTCGGGTCAATAATGCATGAGAGTGGAGAGATTGAGCAGGATATTGCCCATAGAATTCAAGTTGGGTGCTAAAAAATGGAGATATGCCTGTGGAGTTTTATGTGATTGTCGTATGCCGCTCAAACTGAGAGGGAAATTTTATAGGATAGCTATAGGACCAACCACGCTTTATGGGATAGGATGTTGGGCACTTAAGGAACAACATCTTCATAGGATGGGCGTACTAAAATGAGGATGTCAAGATGGATGAGTGGTAACACGGGGAAGGATAGAATTAGAAATAAATGTATTTGAGGGAGTAGCACCAATAGTTAATTTTTATTTTTTTTACACACGCACACACACCCCACACACTCACGCCAGTGGAATTTCACCACCTATGGATACTCGAACCCTTGACCGGGTGTTGAAACTCCCGAGAGTCACCACCCATGGAGTAGCACCAATAGTTAATAAGATGAGGGAGAGTATAGTTGGATAGTCTTGTCATGTGCAACCATGACCAACAACCACGTTGGTTGGAAGTGAACTGGTGCAAGTTGAAGGCTCTAAGAGGGCAAGGGGAATGTCCAAAACGATGTGGTTGGAGGTAGTAAGAAAAGATTTGATGACCTATGGTCTAGTTGAAGGTGGAATGGCTGAACATGATTCATGTAGCCGACCCTAGTTAATTAGGGTAAGGCTCTAAAAAGGCAAGGGGAAGGTTCAAAAGGACGGAAGTAGTAAGAAAAGACTTGGTGACCTATGGTCATGGTTTTAAAATTGGTATCATATCGGCCAATATGAGCGTATCGTATTTGTATCGGCATGATATGATACGCAATGAGGCTCTATATCAACCCATGTTGAAAAGTGATATTGTATCAACCCGATACAACCTGTATCAATGCCTATATGTCGGACTGATATGGGCTTAAATACCCCCAGTTGGCCCCCTTTTTCCATTTTCCCCTTTCTTTCTTCTCCTTTCAATTTTTTATAATGTTGTTTAAGGCCCACTTCCGGCCAGATCTACAACAGTTTTGATGAGCAAAACAAGTTCTTTTTTTTTTTTTTCCATCTAATCGAAGGCTTGAAGGCCATGTACCCAATTTGGAAAAAAATTAAAAAGCTATAAAAAAAAAAAACCTTTTCTGTTTTATTATTACTGAAATCAAGTTGAACCAATATGATAACTCAAAAACAATCAAATCATGGTTGAATTGTTTTCAATTTGGGGATTTTTTATATTTTCAATTTACGCTGGAATTTTCTGAAAATTAAATTTTTTCCAACTACTTGTAATGATTCATGAAGAGTCTTTTAATACTATGGATCTACATATTTCACACATGCATTTATTAAATATTTTTTTCAACACTGTTTTTAAAAATTATTTTGGGTTAATTTTTAAAATAAATTTTTTGAAAATAATTTTAGGGAAATGAATCGAATGATAGATCTAAGAAAACATGTCTTTTTAAAAAATAGATCTACTATTTGCTGTTGGATTTAAATTATTTTTATGTTTTCAGGCTATTTTTAGGCATTTTTGGGAAATGGACATATGGATGAAATGGTAGATGAATACATTCATTTTCAATATATGTGTTTTACTATTATGATTTGAATCATTTAATAGTCCAGTAGTTGATAAATATTTTATTAATAATATATGGTGTCAATTTATGACATATATCAACAATTTGTACCCCAAAAGACTCAACATCACAACTTATAGTAAGTCAACTCGACATACAACATGCTTACCAAAGAACGGTCCGATGCACCATTGAATACATGGTCAAAACACACACAAAAAAGAGAGGATAAATTCTTGGATATATCATTTTTCCCCTATTTTTCTAAAATCCCCCCACTTTTGTTAAAAAAAGTTATGTCTGTTATAGGCCGATAGGGGACTTATACCGATATGCGACCCGTATCATATCAGTTTTTACCCGGGTTGATTTGCACGCCGATATTGATATTCAAAACCATACCTATGGTCTAACTAAAGGTATAACCCTTGATAGAGTGGAATGGTGGAACATACTAGAGGCCCCACTTAATTGGGATAAGGCTTAGATGATGATGATGGTTCATCTAGAGTAAGTCCCATGAAATCAATAGTTTTGGATCCTTGAACAATGGACCCCACTTTTACATATTGAAGCCTGAACATACTAGAGGCTTAGGGCAAGCATCATATGGTACCTCTTTAGGGTTATAAACGTCTTTATTTGGGATATTAGAAGTTTTTTATTTTTAATCAAATGAGATTTTGAAGTTCAAATCGAGGCTTTTCCTAGCCTCTTCCCAACACCTTCTGATGCGGGAGCTGTGAACTCTCCATAACCTTATTCTTCTTTTCCCATTTGATTGAGACCTCTTATCTTTTTCCTCTTGCATTGAGCCTCCACAAAAATCATTGAAACAACTCTAGTTGCGTTTATTATGATAGCTTTTTTTTAGGGGCACAGTTAATTTTTATTAAAAAGACCGAAGCAAAAGCTAAACGGGAAAAGAATATAATAAAGGCACAAAATAACAATCCAAGAAGAAGGGGAAGATCACAATTTGTCACATCCTCTAACAGGGAAGCCCAACTGATCAGTGATCTCATCCTCCAACTGTTACTTCTCTGTCTTAATCAACTTAGGAACTTCAATGCATCTACATTGGTGTCTAGTGGCTAATATCGCCTGTTTATCGTGGGAACTTACTTTGCATGGTAATGACTAATGAGGATGCCCTTATGCATGTCTATATGTTGCTTTCTAAGAACTTGGTGTTTCTCCACGCATTCTTTGCAGTTCAGCTAGGCTTAGATGATTGTGTCGTTCCCTTTAGCAGTTAGACCTGGATTGGCCAAGTTATACAAGTAAAAGGTAAATCCAAAAGAAGATTGAGATGTGGCCAAGTTATCCTAGTGAATGGTAAAATCTGAAGGAAGATTGACATGTGGAAACCACAAGCTTCTCTGGTGGTGGAAGTTGAACATGGATGGTGGTTTTTTAAAATATTTTATCAGGGATAATGAAAGTTTTATTGAAATAGAAAAGAAGGATGACAAGGCACCATCCCCCAAACAGCGATGAAGAGCCACCCCAAAAATCCCTTGAAACAACCCCATGATTAAGCTCAAAGGCCCTAGACCCACACACCCAATAAAATACCATGGGGACAGGTTTTTTTTCCTGAAAAGCTCGGTTGTTTCATTTGGTCAATGCCGCCCACAGCACTATTAGCATAGATAAATACCACCCAACCTAGCCTCTTTTGTTGCCCTTCCTGCTCCCATGCCAGGATCCGATGAGATCCTCAACTGATTGAGGCAATTACCTATGCCACCTCAAAAGGAGGAAATAACTTCTCCCATATGCGATGAACAAAAGGGCAATGGATAAAGACTAGCACATGTATATTAAGTTGAGAGAAATATATAATGCTCCATAGGGTTACATGAATAACACGCACACACAATTACACATATTTTCCTACAACAAGCACAGAAGCACCCTTTTTTTATGCACACCCCACTTTTCCTAGGATGTTCAATCGTCAGAATTTTGTTTTTGCCTGCCAACCAAGCAAAGGTCAGCACTCAGGGAGGAGCTTGATATTTCCAAATGAGAGAGATGGGATCTGGAGGATGAGGAGCTTCTTGAAGACATGTAAGATGACTCCACAAAGAACCTCCCCAAAGCATCAACATTCCAAACTTGAGAATCTAATATGGAGGGCACAACCCTACTTTGAAGGATGATGCTTAAAAGTTGGACAGGATCATTGATCGCTTCCTTATAATGATTTATGTAAAATATTGGGCTCCAAACCACCATCTCACCTAAAGCGGTCACAAATTGAAATATTGGGCCATCTCCCTCAGTCACTATCCTGAAGAACCTCGGAAATGATTCACACAAAGGTCTTTCCCCGCATCACTCGTCCATCCAAAACTAGGTTCTCAAACTATCGTTGGGCCGAAAAGAAGAACATGGGTGGTAGTCATGGGAATCTTGCAAATTTGTATTGACAGTGTGGTGATGGATGACAAAATGTTGATAAATTTGGTCCTCTCTGAACCTGGCAGCAGTCGTCCATCCAAAACTAGGTTCTCAAATTATCGTTGGGCCGAAAAGAAGAACATGGGTGGTAGTCATGGGAATCTTGCAAATTTGTATTGACAGTGTGGTGATGGATGACAAAATGTTGATAAATTTGGTCCTCTCTGAACCTGGCAGAAGTGGCAACTCAAAGTTAGCAAAAGTAATGGTTACAATAAAATGGCCTTACAGTTTTTGCGGAGTTTTGTGCTCCCTTATTGTTGAAGATGATTCTAGAAATGTTAGGTAATTAAAAAGTGTTGTGCTCCTTGGAAGTTGTCTTTCATTGTTAACAAAATCAAGGTTATGGTTTCATCTTTTCATGCTTCCCTTAGGAATGTTTTAGGGGAAGCCAATTCCAGCAGTTTCCTTTAGCTGAGGGGTCACTAGCATGGCATGCCATATCGGCCATTACATAACGGTAATGGTACCAATCATTATGGAAAAAATTACCTGTATCAGCCCCCATAATGGTCCGTTATGGGGCCGATCCAGTTTTTTGTTTTGTTTGTTTGTTTGTTTGTTTTTTTTTTTTTTTTTTTTCATTTTTTTTTAGAGAGAGAGAGAGAGAGAGAGAGAGAGAGAGGAGAGAGAGAGAGAGAGAGAGTAACGGTCCGTATCATAACAGTAACACCTTGGTCATTAGGCCTTCTCCTAACGCGTATCCATTGCCTTGACGGAATATAATCCTGTTTTTCTTAATTTGTATTGCTTGTGAAAGGAACATCTAGAAGTGGACTCCAGTGAGAAGGGTGACTTTTCAATGAGATCATTCTATTATTTGATCTTAAAAGGAAATGAGAGGGAAGAGTGAGCTCCAACGCCATTGATTTGGTATTACCTGATCCCCCTCAAGTGATTGCTTTAAGTTTTTAATTAGGAAAGGAAAATGATCATCACAAATGTTTGCATTCTTACTAACATTTGAGGAGGAAAATGATCATCACAAATGTTTTCATTCTTCTTCATTGAAGTGGAGAATCTGTCCACCGTCTCTTCGTGCATTTTAACTTTGCAAAGGAATTTTGGTACAACATTACGTTCTATTTGGGGTGTCTTTGGTAATTCCAGAGAAGATCAGGTCATTTTTATAGGCTTACAGTGCAGTGGCACAATGGTCGTTGGTGATGCCAAAGAAGACCAGGGCATTTTTACAGGCTTGCAGTGCAGTACATGGCAGTCATTGGGATAAGAGGATTTTGTGGAGACTGTCCATACTTAGGGTTGTTAATGGGTCAGGTTCAGGTTGTGTCCGGGTGTGCACCACACCTAAACCCATGTGAACGGGTCATGTTTGAGTTCAGTTATTATATTCCAGATGCCGACAGATTCGGATCGCTATTGGGTCTTGAAGAGAATTTTAAGCCCTCCCTCTACTATGTATCGGTCAAGGTATACAAAAACGGTTATGTAACGGTGATGGTATGAGCCGTTATGCAATACAGGGCTGTAACGACCTGTGTCCAAAAATTCAGACTGGAACGGTGTTTATGACCATGCGTAACAGCCCTGTATATAAGTTGTTTTTCATTTTCCACCAATTTGGCCCTCTCTTTTTGACATTTTTTTTTTGTTCTTGAGACTTTTTTTAACCTACTTTCTACTAAATTTGTGCAATTTTTGGAGATTAAAACACAATATTTAAGTCATTTTTTAAGAATCGAACTGGGCTGAATTTGAAGAAAATTGAAAAAATAGGTAAAAAATCATTTTCTTTTTAATTTTTTGTAAAATATTTGGAGTGGAGATTGTTGACAGACATGTATGGAGTTTAAATCCACACATGCATGCTCTAAATTATTTTATTTTTCATCTCTTTTTCTTCTTCTTCTTCTTCTTCTCTTCTTCTTCTTCTTCTTCTTCTTCTTTTTTTTTGTATAATTGGTAATTTCAAATCATTTTTAGGATGAATAGTGACAAAAAAAATCCTCAAATTTCTGGAGGGGAATGATGTCGGGATATGCATTAGTGGGATGAATCCCACAATTGAATGAATTTTGACCTATTTTGAATGTGCATTGGACGGGTCTCACATTGGCTCAATTATTCATTTGAATTTACTATTATTTTTTTTTCTCGAATTTCTTGAGGAAAATTATGTCAAATAATTAGAGATATGCAGAGGGGATGAGTTCCACAGATTGCACGAATTTTGGGCCATTTTAGGGGCATTTGAGTGTACCTAAATCAGCCAGACACTATTCATCCAAATTCAATTTATGTTTTTCTCAAATTTATATTGAATTATTGATATTAGATACTTCGAGTATTCAATATAGAAAATTTCAAATCAATCTAAGCCTCCTAGGTTAATAATACCATCAGGCAGCCTGAGATATCATTCTTACCAAAGAATGGTTCATTACACCATCGTAAATATATTCAAAACCAAAAAAGAATACATATTTGGAATCCTCTAACTTTTATAATTTTCTAGTATTATTTTTTCCTTCTTCTATTTCTTCTTTTTTATTTTTTTACCCGTTACGGGGCCATAATGTAACTGTCCAACAACCAGCATAACACCGTTGTTGAATACCTTGGTGCCAGTATGCGACACTTTCTTTTAGAGTTCTCAATGGGTCAGGTTTGGGTGGTGCACCATACCAAATTTCTTTTCAAAATAAATAAGAAAACAAAATTATTCCTCCATTTGATGCACCTGTGTGCACGTCTTCTTAAAAAAAAAACTGTACTTTGTAATTGATATTCTGCACTAAAAGCTGTTCCCTTGCATACTAGTAACTTAAATTTAAACTGTTGAAATCATGGGGTCCATTTGGATCATTTGTAAACGAAAAAAATCATTCTGATTTTATGTTGATTTGATTGCGGGCTTATTGGTTCACATTGGATGACAGATGAAATGGCAACAAGTCAACAGTCTGAGTTCAACAAACAAATTCCAACAAATCAGAGTCTAGGACTATTCAATCGATCTTTTAGATGGTGACTTGCTGGCGCATTCAAGCATCACAAATTGGCTGATCGAACATCAGGCCAATCTAAGGGCCGTGAAGATTTGAACAACTTTGGAGAGTCTGGATTGATCTGGTTGAAGCTCAACAGTCCTAATATGAATTATCGACCACTTTAATGGTCATGTACTTATTAAAGTTAGAGCTAGTCGAACAAGTTTCCCGTAATATTTTTGTCACTTATTTTGTGTGCCATGTTTTTTGTATCAAACATGATGTTTGAATGACATGACATTGGTCCTTTCTGAAAGCATACTTTGTTATCTTTCAAATGTGCCCAAGATTATGTAATTATAAAATCGTTTTAGTGAGTTACAACTCAGTTTTGGAAAGCTTGTATGGTTGTGATTGAATTAAAGAATATGTTGGTTTTTAATGTTTTAGTAAGATAAGATGGTTAGGATTAGAAGCAATGGATGGTGAGGAATGTGTTAAGGTTCCTTTGCTTTGAAAATAATAAGTATGTCAAGGCGTAAAGACTCTTTTGTGAGGAGTTATAATGGTATTCGAATGGAAATTATTTTCTTTAGGCTTAAAGCATGAGTTGCTTCCCTTTTGCCATGTGTTGCCCATAATGGAATAGGAGTGGGGTAATGTTGTTATCACTAGTATAGTGGTTAGTCAGTTGCTGGATATCAATTTATAGTCCTTTATTTTTATTTTCCATTGCATGTGTGAATAAAGTTTATGGTTTGATCTTCAAGAAAAAGGTATATCCAAATCGAGATTCCCCTTCTCTAATTTGTTCGTGTCACCTATCTACAATAGGTTGCACAATTTTGATGGTGTATTTGACTTAATATATGGCACGTGTACAATTTCTAGGTGCATGAGTATCAACCACCATACTCTAGCATAACCTATTAAAAATGACATGGGCATGGGAAGGATGTCATTATTAGGAAGATGGCATGGTAGAGTATGTAGAATCAGAATGTGGTAGAGCCATCTCTATACAGTACCAATGGCAGGATGACATGTTAATTCGGACCATCTATTTAGTAAGCCTCGTCTTGGATGGCCCATAGTCATTTGAAGTTAAGTTTATCAGACAATTCAATTCATAACATAATTTTGCTTCACATTACTAAACTATTATATTGAGCATTGAAACTTGGTTTGTATGTCACTTTGAAGCCCATTGATCAGATATCTAAAGATCAACTGATCCATGTATCTGATGATCATTATGCATCCGCAAATATGAAAATATATGGACGGTCCCAAATTGATTAATGTTACCGTACCACGTGTAGGCTCTTCTAAACCGGTCCTATATTCTCTTCCTTAGCACCTATCATCATTATTGCCATCCTTTCTCTTGTCTCTCTGTCTAAATGCCTCTCTATGGCTGCACATCTCTCTGTCATAGAACTTCAATGGTTAGAGTCCTGTCATGGTTCTCAAATGTTGGAGTATGGCTATCCAGACAATCCGAATTGTGGGGGCACATTGTTGATGGATCCTGCACTCAAAATTGCACTGATCAAGCAATTCGAACCATCAAATTGATAGCTATTCTATGAATGGTTAAAAGCAAATTCTTTGGTCCAAATTCCAAGGGCTACTACAGATGGTTACATCATCTTCTTGACCTAATTTTAGGTTATGCTCGTGACTGCTTTTGCTTGGCTTGCTGGTTAAGACTGAATCTTGATGTTAGACCGCCTACTCCAAAGGAACTTCATTTTGGTTGATGGATGTTCCATATGCCTTAGGGATGCTGAAAACTTCAGTCATCTCTTTGTTCATTGTCCCAACGTGGCAGCTATTTGGCAATGGTGCCTTCAACAATTCAATATGGCATGGGAGGTGCTTTCCTCTATATGCAGTTCGTGGCAGCTTGGAGAGTGCAAATTCCCAGCGGCTGTTAGGGTCTTTGCTTTGTAGCTATCATTTGA
Organism: Magnolia officinalis; assembly: GCA_021015155.1. Classification (NCBI taxonomy): domain Eukaryota; kingdom Viridiplantae; phylum Streptophyta; class Magnoliopsida; order Magnoliales; family Magnoliaceae; genus Magnolia; species Magnolia officinalis. The sequence goes on from JAJHSJ010000001.1 coordinate 117,949,891, forward strand.
GTGGATTGAGAGGAACAACCACACTTTTAATATTAGAAGTGCGCTGATCCCAGCAACCATCTCAAGAGTCAAATATCTTTTTTGCTCCTAGGCCAAAGCATCTGGGGTAGTTTCCTCTCCAAATCCTGGAAGAATTCCGTTACACTGGTTGGATTTGGTTTGTAAACTGCTTGCATTGTATATCTGTCAAATTCCTATTGGAAAAGCTGCTTCTAAATTCTAATCACGTAATTTATTTATTAACTAAATTTGAGGTCCTAAAATAGTTGTCCAGCACAACAACCACAAGTCTACCACAATTGGCCCTATAAATGTTCTAAAACAGTTTTTTTTTTTTTTTTTGAAGATTATTCGAAAACTGAAAGTTATCTCCTTACAGTCTTCAAATCATAAGTAGACTTTTTGGAATAATGTAGGGTTAGTACTTTTATGGTGGGGGTGATGCTGTGCTTGGTTCTTTGAATCACTTTGTTGTTCTTAGCCGTTATGTTGTATGATCTTCTCTTTTCTTTGACAAATAATGATGGAGAAAATTATGGGAACATGTTTTTGTAGCTGTTTCGGAGGCTCAACAAATATTGATACCACGGTTTTGTTTCTCTTGACTCATCAAACCTGTTTTCACATTGAGAAGGAAGATAGACTCAAAACTCTGTTTACCTAGGCAAATCTTGTTCTGGATGGTGCCTGCATTTCTCTTGTATGATTGCTATGCAAATTATGGTTTTGGTTTGGTGTTGGAGAGCTGTCTGTAACTGAAACTAGTTCTGAAATGTGTTGCAGTGATTGAAAATGGTTTCTGTAAGAAATTATGCCTCAGAATGCATCCAGAAGTTTCACGTTTCACTCGGGTTGTTGAAGTAAGTAGCTCAACAGAGCCTATAGAAGTCAGGTCCAGCAATGCTTTAGAATGGGAAAGCCTGGAAAGAGAACATCGCATCTATGCTGGTCTAGCTCGCAGTATCATGTCTTCTGATACAAACAAGGTCTGCATTGATAAGTGGATTAGTGCTTCCAGCACCGACAACTATCCTGAGGAGAGCATTGAGAATACGTTGGTACCAAATGAAAAAGTGGATGGGAGGCCTTCTTATTGGTCGAGTGAAGGAGAAGAAGATCCTGAGGTGCCTGAGACATTAACATATAGATTGATCTCCAATTTATGTGTTGTTAGTGAAGTCAACATACAGCCTTTCAAAGGTTATCTTTCTTGATATTTACGGAAAATGCTGCTGTGCTTCCCTTTGTGATTTTCTTTATCTGATGGTGAGATTGTGATTGTACTCAGCATATTTTCAGCATGGTGATCCTATATATTCAGCTAAAGCTGTGCGTTTTAGGATGGGACATCCCAAGTCATTTCTGGACGTGAAAAGCAGTATCATGGATGCCTTTGCGTCTGGTCAGAAGTCTGGTAATGATGACTATGTCTGGACATACATTTCACCCGAATTTCCAATGGTACAGGTCCGTTGACATATTGAGATAGACTTTTCTAATTTATTTATTTTTTATTTTTATTTTTATAAATGAAATGGGCATACATTTGGTGTTTTATCTGTATCTGCGCTCAAATTTTATAATGCACTCTGTTATTGTAACTTCAGACTGTTTGGTCATTGCTAGGTTGTACGAGCTTATGCGCCCCCCCCCCCCCCCCCCCCCCCAAAAAAAAAAAAAAAAAAACACACACACAGAGCAGATGTGAATATATTATGTATTGCTCTTCTGAGTGGGGCATAGGCTATGGATTTTATGTCATTTGCATCAATGCCAGGGAAAGACAATGACATTTCAGTTTTTTGAAATGAGAAAAATTTTAAAACTATGTAGCGCGTGGGAGAAGAAATAAGAGTTCTGTTTTCATGATAAGCTGGCAAAAACAACCAATACATAACTTGGTCTTGAATTGTGCTTGTTGCATTTGGATGAATCATAAATAAGAACTTCTGAATCTGATATTAAATAGTTGAGAATTGGGTGTTTGAATGTTGCATACTTTCCAATAATATGGTTGATTTATCCATCACATAATTGTAGTAATTATTATAATAATAATCATAATATGTTTGATTTCCAGTTGCATGTTGTTGAAATTTCATCTTCTAATCCAAAGTCTTATCTTCAAAATTTTAACTGCTTGAATGTTTGTTCTTTAACAGGAGAACCATTTGCAGACATTCAAGCTACCTCAGCCTGTTATCTGCATTGGCGGAATTCTGCAGATTGAGCTGTTGGGTAGGGTTCAGCAACAAGAAATGGACAATTTATACTACATATGGTTAGTCCCTAAGAAATTCCTGTTTTTTTTTTTTTCTTTTTCTTTTCTAGAGAGCGTTTTTAGTAAACAACAACAACCAAAAAAAATTTTAAAAAAATGAATGGACAATTATATCAAGTCAAGTGGAACTCAACCTTGAAATAGAAAATATTGCTAGCTACCACCACCCACGTAAGCAAATGATATGTTTAGTCTAGATGAAAATTCTCACATCTCATTGAAAATAAAGATAATTTCATGCTGAGCTTACTTTTCTAGAATCATCCTCCATTCTAGCCTTCTTGAGAAAGATGAAGAGAAGATGCATAAGCTCTCCCCAAGAATCAATTCCTTGTCACTAGATTCCACCCAACATCTGGAGTAGGATTGTCATGCCTTAAGAGTTAAAATTAGAGAACATTGGATTCTGGAGTTAAAACTCAAATCTCTTGCTTTAGTACTCGATTGTTTACTTTGCTACATTTCTAGAACTAAGGATTCTATCTATTGCAATGTCTGGCCTATTAAGTTCGAATAATCCTGAACCATGTGTGTGCCTAAAGAACTGCCATACTGGTTTGTCCAGCTTGAAAGCTCGTGCTCTGGTCCATTAATGCACGCAACAGTTACAACTTTATGCCTAAGCATTGTTTTACCTTCTTGCAATCCAAAAGACACTCATACTGTTAGAAGGGCAAAAACCAATACACAAGTGAAATACATCCCAGCCAAATGTTTTACTTAATCATTCTCCCAAGAACACAATTTTCTCCATAGTAATGTAATTGTGAACTCAATATCCATTGGGATATTTGTTTCAGCAATTTGTTTTTAGCCATCTAATCATTGACCAACAAATGGACTGCTGGATTGTTTATGATAAGAAATCATATAATTGTGGACATAAGACTATCCATCTCTTGGTGCTAGCTCTGCTTCCCTTGTTCCTCTCAAGAATCGCTTTGATTCAATGGTGTTATGCTGCAACCGATTTCGAATCAATAAGATTTTGATACCTGAATTGCTAGAATGGACAAAGAACTCACCACATGAGCATATTTGAGTAGAGAGATAAACAACTTACTAATATCAGAGTCTTCACTAGTTATGAGTACTATTTCATGAAACTTAGAAAAAATTACAATACCTCTACTTCCTTGAACAACCCTCTTCATTGATCCTAAAGAGACATCCTATAATCCTAATTAAATTTTTAACAAGATTTCCGAACTATTCAATTGATTCCATATCAATCTATTTATCCAAAATAGCAAAAATTTGTATCTATAAAGATTTTGCCAAAATATAATGGCCTAAAATAGCTTATAGGTTTGTGAATATTTAATGCCTGAAAATAGCCTATGCAAATCCAAAAAATTAGCCCCCAAGATCCATAAAGAATCAACAAGATCTCCAACTAGAATCCTCCAAGAATGGCAATTGTAGACCCTAAAATTAGGCATAAAATCAACAGCAACACCATACATTCAACACATGTTGGACCCCTTGGTGAGCCTTGAGCTTACATCATTCCCCTTAGGTTGGAAGCGATGTTCGAAATATCGATATCATGTTATGTGTTGCATCCTTGGGATATAGATACGTATCGGTTGTCGCACGGGATATATCGTTTGTGTCGGGTAATTTATCACACTTTTTAGGAAAATGGGGGAAATTGTTGAATTTTTCAATGAAACTTCAGGGATTATTAAAAAGTACCTTAATACATACTTTTAAATCATAACATCTCAAAAAAGAAGGGCACATAATAGGTTTCCTCTGTTTAGGTTAATAAGCTATGCGCTATCTAACTAAACTAATACAACCATATTCAAATTGAATGGATAACATTTGGAGTACATGTTATGATCATTTCATCAAACACTCCTAAATACTTTGAAATTAGTCTCAATTGAAAGCTGGTTGAATGGAAATATTGAAATATATATATATATATATATATATATATATATATATATATATATATATATAATTATTTTTTAATTAAAAAATTATTTTTATTTTTCAAAAATTGACAGGGACTTAACAAATCAGTAGATCAGCCTCATACATGCTTGATTTCATACTTGAAGTGCAACATTGCAAGCAATTTGGGAGAAATTGGAGAAAATTTGAAATTTCCCCAATTTTTCCCAAATCGGACCACCTACACTCAAATTTTGAAATTAGAGTGTATGTGTGATGATCATTTCATCAAATACTCCTAAATACTTCAAAATTAGTCTCAACTGATAGCTGGTTGAAGGAAATTTTCAAAAGAAAACATGGAGAACATGAAGAAACAATGGATATCAAAATCAAAGCTCCAACTCCATGATTTTTAATGCAAAACATGAAGAACCAATAGATTTGTAACCATTTGACATTGATTTAACATAATTTCAACAAAAAAGGAATAGAAAATTGAAAGTCCTCACCGGATCGAACATGTGCGATATATCGGCACTACCTGTGCGTTTCGTATCGCAAAGGTGGGATACAACATATATCGTGGGATCTATTGGACGATATTGTCGATATTTAAAACATTGGTTGGAAGAACTCAACTCCCGCGAATTAGATGCTTCATACAAGTAGTAGATGTCTAGATCCTATCCTTTCAATTTGTTGCCAATAATTCTCATGCATTCAAAATTGCGCTTGTTATTCCATTTCACCAAATACTGCATGTATCAGCCTTGTCATGTGTGTTGATAGTCTTCACACACAATACTTGCTTAACTTTGTTTGCCTGCATCAACAATTACGTTGTCTTGCATGTTAGGCTCCTCGCCATGGTACTAGAAAAATCCTCTCTCTCTCTCTCTCTCTCTCTCTCTCTCTCTCTCTCTCTCTCTCTCTACAAAATGTGGCATGCATCCACAAGGAAGGGACAATCCTTCAAAACATCTATACAGGAAGACCATTCCATAACATACAACATAGCCCTACTAATAACCCACTCCACTTTATTGCTTTTCGCTTTCATTTGAAAAGCAATAAACATAGCTTCCAAAGAGCTCTAGCTTGCTTCGGAAGACTCACACCATGCAAGACATATATATAGCCTACAAACTGAATTTGGCAAAGACAAGCAATATTGAAGCTCCTAAGAAAGTTGCCCCATATTTCACACACAAATTGGCAATGTATGAATAAATGGTTAACTGACTCTAACTGAAGCTCCTAAGAAAGCTGCCCCAAAGCACCTTATGGTCATCCTCAACTTGTCTACCATGATAATATCGACATCACAAAATAGAAGCTTGTCGTCGGCAAACTGAAGATGGGATATTGGAGGGATTGACCAATTGAGTCTGAATCCGCTGAACAATCCAATCCCCTATCCTCGCTCTACCACCCTTCCCAATGCTTTAGCAACCACCACAAATAGGAAGGCGAAAGTAGGTCACCTTGCCTAATGCCTCTTAACTTTTAAAGAATCCCTTCAATGATCCATTAATCAAGACCGAGAACCTAGCTGAGCTAATGCATTCACTCCTCCATCATCTCCATTTCCTCCTGCTTATGTTCATAAGTTTTAATTTATCCACCAGATCTTGTGAGGCAAATGTCCTTACTGTTTCTTCCATCCACTATCAGAATCTTGCATATCTTCCACTGAAAGTGGAAGTGGTAGGGAAGATATTGTGCCACCCCATGAAATTGACTACCATATGCTTGAGTTGATCCACCCACTAGGAGTGTAGGTATTAGTTTAGTTGTGCAAACACTTCTTGTGTCACTCCCTCTGAAGCCTTTTGGAGATGATGTAGAGTCAAATCCACCCTCAAATACCCGTTGCAATTCCAAACGATGTAATCTGGTTATCCAATCAATGAGATTTTGATACCCAAATCTCTAGAATGGACAATGAACACACCATATGAATCTTTGACTAGAGGGAGAGATGGACAACTTACAGCTTGAATAACAACTTCATAACACAGAAAAGAAAAAAGTATAATGCCCTACCTTATAGAGCAACCCCTATTTATAGACCTTAAAGCAACATGAAATCCTTACCAAATCTTTAACAAGATTTTCCAGCTATTTGACTGATTCCAAGCTCAAACAAATCTTTGCAAAATAGCAACTAATGAATCTACAAAGATTTTTCATAAATGAAATTTTGCTTAAAAATAGCTGCAAAAAAATCCTCACGATGGAAAATTTGAGAAAAAGAGGAATGTTGATCGTCAACATATGTCTCTGCCGTAAGAAGAGTGAAGAAAGCATTGACCACCTTTTACTATCCTGCCCATTCATCTCAGAATTTGGACAGATTTTCTCATGCATTTCAATCTGAAGTGGTGCTTTCCTGGATCGGTTCCCTCCTTATCAAAGCCTGGCACGGGGTCAGTCTGGGAAAGAAGAAGACGAGGATTTGGCGCATGGCAATTATAGCTATATGGTGGTCGGTCTGGGAAGAAAGAAACAATAGGTGCTTTAGGGATGTCTCTAATCCCGCCGCAGCTATAGTCATTAAAGCCAAACGTCTCCTGTTTGAATGGATGGTCTATGCTGTAGGTTTTAACCATGTTGATTTTCTTTTTCTTGGGGTGTAGTCGTTAGTTTTGCCTGCTCAGCAACTTCCATATTCTCCCGTCTCTGCTTTATTGTTCTTCTCCCCTTTTAATATATTCACAGTAACTTTTCAAATAAAAAAAAATTTTAAAAATAGCTTGTGCAAATCTTAAGAATAATCTTGCAAGATCCAACATGTTGGACCTTGAGCTATCCATCATGTGGGCCCCACAATTGTTCAACACACACACACACAGATGATTTCTTAGGAGATCATTAATTTCCCAAAAGCTGCTAAACATAGAATCAATTATCCAGAGAAGTGAAAAGAGTTTATTACATAGAATGGTAGCTTGATCCTTCTCCAAGGGCCCGAGTTTCCACCTCAACCAGGGTGATATTTGGAAGCTTGGAAGGATCAGGACTCGGGACCCTTATTCATTTTATGGGAGATGATCTTGTGTGATGGTGTCTACAATTAAAGAAACTCGTAAGCCTCAGTCAAGCATCAGAAGGTTGTGCGAAGTGAGGTCAACTTGGTCCCACTGTCTTGCAAGTCAAAGCAAGTGGGGTCTGCTTCCTTAAGAGTCCAGCAGTTACAAGATTCAATAATAGCAACTAACAAGTTCAGCTATTGCTGTTTTGCGCTTTATCATTTCCCCATTTATTTTTTTGGTTGGAGTGCTACGTAGAAGTATTTTTTTTTTCATTGACTGCATATCTTCTTTGAAATTTCAATGCAGAAATGTTCGTGAACATCTCTCATCTTTTTTCTTTTTTTTTGTCGTGCGTGTGTATGTGCATATTGAAGTGTCTGCCATGTTGAAGTCGTTGGACGGTCACTGTCACCCGCATTCGACATCGATATCCTGGACTTCCCAGGAAACTGGGTCTTGAAGTACTTCCCAGAAGCTGAAAATTGTGACACTCCTAAACAAACTGCCGAAGATGAGGGTTCTGGGTCCTCTGGCTGGCATGCATTAACAGCTAGAATCAGGCAGATAAGAGCTGGAAGAGTGTGGGACCGGGTTGTTATTCTGAATTCATTGCTAGGGAATGTAGATGCTGTCGACAACGATGACAGCAATGAATCAGATGAAGAACTGGTTGCCTGATCCTGATATATTTCACCTGAATAACGTTGCTCAGGACCACAGTGCTGTCTATTTCCGATGGACTGCGGCTTCCTTAAATGACATCACTTAATACTCGGGGACAATATCTGATTTGGGTTGTTGGTCAAAAACTGCATGCTGCAATGCTTTTCTTATCGTTAAATTTCACCGTGCCCGTCTGCCCAGTGACTCTTGTAAAATCTAACCTTGCTCTCAGATTTTATGGAGCATGAAAAGGCTGCTGTGAACCAGTTTAGTGGTATTTCTTTGTGAATTCCTTTTTTTTATCTTTGCTTGTTCTGCTGATTACTTCCGACTTTTGGTCATAAAGAATGTCTGTTACCTAAAGAAAATGTCAGGAGCTGTTAGCAAGAGTGTTGGATGAAAGCAGTGAGGACGTGGGATTGATCCCTTGAATGTTTTGAAGATTGCCTTTAGGCAAAGATTAATAACTGGGTATGAAGATCGTGATTCCAGATTACTAATTATGCACACAGCATGTTCAATCCACACACATTTCTCGACCCTTACAGGGTGGAATGGTGGAACAAGAGTCATGTAGCAACCCTGATGATGATGACCGCCCCAGTGTAATCATTGTTTGGGAATTGCTTCATGGTACGAGAATGCTTAGTGCGTGTTTGGATGTGTTATCAAATTAAATTGCAATCATAAGCATAATAAACAAAACCACCAAAGTGTAAATTCCTTTTGCAGTAGATGGGTTGAGGTTCTCAGGCATTGCATTGCAATTACATTACTTTCAGGTTGTAATGGTCCGGAACTATTGTAACCACAATTTGGGGACTTTTTTGTCCTTGCTGATGCTAGAAGATGCCATTTGTTTTTGTCTCTACCTCTTCAGGTAAGGAAAGAAATGAGAGTGCTTTTTAACTATCCAGTGTGGATGGGCAACATCGGCAACGTGTCAGTTTTGAGTTTTCAAGAACTGGAGAGACCGATTTGTCCTATGAAGAAACCACTATTCAATTCCACGTGATATGCACCATGTAGGAAATTACGCATAACGATGATATATTCTGGATGATTTCTAAAATCTGTTCCACTTTCCATCGGAAGCAACCCTTTCCACTGCATTTGGAATGATCTTTCCGGATGGTTTCTAAAATCTGACCCTTTTTCCATCAGAAGCAACTCTTTCCACTTGCATTTGGAGCAGCTAGCAGATCAAAGCTGAGAACATCAGTGCACTGCCAAATGGGGATACATCCCAGTCAAGTGGTGAGGGCTCATTTGGTAGATGCTTAAAAATAAGCTCCATCTCATTTTAGTCAATACTAGTTATGTAGTAAGAGATCACCTCTCTTTTGTGGACAATTCAGTATCTAAAAATTGTATCTAGAATGACTGGAAAGGTGAAAACAAGTCCAGATATGATTCATCTTTATGGGCAAATCCAAAATCTGTGAACGCTGAACTAATCATTATTCCCAACCATAGGGTGTGGAATCCTAATACATCAGTTAATAAAAGAATAGAAAAGGTTTTTACTAGGTCATTAAATTCTGAGACGGTAGAGGCTATGACCCAAGGTGCCAAGATGGTCAGATACATCTGGAAATCAACCCTATATCACCGAGATCTAATAAGATCAGGCAATAGTCAAAAGGATAAAGGAATTCCTAAACCCAAGAACTAAGAACGGCATGTTCTTCACCCAGGACAGAATAACCAAAATAATCCTGATTTCTAATTTGTGATGATTATTACTAAAACGGGATTAACCAATAGCCAAAATGTGGATCATCGTGGAGCTCTTCCGTGAAGGCGTGGCAAGGAATCATCTCAACCACGAATGGCAAAAAATTTGCCGTTTTTGCTATGATATAAGATATAAATGGCAAAGCTGCAAAACTGCCAACACCGACTAGTGTTGGGATTACTGAAATGCAATGACAAAACAACCATTACTGAAGTTTCAAAGCTTATGTACAAAAAATGCATTGGTACTTTCCCAGTAATGGCAGATGGGCAGTAACAATCTTGACTTCCGCAGGGATTTGTCTCACTTCAAAAAAGAGGTGGGGACACCCTGTGTCTTCAAAAAAAAAAAGAAAAAAGAAAAAAAAAAAATCATGACTTCCAGATACAACCTAGATTGCTCACAGCCTCACTGTTGAACACGTTTTCTGCTGATTCACATAGGAAGTCTTCAACCAGTTCCCCTACATAGATATTCTGAGGCAAATCCGGTCTTAAATTAAAAACATTGGCACCTGCAGCAACTGAAGAGTTGGCAGCATTCTTAAAGCTGTTGCTCCTGCTAGTTGGGATCATTGATGGTGCACCATTTGATGCATTTGCTGTGTTATTTTCATATCTAACCATACCCATGCCAGGCACACTTCCTGATCCGTTACTCCCACTGAAGACGCCCTCCGCTGCATTCCCATTTGCAGTCATACTTAGAGGTTGCTGTTGTATGCCTCCGTTGGTATTCATCATCTCCTGCAGCATTTGCTGAATCACATGCTGCCTTAAATGTTGATTAGTGTGAAAAGGCGGCTGCAGATGAGGGCTCAATGGGCCATTACCAGGTGTGTTTGGCAGAGGCCCCGTGATCGAAGAAACATGACTTTGAAATGGCAAAGCAGGCTGGCTTGAACCATTAAAGCAACAAGATGAATCCTGCTGAGGGGAATTCTGGTTTGAATTCGAGTTCTGCCTCAGCAATTTCTGGTAATTGTTAAATGCCACAGCTGCTGTGGCTTTGTGTTTCAGGGTTCCACTGCCTGAGTGACTATTATTCGTATGGGCGCTCAGACCAGAGCTCATTGCCACTATTTTATTTAGGGTGTTCTGGTCATTTGGGAGACCCTGAGCATTGGCCAAGGGCTCCCCTTCCTGCATTCTGTGAAGCTTTGCTGCTGCAGCCGGTCGGGGGTAGTTCTTCAAACTCTCTGCAAATGACAAACAACAATGACATTAAAAGAAAAAATAATTGTCAAAATATGCTAATGTTTTGACAGAAACGTGATTGCCTGCCTTTTGAACTTCACCAGTCATAAGGTTCAAAATGCAATGTAAAGAATTACCATGAAACCATGCCAACACACTAATTGCACAGAAGCATGCCATTTGCTTTTAATAATTGAAAGTTGAAAATATCATTATCGTTTAGTGTATCAGTCTTAGGATGCAGAAACAAGTACGGATATCATCAATCATCTCTTGGATACCAGGAACATAATGCTATCTGAGGGAAACATTAGGGAAAAGGTGGAATTTTTTAGTGGAGCTCCTGGAAATGTTAAAAGACGCATGATTTACACACTTAGGTCTCAAAATATCACTAATAATAATAACCACTATACATGATAGGTTCTCATTAGATAGTGGCCCAAACTATGCGCTGTCAAAATTTCAATTAATATTAAAGCACAAATTTTCAGGAAATAATGCAAAATTCAGACATAATGCACTGATTTAAAACATCCGTGGGATTACAGTTGTTAATGTGGGTGTCGTAGATATACTCGATAATATTAGTGATATTATCACATGTATCAATGATACAGTCTATTTATTTCAAAGGGTTGTTGCCGATATCTTGTAATATCGAAAATATCGTGCTATATGGCAATTGTTGATAATATCAACCTATAAAATGTACTTTCATATTACATCCTGCATCTGCATCGCTGACCTGCAATACAGATAAAATCAGCCCATATTATCAATTATATTACATCATGTGTTATCTGTATTGCTGACCTGAGATACAGATAAACACTGCTTGCATCGATATTAAAAGCAGCTTGAGAACAATGATTCATTGAGAAGCAAAACAACAGAACAAATAAATGATTTAAAATATTTTGCAAATACAAAGGTCATCGGTTTGTTGACACTTCAGAAAAACGAAGCAACTGGTGTTGCACAATTTTGAACCATGTCCAAGGAGGCTTCGTCAAGTACAGTGAAAGAACACCATTGATGAGTTTCCCTAGAATTCAGAGAAAACTAAAGAAAGACACACACACAAGAGTTTCATTTACAAGTCACGGCTCTTAAGAGCCTCCTCCAATGGCTTCTAACGAATCAGAGGCTGAAGATCATGCTGTCAGACTGTTGCAGCTTTCCCACCACACACTTGACCATGTGAACATCAATCCATAGTCCAGACCAGACAACCATGGATGGGCGACATTCAGAGATCGCACTGATCAGAAGATTGTAACCGTCTGAATAGACTGCATAATGCAGACAATTAACCACTTACTCTAAAAGCTCGACTTTAGAGTATGGGATTAATCCCTTTATCTCATAGCCCAGGCCCCCAATCTCATGGGTTTTAGGACCTCGGCCGAACCCCGTGAGCCCCAAATCACATGGGCTGCCCACCCCGAGTGTGTCCCCGCATCTCACGGGCTACCCCACTTGGGCCTGGTGTGAAATGCGCATTAATCACCCCCGGTGAGGAGTCTCGAACACGATACCTCCTCCGTAGGCCGCACCCACCTCGAGTGTGCCCCTGCATCCCACAAGCAACCCACTCGGCCCGGTGTGAAAATGCTCCTGCATAATCACCCCCGTGAGGAGTCTCGAACGAGACCTCCTGCTCTGATACCATTTATGCAGGACAATTAACCACTTACTCTAAAAGCTCGAACTGTTAGAGTATGGCGAATTAATCCTTTACCATAGCCCAGGCCCCACATCTCATGGTTTTTTAGGACCTCGGCCGAACCCCGTGAGCCCCAAATCACATGGGCTGCCCACCCAGTGTGTCCCCACATCTCACGGCTACCCCACTTGGGCCTGGTGTGAAATGCGCATTAATCACCCCGTGGGAGTCTCGAACACGATACCTCTCCGTAGGCCGCACCCACCTCGAGTGTGCCCCTGCATCCCACAAGCAACCCCACTCGAGCCCGTGTTAAAATGCTCCTGCATTACTGCAAGCCTATGTTTGAAGCAAATAACAATGGTCGACAATCAACATTCACACTCAGCAGCCAAAAACACCCCATTGATCCGACCGTTAGGTAAGAATTGTACAACAGCTGTGGTTATTTGAAAATGGTCTAGCCCAGTGGATGGACGGCCCATATCTTACATATGTAGGCACATCAGACAGTTTTCTATCATCCCCACCAGATGCAAAAAGCCTAATAACAAAATGACATGCAGAAGGTTACTTGAAAGCCCATTGATCAAACCATTAGGTAAGAATTGTCCAACAGCTCTTGGCACAGGGGCATGCCTGTCAGTTCAGCCAGAAGCAGCTGGAGGCTATTGCTGCCTGCAGTTTTATGATCAATCTGGGAGGAACGCAGCAACCGCTGCTTCGGAAATGGCTCAAGGCCTCTGACAGTAGTTGTTTGATGTTTCTAAGGTGTTTGGGTTATGTAGGGAGTGGGACCCGGGTTAGGTTTCAGTGGTTCAGCTTTGGTTGCAATCTCTTTTGTTTTGGCCCCAGATCTGCTGTAATCCCGTTATGCTGGGAGCGGGATCCAGTTTTGGCGCCTCGTGTCTTGTCATTTTTCTCTTTGATTTTCCCTTTTGTTTTCTTTGCCTCTGGGCTTTTAATTCAATTATTTACCTTTCCAAAAAAAGAATTGTCCAGCAGCTGTGGTTATTTGAAAATGGTCTAGCCCAGTGAATGGATGACCCAGATCGTACATTTGCAGGCACATCAGACGGTTTTCTATCATCCACACCAGATGCCAAAAACGTAATAACAAAATGATATGAAGAAGGTTACCAATGGGTCCCATCTTGTGCTGCTGGCTGAAATCTATCAAGTCTTTCATGCTATTTACAACCTCCGATATCTGTCAATACATAGAGATCAATGATAAGAAAGTGGACAGAAGTAACATAAAGTCCCAAGTTAAAGAATAACTATTTCCAGCTAGGAATTTACTTTCAAATGTTAAAGAAAAACCATTTCCAGATGTACCTGCAAGCACCGAACATATCTTTTGGAAAATCCCAAGTCGTTCAATGATTGTGAATCCAAACTCTTTGCAAGCTGCCGTCCTGCTGTTGCGAACCTAAGAAATGACAAAGCAAGAAGCATGCCCATGTGGTGTAAATCCCATCTCAAGTAATAGAACATAACACGGGACTAAAAAAATGGCCTGTCTTTGAGGAAAAGCAAAAAGCGCATTATGTAACCACCACGCTAATAAGAAGAGAACTGCAGAACTGAAGAGGAAGAAATTATCATGACAAATGAGCCATAATATTCAGATACTTAACTGAGCCAGAAATAACTCATGTCACAAGGAACAGTTGATTGTCTTCAACTAGCATATAAGCAGAAACTAGAACTTGGCATGACCTTATAAAGACATTCACTGATTTTATTTTTTTTCTCCCTCTCTTTTTTTGGACATGATCCGGGTATCTGAAACTATTCATATGTTGTAAATCATCAAGTATAATGAACTACTATAATACACAAGTAGACTACTGTCTTGTGTAACTATAATAAGAACAATGGGGCTAGACTACTGTCTCATGTAACTACAATATGAATAATGGGGATATATGATGTTTATCGTTTAGCTAGTTATGAATAAAGTCTGGAACATAGTATGCCTGAATGCTTATTAATGGCTGGCATGCCATACTTGCAACAGGTACAAAACCAAGGCTACCTGGATTGTGGGTCACTCTAGTAGGTGGTAAAAGAGCAAGTCTGCAGTAATGACACCTCCTCTGATACATGGTACACTGGGGGTAGGATCATGCGTGTCACACGCATGCACGCACGCATGCACACACACACACACACACACACACGATAAATTTTATCAAGAAAGCCAAGGGGACTAAGGCAAATTGATAATACAAATTATATATGAAATAATGAATGTGATTATTATATCATATGCATGCTATATTGCTATTGCATAAAGCACACTATAAATCTTTTTTTTTTTTGAAAGATGATGAAAATTTTATTAAAAACAAGAAGGAAGCAAAAACAACAAGAAGAAAGGGGTGCCGAGAAGGCGACCGAGCCACAACCAAAGATAGTCCAAATTACAATCCTTTAAAGCACATCATAAATCTCTGCATTCTGAATATAGATTTACATTATAACTTCAAGAAATGATGCAGTGGGCTAAGTGTATTGAAGCTTTTCTATGCACCAAGTTGCATTTGGAGGTGTGAACAATCCATATCATCAATCTGAGTTGTCCATTGGGCGCCGATAACAACCTTCATAGGCTGCCTGGGAAAAGCTATACAGATGTCCAGTAAGTGCATGGAAAAACTGGCCGGAAAAGATTCTTATAATAAGGTGCAGATACGGATCTTTAGGATGATTCAATTGGTGTGATTCCTGTATAGTAGAAGTGTATAAAACCTACTACACATAATGGACAGCCGTGGATGCCAATGACTCCTAATGAAACTAGGTGCATGAGATTCCGAATGTTTAGAATGCACTTAGTCCACTACATTGTTTTTCCATAAACTTAATCAACAATAGGAGGTATTTTAAAAAAATAAAATCAGGTCAGCATCCAGATTCCAAATGCTAAGGATTGCATACAAGGAACCGAAAACATAGGGGGTTGGTGATTTAGGCAACATTGGACAAAACACACCTATTTTAAAAGTTAGATTCTACGCTTCATAGATCAGATCGCAATTCAAGCCTGTGACTGACCCATACTTCAACAATCACTTAAAAAAGAAATAAAGAATGAAAAAGCATCTTAGAAATAAAGAATGAAAAAGCATCTTTCAACTGCATCTATCAACAATGCTGCCATCAAAGACATTCGGTCCCTCATTGAATATCTCTAAGACATCCTCGATATTTACATGCACATTGGGTACGAACACCAACTTAGATGCTAAACAGGAACTATGAAGTGCATCATCACCTTTAAGCTTCCCATGCACAACAACATTAATGACCAGCAAAGGATGAATACAAATTCCTGATGCAGGAATCAGATCAGATTAACGTATAAAATCCGACGAAATGTAGCATTGATTTTTTCCTCAGTAAAAGGCACAAACATAATCATCATCTAAGCCTTATCCCAACTAATTGGGTCAACTAGGTAACATGTATTTATCAGACACTCATCAAATTTTCTCATCAATGCTAATAAGCATGACAATAATGACAATGAATTTGATATTTTATTGTAGCTCCAAACAAGAAATTATAATGAATATGGGAAGAGCAACATTTGTTCACATGAGGGATGCTGACAATGCTAATGTTATGTAGGTGAAATCACATCTTGCAAATTGTGAGATGTTTTGTACGGGTCAGAGACCAAATTGATAACAAAGAAACAATACTGGGGAAAAGGTGAGAATTACCCAAAAAATGTGGAGAGAGAGAGAGAGAGCAAAAAACACATGCTAACATTTGGTTAACTCACATGTTGCAGTTTGTTTGTAAATCCTGAGGTGAAATTCCAGTAGATCCACTTTCACTTACAGCACTTTGATATTTTTGTGCAGCCAGTAGCAATTGGTTCACCTGTGAAAGAGAATTACACATTTTTCAATAACAGCATTAATCATATCTAGGATTTTCCTCCCCAACATTCCGAAGAATCATCCAAATAAATACATTCAAATATAAAATCACCAAAGTATTGGAGAGAACTACAAATAGATGCAAACGAAGAACATGGTTGCATTGTCTCCGATACATATCTCTGAGAGATATGAAGAGGGAGTTCAGATCATCAGGATCCTTCTAATCACAGGAAGCAACTATGAATTTAACAAAGATTCCAGCTAATTTAGAGGGAAAAAAAAAAAAAAAACAAAGATTCCAGCTTAGGAGTTTTGTCCTCTTGACTCTTTTTCCATTTGAATATTCGCTATCAACAGTCCAATCCTTACAGAAAAAGAAACAAAACTATCACAGGAGAAATGGAGTTCCAGCATTCTTCGAGGGGCTGCAGTGTATTGCAAAGGTTTCAATATGGTGAAATTTCCCGCGGAAAAGAAAGAAAGAAAAATGCATACTAATATTCAATCAGGACCTTTTGGCACTCTCCCTATAGTTGATTGAGAAAAAAGAAAAAAGAAATTGACTTTACAACAGCAGGCTAGAAGCTTGACGAAAAGAATCCTGTCCAGTCAGAATAGATGCTTCCTTTTCAAGACTAGGATTTCTTTTCAAATGGACATTGTTTATGCATTCATTCAAGCACAAGATTGGATGATTAGCCAATGTGTTTTCTTATAGTAAATGCGTGCAGACTCCAGTTAATAGATTTAGTTGGAGCGTCTCACTGTAACTAACATCAAACTTCAAAAGCTAGAGAGAAGCAATCACGTTTTTTAAACCAAGTTTTGTTCTCCTCTCCAAGTTGAATAGCATTACAGCTGAAATATCCGGAATGGTGGGCTAAGGAAGATGATGATGGCCATCTGTCAGAGGAGAGTTGTTTACCTAAAGGCAAAGAATTAACTGACAGGCTTATCCTAAGATATATTTGCATAACCAAGCTTGGCTCTCTAGAGGAAGAGATCAGGATGAAAGCAACTAAGAGCTCCTCTGGGCCACCTTAAGATGTGGTGCATCTTTTTTTGCGCTCGCTGGTTACTAGAACTAAGTTTGAAAAGTAACTCATATTTCTCTGTTGGCATTTTTTTTCATTAGGAAAGGCAGTTGAAAGAGTTTGCCTATCTGGGACATAGACACCTAATGAATTCTGTAGCCTACTTGAGATGTAGACTTCAAGGATAACAGAAGGAAGCCTCCCATGGTCAGGCTGCAGTAGCATGAGCATCAAAGTTTTTAATGTGTTTAATATCAAAATCACCTCATATACTGTAACTGTAAAGAAAAGAAGAAGAAAATTAACACTCAACTATGTAGATTGTTTAAAGCAATAGGATAATGTATCATGCGAGCAATAGCCTGCTGTGGGGGCAAGTGACACCAGAGAGGAATCATTACCTAAGGGAGAGCCAAAAAGGGAGAAAGACCTAGTTTGAAGATTCCTCCAAGTATTGAAAGTTTATGACTCTTAACAACCGATACAAACCCTATTAATCTCTGCAATTAAACGGATGTAAAGGACAACAACACCTGCAGTAGGCTACACAACAATATGGTCATGAAAATCTGAAAAAAATGGGGCAGAAAAGGTTGGTACCTGTGGTGCCACCAACCTACGAGGCAAAAGCTCTTCATGGCGCCTTATACAAAATTCCCAAGAAAGTATCTGAAGTGGGGGAAAAAATCTTCAAAAGTTACATAGTGAACCTACAAAAGAATGAAACCAACAATAATACATCCAATGCTACAGTATTGTCAAGTGTACAAGTCCTACCAAATTATTTACCTTTAAATCAGGAGCAAATATTATACGGAGATTACCCTCACGAACAACACGAAGCTGGTCATAAACACTCTCTTGAATAGCTTTTCCATACTCCAACATCATAATTCCTGAAGGGAATCTCACTTCTTGTGGTAAGTCAACAAACAAAAGTTCATCAATGACCCCACTGTCGAATTCAATTTTACTAAGCCTAGGGAGCACTTCGAAGGTTGTTTCTGTCCCCAAAGAAAGGAAAGGAAACTAGACACTGTTAGTGAAATGAACAAGTACAAATACTGCTACCAGTACCAATAGAGTAACAGAAGGCATATCTAAGATGTAAAGGATAAAGATAACCAGAAAGCATTGAGCATGTGAATATGCATTAACATCTGATGAGCACATGGGAGAACAGAATTTCGACTGACAAAGGAACATGATAATAGAACCTTGTCACAATACATCAGAACTGCTGCATACAACAGCAGAATCTGAAAAAAGCAAAAGGAACCTAACTCAACAGCACAGTTTACATGGTGCTTAAGTGCATGCAAAAACATTTTCTATCTGAGTGATGCCAAGGTACAACATTCCCAAGGCAGAGAGAGAGAGAGAGAGAGAGAGAGAGAGAGAGAGAGAGAGATATTAAATAAATAAAACTCTCATGCCTTTACTAGGTATCATACATTTCAAAGGAAACCAAATCAACAAGTCCAAGCTTTTGCTGATTGCTTATAGTTTTATGTTTTTGTTTTTTGTTTTTTTGTTTTTTGTTCATTTGCAAGAAATTTGCAATAGAGGGGACTGTATGGGAATCCAAAAGAGATATAAGGAATTTCAACAGTATACAATAGGAGAGACCTAACTTAAAGAAGAAGAAGAAGTATAAGTAGAAGAAGAGATTGAAAAGGATGTTGCCCATAGAATTCAAGCTAGGTGGAAGAAATGGATATGTGCCTCTGGAGTTTTATGTGATCGTCACGTACCATTCAAACTGAAAATTTTATATGATAGCTATACAAGGCCAGCCATGCTTTATGTGGCAGAATGTTGGGCAGTTGACGAACATGTTCATAGGATGTCTGGGTCAAATGAGGATGTTGAGATGGATGAGTAGCAAGACAAGGAAAGACAGAATACGAAATGAATGTAGTTGAGGGAACTTATTACCAATAGGTAATAAGATGAGGTAAAGTAGACATCGATGGTTGGTCAGGTGCAACAGAGACAAGTTAGATGGAGTGAGTGAGTACAAGTTGAAGGCTTTAAAGGGCAAGGGGAAAGCCCAAAAGGACGTGGATGGAGGTAGTAATAAAAGAGTTGATGACCTAGGTCTAACTGAAGGTCAGACCCTCGGTAGAGTGGACTGGTGGAATAAGATTCATGTAGCCAAACCCAGTTAATTGGGATCAGGCTTAGATAATGATAATGATGAATTTAAAGGTAGGAAGACACAATTTTGCCAACCAATCTGCACTGTTGCATCTTTTTTTTTTAGAACTTTCAAATGTCATGTTGTTTGTATTTCTTCCTTTGTTGGCAAGCCCACTGATCAAAGGTTTAGGAACTTCCGACTTGGAAGACTTTTGGAGAATCCTCCACCCACTAGGGAACCCATGGAGAAAACTCATCAGATTAATGGTTTGGATCATGTAACCATGGGCCCCCCTTTCACTAACTAGCGCAGCAGGACACCATTCATCGACTGTTTAAAGACACTTATGAGCAGTTCCCATCCACCATAAATTTTTAGTTTAAAGACACCCATTGAACCCCGGTCACGTTTCAATGATCCAAACCAAGGTTACCAGGATGATGGATCACTACACCCATTGTACATGCTACAAGAACAAGTATGGGGTATACAACTTCCTCCAATACATGGTACGATGGGGTAGGATCATGTGGCTTTGATGCAGGACCAATGCATGGGGCTAAATATTGAGGTGAGGTCATTCAGCAAATTAAATTAATTAATCAAAAACACAAAACATGCCAAAATCATCAAACATCTGAAGATTCCAATAAGAAACTACAAATAGTCTAGGCCAAAATTAACAAACAACGCCATGCATGATCATTAAATACTTGAAACTAGGATCTAATGGATGTAAGAACCCAAATAGCATAGGTACAAGTCTATTTTAAAAAGGAAGACCAAAAACTACCTAGGGCTTGCTCAATTAGGATGTAGGTAAACCTAGGGTTTAGGGAATTTGGGGAAAGGGCAAAACTTGGTTTAATCGGCTTAATTGGCTAGGGTTTTATGGCTTTAGGTAATAATTGAAGGGAATTAGGGTTTTGGGTGGTAGGATGTTAGGAATTTTAGGTTAATTAGGGAAATTAAGAATTTTGGATTTTGAAGATTTGGGGAAATTAGGAATCTAGGATTAGGATTAGGGTTTAGGGTAAAGGGAGAAGGGGTTTTGGTGTGATAGCAAAAGGGAAGCAAGGGGGGAAGAGGGAAACCGTACAGACCAACCTAGGGCTTCATACATGTGGCTCTATGGTCACATGTGCGGGGCTTGGAGGCTAGGGTTTGGGTTCTCAAGGATGGGGTTTAGATGGAGAAGGTTAAGGGGAAGAATGAGGAAGGTTTCTAGAAGGGTTTTGAAGGTTTGGAGTAGAAAAAGATGACAAGCTTAAAGGAATACCCTGGATGGAGAAGATGAACTACAGTCGATAGTGAGAAGCTTCGCACTTCCGTGATTGAAGAAGGGCTTCGCAGCGATATTCTTTCCAAATCGCTTGGAATAAGTCTTCACATCACATGAAGAGAGAACAATAGAGGTTTTTTTTTTTTTGTTTGTAGAAAATAATCCACTATGAGAGGTCACATTAGTCTTAGCAACTTTCAAAAATTACAAAAACATCCATATATAATGTACTTTTACTAAATTACCCCATATTATAAAAGAAAAAAACATAATACATCCCCCGTAAATGGTCCAAAACACAAATAAAACTATAAAATAAATCTTAAGATAATCATATGCCATCGAATGGCCTATGTATCACCCATCAGGCCCCACAAGTGGTCACGATCACGATCCAACGGTGATGATGGCCCCGATTGTGATCCAACAATCAGAATGATATATTGATGAAAATCAACGGCCTGATGCACCTTAGGAGATGCTCATGAAGATCCAGGCCCAGCGGGCCCCATGTACAAGTAGCAAACCATAAGGCACCGGTGCTCTCCTCCTCACATACACTCGAACACATGGCGCGCGGATGTCCTCATCAGGCTTGCTCCAAGACATAATAGGAAGTATATGCAATGCAGTTAATATATGCAAACTAATATTGTAATTTATATATATGAAATGATGAATACCATTACCATAGATCCTGCATGAATGGTATTATGTTGTATGCCTATTATTGCATAACTTAAAGAATAAATATTTTTTAAGAGTATATAACTGAGAGAATAAATCTCTACATTCTCAATATAAATTTACCTTGCAATTTAATCGACAATAAGAGTATAGAATCACAACTTTGGGTTGGAAAAAATAATGATCTGAAGCATGGATTTAAGACTTGGCGATATGGACCGACTCATCTAGTCACAAGTCGACCAATTCAAGGGTATTCATTTGGGTGACTCACGGTGTTGCATCAAGTCCAATAGAGTCCAAGTCATTAATCCATGACCCAGAGAGCAAATGAGCCGAAATCCAAATCACATGATTCAGAACACAAAACGAAGGGGGGTTGAGAATCTAGGTAACATTGATCCAAACCATAGATAGATGATACCCAAAAAAAATAATAATAAATAAAAATTAAAAAAATACTAGGTTTGACTATTTCAAGCCTTTGATCATTTAAATATTTTCTTACAAGGTTGGCCCCTACCCAACCTAGTCCTATAGTGCCAAGGCCTATACGATTAGGGCCAAGGCTAGGGCCAGGGTCGGTCGGGCTGGGAAGGGTTTGGCCCTAGTATTGTCCATTACCACCCCTACGGAAGCCCCTTCAATGATCCAGCGCTTTTAACTCTTTGAAACAACACTATAAATATCTTTGAATTATTGTTGGAAATCTTTTTTTAACAATTGTGGTTAAAAGTCTTCTTGTTGTTGCATTACTTCAAATAAATCACAACATTGCCCACAAAGCCAACCTCCACAACATCCACTCCATTATCCCAAGCTAGAAGAAACACAACTATCGATTCCAATATCATACAAGAAATCCTAAATCAAACAAATACTTGACTCCATATACCAAATGGATTCTTTATTGCTATATTTCTTGCCACTAGTCAACTCAACAATATAGCCTGTAAATAATAATAATAAATTATAAGCAGCACCTAATTGATCATTCTTAGCCTTCTCTCAACAATTTGGGTCAGCAAAAGCCACCTAAATCATCATCAGCAACAGCAGCACCAACAAAGCATTATCCCAACTAATTGAGGTCGGCTACATGAATCACGTTCTGCCATTCCACACCATTAAGGGCCATAACTTCAGTTAGACCATAAGTCATCAAGTCTTTTCTTACTACATTCACCCACGTCCTTTTAGGCCTGCCCCTTGCCATTTTAGAGCCATTGATTTGCACCAACTCACTCCTAACCAGTGCAGTTGTTGGTAACCATTGCACATAAAGAGTGCTCAAAATATGGTTATCATTATATCTATCGGAGCCTGTGATACGAAAACATGTATCGGTATCTTCAAAAATATTGCATATATTAGGGAACGTATCAATGTCTAAGGGAAGCATTGGGAAAATGTTAGAAACTCAAATATTATATATATATATATATATATATATATATATTATATATATATATATATATATATATAAGTTTCTATTGCATGGTGGCCCAAACCATGGGCTATCAGACAAAAGTATTTAATTAATAAATATGATAGTATGATTTTAATGCATGATTTTTTATAAAATAACACAGTAATTCAGCACATAAAATGCACTAATTTAAAACAACCCTAAGAAGAGATCCACCAAAAGTTTCAAGGGTTTCGCAGGTATTAACGCAGGAATAGTCAATATTAATGATAATATCCAAGATATTATCACATATCAACGATACAATATATTTATTTCGAAGGGTTTGTAGCCAATATCACACGATATTTCAATAAATAAAAACACTGTAATTTTTTTATATAAAATCTTCTACCTTTTTATTCTTATTTTTTAAACACCAAAAAATAATTTTTTATTAAAAATACATCACATCACTCTTTGACATCCATCCATAAATAGAAAAAATTAATAACTTTTTTCGTGAAATAGAATCATTATTTTTTTAAAATAATACTTTTTTTTTAGTATTTTTGAAGTTTTAATTAACTAAAAAATTCCAAAATTGAAGAGGCTCTCCAACCATATCTCTAAAAAAATTAAAAATAAAAAACATTTTTTATGTTTTTTTTCTAATTTAAGCAATATTTATGCATGTTTTCCCTCTTCTCGATTTTCCACCCAAAATGAGGGATTTGATTCATGAAAATTGAATAGGAGTAGTTGAAATCCAGTCCCCAACCATATCCCAAAATAATAATAATAATAATAAAATAATAAAATAATAATAAATCAAAAATCAAACAAAACAAATTTTCTATTTTTTTTAATTTTTTTTTCTGATTTTCACAAGAGTTACACATTTTCCCCTTTCTGATTTTTTTCCTCAAAGTGAGGGATTCGATTCGCGAAAATTGAAGAGTGGTTAAAATCCACTCCCCAACCATATCTCCAAAAAAAATCAAAAAATAAAATAAAATCCTATTTTTCTAATTTACATAATATTTGTGCATGTTTTCCCCCTTCCTGAGTAGTATCGACAATAATATCATCGATACAATTAATAAAAGGGAGATTTTGTAAAGAAAAAGTGGCATTTTTAGGTGATAAAACATGGTATCGATACATTGGAGATATATTGTCAATATTTCACCGATGCCTGGAAAATTGGCATTTCTAGTGGCGGCATCTGTATCGCCACCCTGGCGACACCAATATTATTGATAATTGAAATGTTGCCTATATCTGCATTGTTGACATGGGATACATATAATATCAGTCGATAATATCGAGCATCAACACTACACATGATCAAACCATCTAACTCTACCTTCCCTCATCTTATTACCCATTGGTGTTACTCCTAAGTTCCCTTGGATGCATTCATTTCTAATTTTATCCTTCTCTGTCTTGCCACTCATCCATCTCAACATCCCAATTTCAACTACACTCATCCTATGAACATGCCTTACCCAGTGCCATAATCAAATATGGAAGGAATATGTTTTCAGTAAAAGGCACCAATGTCATACCCATATCCAATTTTTTTGAATTGGCTTTGTCCACCTTCTAATTCTAATGTCATACTGATGGGGACATCAGAGGACCTACTCGGATGTACCAGAGACGGAGACGACCACTCACATCAGCGAAACTTTCTTTGTGGACGGGTGACGAGTTCCAGATGGGGCCCGCCGGGCCATTTTGAAGACCCCACATGCATTGGACATGCATCAGGAAGACCCCACCTTGGGATGATGCATGTGGGCTGCTTAGGAGATCATTTTAGTCATAGTATTTTGTGTTGATCCGACCGTTGGATCTTGTCGATCAGGCCATCACATCTTTTAGATCTGGGCCCCTTGGACTCTAATCTTGCTTCTTTTTTTTTTTATGTTTTTTTGTTATTTTTAGGAGTTATTTGATGGTTGAGATTGATAACATATGTTTTAGTTTTCTTATTTTGGATGATGGACCACTTTACTTAAGTGAGTGGCATAGTTGTAATAATGCTGGATTTTAATTCTGAATTTTTAATTATAAAAGCACAAGGGGGGTGAGTTCCAACCAAAGTGGAGATTTGAGAAGAAAAAAAGATGAGAGAAGCTTTCTTGTGTGAATGAATTTTCCTTATTGTTTTCTAGGGTCTTTTTTTTCAAAAAAAAACCTCCCTTCCAATTGAATTGTAGAAGGGTACAAACTTGTTCGGCAGTGGATTCCCCAAGGTATTCTTCTTCTTACATCCTTCCTCTCTTCTTCGAAAAGTATTTTTCTTCTTCTTCTTATATTGTCTTCCTCTTTTCCTTTCCATTACAACCTTCTAAACCCTATCTCTTCAATTTTCTATTTTTCTCAATTTTTAAAAACCCCAATTCCAAATTCCTCAATTCCCATGAACCCTAATTTTCCTAATTTCATATTTTCACATTTCCCAACCCTAATCATAAAACCTACAAATCTGTCCATTGGGTGTGGAACATGCCTATGCTAAATTGGAAGTTCTATCCTTCCATCGGTCCTAGTTTTAATTGATTTATGTGATTTCTTAGCATGAAGGCATGTGATTTAGGTTAAATCAGATTTTATTTCATATTGTTTACTCTTAATTAATTGGTAGGTTAGCATCTTTTGTTAATTAAATTACTTTACGGACTCTTTCATAATCTCCACGTTGCATGCTAGCGTTAAATCATGTGTCCTGCATCACATACTAGATCATAACCAAACCTAGTGCACAAAGGCTATAATAGGGTAAAATATTCCCTCTGTTGTGGTTCATTACCAAACCTAGTGCACAAAGTCGGCCGGTCTAAGACCTAGTGCACAAAGTCGGCCGGTCTAAGAGTTGAGTTTTTGGGTATCCACGTGGATTTACAGGAAGTGTAGGGTTTTGCCTCTACCTTTGGTTGTAAAGTGGGATCCTTTCCTTCCACATACCTTGGGCTGCCCTTGTGTGTAGGCAAACCTACCTTGCACCTTTGGGATAGGCTGGAGAGAATGGAAAGAAAACTTGCGCCTTGGAAGAGTAACCTTCTGTCTATTGGAGGAAGATCATTGCGATCAAACATTCCCTCTTTAATCTTCCCTTGTATGTCCCTTTTCCGATGTCCCAAATCTGTTATACTCAAGATCGACAAGCTTAGGAGGAACTTCTTATGGCAAGGAGGCTCCCCATCCACGAAGTTTCCTCTCCTTAAGTGGGATGAGGTCTGTAAGCCACACTCTGAGGAAGGGGTTAGCATCAAAGGTTTGAAAGTTGTTAATTCAACTCTATTAGGTAAGTGGGTTTGGCATTTTATTTCTGAGGAAGACTACCTGTGGAGATCAGTTGTTTCATTCAAATATGGTGTTGAGATAGGAGGGTGGTGGACTAAAAAACCATCCCTTTATAGGTCCTCTTTTCTTTGGAAGGAGATTGATAAGATGTTTGTTTTGGTCTTCAGGAACACCTCTTTCCTAGTGGGTAATGGAGAAAGGATTGGGTTTTGGTCTAACCCTTGGTGTGGGAACCTTCCTCTGATGGCATCCTTCCCAGCCCTAGCTAGATTGAGCCCCAACACGCAGATCATGGTTTCGGATCATTACTCCTTTGGTCAAGGTGGTGTGTGGACTCCTCCCTTTAAGAGGAACCTTTGGAATGAAGAGTTTGATGAGTTATTAGGGCTCCTTTCTTCCCAGCAGGACTATGCTTTACAACCTCATGTCGCTAACTCCATAAATTGGAATATTGTTGGTCCTCTTTGGTCATTTGGGGCTCGCCCGAAAATTTCTTCCTTTGCGTGGCTCGTTGGTAGGAGTTGTATTCTCACAATAGATAATCTCCATAAGAGGGGGCTCTGCCTTCGAACATCCACTGCCTCCTTTGTTTGCAAGATGCAAAATCGGTACCCGACCTTCTCCTGCACGCCCCTTCTCCAATAGAGTCTAGAATGGGATTTTGCTTCACACGGAAATTTTGTGGGTTTTCCCTTATTTGTTTGAGGCCCACATCAGATCATGGGAGGTTGGAAGTGGTGGAAAGCTCGGAAATAAGAGATGGGGAGTCTAACTCTGCTTGGTCCATTTGGTTGGAATGAAATAAATGTTGTTTCAACAATGCCAAGTGTTCCGATAGTTGGGTTCTCTATAACGTTCTGCATCTTGTTAGGGAATGGGCTTCACGCTTTAGTTAGAGGGTTGGGTTCGGGCCTGGGGTTGTGCCCTTGCCCTTGTATTTTTTTCTTCTTCCTCCTTTCGATGGCCTTTCTCTGTCCCTTTCTGTTCTCTTCTTCTTTGTTTATCTCTATTATCTTCTTTTTTTTGTGTGTGTTTTCTGTTTTTGGTCCTTGGCGTTTTAATATAATCACCTTTATAAAAAAAATAAAAAATAAAAAAAAAGACTACAATAGGGTATATTCCCTCTATTGTGGATCATTACCAAACTTTTTAAGGAGGGCTCTTGCCACTGGATTCCATTCAAGAAGCTCATGTACATTTTTCGGGAGGACCCATACAAAAAGACTGGGGCCTCCTATCGTAAACTACACAAAATGGCACAAAAGAACAGGACAAGAAACCAACAACTAGCTCCCCACGAAGGGAAAGTAGGCGGGGAGAGGCTGGAGGGGGGGCAGATCCAAAGCAAACGGGAAGCCGAGAGCCTAAGAAGACCGGACAGATCCAAGCCCAGTCTTATCTAGCACCAGCTCCCCTCGGGTGCGGCGAGGGAGGGCAGAAACCACATCGAAAACTGTAGAGCTCTGGTTGGAGCTGGCCCAGCGCGCCAGGCTGTCCGCAACCCTGTTAGCCTCTCTCGGGCAATGGGAGATGTCAATGGAGGAAGACGCACGCATCAAGTTGAATTGATTCTTCCAGTAATAAGCGCGCAAAGGGCCTTTAACCGGCTTTGACAAGACGTCAATCACCGAGAGCGAGTCACTTTCCACGTCCACCGCAGTTAGACCTTTACTCACACAAATCTGCAGGCTGTCAATGATGGCTTTGATTTCGGCAAGGAAGCTGGATCCCTGCCCGTACGCCTTTGAGAAGGCGAAAAGGAACTCGCCCTTTGCGCCTCGACAAACACCACCTCCCCCAGACGGGCCCGGATTCCCTCTAGAAGACCCGTCAACATTGAGCTTTACTCTCCCATGGGCAGGCTTGGACCACTTCACCACGAAAAGGGAGCGGGGATGCGGATGAGATCCGGGGAGGCTGAGATTAAAGAGAACATCTCTATCAGCTTTGTTCTTGCACGAGGGGAGGGGGAACTCCTTAAAGATGAGGGGCAGCCAAGCAAGGGTGTTGCGCAAGGATTGCTGAGCTGTCGTTGTGACTCCCTCAAAGCGCCGGTTGTTCCTAGATTTCCAAATCTCCCAGAGGATCAGGGCTGGGAGAATCCCTCTTATGACGCCCTGCGGAGAAGAGTCGTTTGCCAAGGCCCACCACTGAGCCAGCCTACCCCTAATGGGTTGATGAGGGCGCAAAGTTACAGAGAGGATTGG
This sequence comes from Magnolia officinalis, assembly GCA_021015155.1. Classification (NCBI taxonomy): domain Eukaryota; kingdom Viridiplantae; phylum Streptophyta; class Magnoliopsida; order Magnoliales; family Magnoliaceae; genus Magnolia; species Magnolia officinalis. The sequence continues at coordinate 117,978,356 of JAJHSJ010000001.1, forward strand.
CGAGAAATAGCCCCAAATTGATACCGCAAGATCGCCACCTGCAAAAAGATGATCAAGGGACTCCTCGTGAAGGTTGGTCGCATTGCAACACACACAGGCTGAGGCCAAATGGATTCCTTTGGACTGGACGTTGGAGTCAACTGGGATAGCGTTGTTAATGATTTTCCAGACGAACATTGCGATTTTCGGAGGAAGCTGAGCCGGCCACGTCCACTTGGCCCACAGACGGGTCTGGCCTCGAGAGCGGATGAGGTCCCTAGCTGAAAGGATGGAGAAAGCACCCGACCTCTCCCTGGCCCAGATTGTTCTGTCAGCCCCCTAAGTCAAGGTCAGGCCCTCAGCCGCGATGTGGCGCGCCACGGAGTCAGAAAGACCAGGAGGGAGGGGAGCCACAACCCCCACAAGGCCCAAGACGTCATTGATCCTCAAGGTCCGAAGGTGGGGAGGATCATTACCAAACTTAGTGCACAAAGGCTACAATAGGGTAAAGTATTCTCTTTGTTGTGGAATCTCACTCTTTGGCTTTGACATTCCCCATGCTTACTTCAATAAGTCAATGACCATTCTTTTGCAAGTTTTCATTTCATTTTAAGTAACTTCAATTAATCACATTCAATGAGATCCCAACTATTTATCATTTTCATTTACAAATAACTAGTTTCTAACATTTCACATGTACAATAATACTTTTTAAATCACAAACATAAAAGAAAGCTCCTACTTCTGCTTCCAATTGAGCTAATGAAACCATGGTTGATGACACATCAAAGGTGATCCAAAGTTTTAAAAGTGTCAACAAATGGTTGTGGTATTCAAAAACGGTTATGTAACAGTAAAGGTGGGAGCCACTAAGAGATACAGGGCTGTAATGCCATTCTGAAAAAATGGCCCATAACGGCCCTATAACGGTAGATCCATAATGAGCCGATACAAGCCTATAATGGTCCAATAGAGGGCTGATACATTTTCTTCCCTTAAAATATTTTTTACTGTTACAGGACCGTAATGGCTGTTATGGTCCATATCATAACAACCATAAGGCTGGCCGTTACAGCCACTGTTACCATTATTGAATACCTTGCACATAGCAATCAGCTAATCGCGTCCCCAAACTACAATTGAACAACATAAATGATGAAGACATACAGTTTTTAAGTTGCAAAATGATGTTGGTGAGAACATATAAGACTATCATCAAATTAAGCAATGATCATTTCCAAGTAAATACAATAAAGAAAAGAGCAGCATGAGATCAAAGGGGGTAAAAATATGACTCCTTAAATGACTTAGATATAAAATTGCCAAGAGCGCAACAAAGCAACTAACCATTCTGGTTCCAGTTTAATAGTAATGAAGCTACTTACCAAATCCCCTTCCTGACTTAGAACGACAAATATGACAATGGAATGCATCCTGCCAAACAAGCAACAATATCAATATGCCTGTATACACATTTGCAGGGGTACAGATATGGACATGCGCATATTTCTGTATGCACGCACGAACAAAAAGTCGTCAATTAAAAACAGACCAACTCAAGTAAAATTGCAAGACATGCATGTATGCATGCACAAAAGGTCGTGAATTAAAAGCAAATCAACTCAAGTAAAATTGCAAGAAAACCTAACCAGAGCTGCCTGAGCAAACACTGCAAGGGAATGGTGGGCAGCATTATTGTATAATGACAGGCAACACCTTTTCTTAGCACAAGGTGCAAAATACTCTGCCACAAATTTTCTCCAGTAGAAAATATTATTGTCCTGGTAATAAGAAAGCATAGTTAGACATACTGACTATTTCGATAGAAAAAAGGGGGGAAATGTAAGAATGTAATATGCTCTAGTAAGAAAAATAGTATAACGAGCAATGTCTTCATCAAAGGAACAAAGGAACAGAAAAATTAGTACACAAATAAATAGCATATTAAACAACCAACTCACAGGAGGACGATGACGCAGATGATATATGTACTGCATAAGCCGACGAGCACATATGCCACTGTCATATGGTCGCTTCATACCAGATATCGGCTGCACCCCATGTTGCATTTGCTGCCTCAACTCCTGCTGCTGTTGCTGCTGCTGCTGTTGCTGCTGCTGCTGCTGCAAGTGTGCCTGCTGCATCTGTGGGATAGATTGCAATATCTGCTGCTGCTGATGTCGCTGCTGCAAGAGCCTCTGCTGCTGGATTAAGACTTGTAGCTGGGGATTTTGCCCTTGTAGTTGGATGGAATCCCGTCTCTGCAGCAGTTGTTGAATAAGCTGCTGCTGCAAAATGTCTTCCTGTCTGATATCCAATCTGGGTTTTTTCTGCATCGGCTCCTGGTTTAAGGAGACAGGAACTTGTGGGCCTGTTTGCAATGTCGGATGTGATGTAGCCGTTGAAGCCGCCCCCTGTTGCTGCTGCCTCTGTGGATTCTGGTCTTGATGGGAGCTCTGCTGAATTATACAGGAACCATCCATGCTTAAGTTATTCGACGAGAAAGACATGGGTGATGCTGGCACCCTCAAGTATGAGTCTATACTAATGCTAGCACTTCTCTGCAAATGGGGTCCACCAGAAAGCGAGGAGTTGGCATCCGTGACCAACGAACTTGCCCCCACACTGGGCCCCGAGTTTGCCACACTATTCGATACCTGGTTCATATCCCCGGAAGCGGGCTCTAGACGCAACCACTCAGTTCCAGAATTAGATGAGTTCCCAAATGATGAATTCAATGTGGAATCTACGGGCACCTGGATCTGTCATTCTCCTTCAAAAGAGATGCCAGAAGCGGATGAAGATTGAGCACGGCCACCAGCCACCCAGGATGGTGCTGCGGATGACACCAGAGCGGAAGTGGTGGATGGAATCTATGTAGCTCTTCGACACGAACCTGAAACCACGTCCTATGGTGGTGAATTCATACAGATCAAGCTAATTCACCACACACAACTCACCACACACAACACACAACACACAACACACACACACACACACACACCACACACACACACACAAATTAAGAAGAATCCAGCATGACCCACCAAGGTATGATGACAAAACCCCAATACCATCTACCCTAAACCCTAATTTTGAACAAACAGAAAGCCATTTTTTCGATGACCGCAGATAAATCAGAACTGCGAAATCAAAAATGGTGATTTCATGACAAGAATTCAAGAATTTATTATAATCACATACATTCAACGATCAAATGACGAGGATAAATAAAATAATCTCCTAACCCTAATATTCCGAAAACTGTGCCATTTAATTTCTACAAGAATGCAAGAGAGAAAGGGAAAAAAAAAAAAAAGAATCAAGAACCAAGCCTAAAGTATATACCTTCAATCCAAAGCAATCTCGATGAAAATACGGGAAATAAATGGAAGAAAAAATAAAATTATTTTTACTTTTTCACAGACCTTGAAATGGAGCTCGAAAAAGCGAAGCCTTCTCTCCCTCCTTTTCTTCCAGCGATGTCTTGAGGAGAGTAGGATACGGTTTTTATACCCCGCGGGAACTGCAGCTCGACAGAGAGAAGGGGAGTAACCGGCTGTAGCAGTTCCAAAATCCAACGAACCGGGTGCAGCCGGTAGAGTCTGTTGTACGTGTCGAGCAGTAGTGGATCCACGTGGACATCGTCGCGATGTCGCGGTGCCTACTGGACGCGAGTTTCCTACTGTAGGGGTAGAGAGCCTGGGAGAGAAAAAGCTCCCTTTCAGCCCACTGATTTCTGTTTCACATGCGCTCCAATCAAAATTAGTTTCCTCCTCTCATTTTAGGGCGTTAAAAATCATTAAATGACAGCACTGCAGGAAACTGTGGGTACGGGAACATTACCGTTAAGGGCGTGTTTGGTTGGTGGAATTAAGGGGGCGTGTTTGGCACACGGTATTTGGGAAGGATTAGGTGGGATGGGATTAAAAAACATAATTATTACACATGCAGGGGATTGTCCCTTGTTACCGTGGATTAAGCTTAATTCCATGTTATGTTTGTAATATGGCAGTACATTAAACGGATGTACTCACTATCATTTGAAACTATTGAGAATAACACATATGTGTTATATCTAGATCGTTTATCTGTTTTCTAACCTCATTTTATGGCATGGGCCTAGAAATGAGGCAGATCCAAAACTTATGTAGCCCCAAAGAAGTTTTCAACAATAGGTATTTAATCCTCGCTGCTTTCTATGGTGGGGTCCACTTGAGCTTTAGATCTATCTCATTTTTTTGCCCATACTCTAAAATGATCTCAAAAATGGATGGACGGTGTGGATATAGCCCATACATCATGGCAGGACCTACACAACTTGCTAACATTGAGTGAAATTCACGTAGGACCCAGTGCAATTCCATCTCATCTAATTCCAAGCTTTTCCATTCTTCCCTAACATTGAGTGGAACTGGCATGGGACCAAATGCAATTCCATCCCCACCTAATCCCATGCGCATGGTATTGGGAAGGATTAGGTGGGATGGGATTCAAAAAACATAATTATATATTATGTATGGTAGGGATTGTGCCCGGTTAGTATGGGATAAGCTTAATTTCATGTTATGTTTGTAATATGGTGGTACATTAAATGGATATACCCATCATCATTTGAAACTATTGAGAATAACACATATGTTTATATCCAAACCGTTCACCTGTTTTGTAACCTCGTTTTATAACATGGGCCTAAAAATGAGGTAGATTCAAAACTTATGTGGCCTCAAAAAAGTTTTCAACAATAGGTATTCAATCCCTGCTGCTTTCTATGGTAGGGTCCACTTGAGCTTTAGATCTACCTGATTTTTTGGCTCATGCTCTAAAATAATCTTAAAAAATGGATGGACAGTGTAGATATAGCCCACACATCATAGTGGGACCTACACAACTTACTAACATTGAGTAGAACTGGCACACGGCTGCGCTTTTTTGATCTTCCCAAGCATTGAGTGTAATTGGCACAGGACCAAATGCAGTTTCATCCTACCTAATCTCATCTAATACCATGCGCCAAACACCCCCTAAATGGTATTGAATCGTATTAAGTGGGATTAACATTGTTATTGCACAATGATTGCATGTTTGAATATTTTAAACATTCAATTCCATGTCTGGGCTAAAATTCTTGCTGTGGAAAACACGGGATTAAGCAAAATTTTGTTTGGCAGAGCATTAAATTGTAATCAATGAACCAAATTCATAATGAAAGTTGCTCACTTGTACATGTATATAACCAAAATGTCACATGTAAATGGTGTATAGGATGGAAGGCATAGATAAACACATGCATCAATGTGGGGCCCATATGTATAGTGGATTTCAAAATCCACTTAAATCCCACATGTGACCAAATGCAATTTTATCCCACTTAATCCCAACCTTTCCCATCATCCCCAAATGCTAAATGGAATTTGCATGTGACCAAATACAATTCTATCCCACCTAATCCCATTTAATACCTTGTGCTAAACACCCCTAAAACTTCCTTAATCTCACTATGATCATATGTAATCCACTCCAACTATTAAATTCCAATTTAAGATAGGAGCCCATGCAACAGGCCATTCATGATTCAGATGGGCCGCAGTAAGGAGAACTGTTGGGGGTAAGTTCACCAAGTGTATAGTTTTCAACCGCGTGATCCACCTAAATCATGTATGGAGATTTTATTTTATTTTCTTGCTAGGCCTAACATTGGGTGACACACCCGGCAACAAAAGTGAATTTCATTAAACCATCATAAGAGAGCCTATTGAGCCGCTGACCACTTTCCACGCATGGACTAGAGCTCTATTATCAGGTACTTGATGATTATTATTTAAATTAATAGGATAAGTTATTGAAAATCTTTTTTTTTTTTTAATGATACCAGATGTGCATTCTAATAAGTGGATAGTTTCTTTAAAACTCCCAGAAACAAATACCCTCCTGATCTAGATAGGCCCAGACCTGCTTCCTGGTCTCTGTCATGTTGCTCACTTGAGTTGAATCTTCTTGATTTTAGGTTCACGTACGTTCCAACATAAGCCGCTAAAACCGATAGACAAAGTGGATTCCAATAGACATCCCTATAGGCCACATGGATTCCACAAAAGGGTCTCTCGTCACTCGAGCATGTCATGGTTGAAATTCGTTACTTTATTCTTTTATGTGTGGAACGGATGCCACTTTCCTCAGCTATAAAAAGTTCATGCAGTGAGAAGCTACATGCGCCCACTAAGATGCCCATGAGAAATCCACGGCCTCGGTTGGTTTCTTCAATCGTGTAAATACATGATCTGATAAATGAGAAAGATTCAAAACCTACGTTCACTGTCAAAACCTAGGTTCACTGTCTTACACGAAACAGGAAAGAAGGAAATGTCCACCGTTGAAATCTTCGCGGCCCACCAACACCAACACGTTTATATCCCATCCAGATTATTCACGTGGACACTCAAAGGGATGAACTGAAAAACACAAATTTTAACTTGATCTTGTAAAGGAGAAGGATTGACTGCAAAAGCTTTGGAAGGAAGTTCCTGCACGAGGAAGGCACGTGGAGCCCACCGTCATGTTTGAAGAAATTCTACTCTATCCATCCATTTTAACGACTCATTTTAGGACATAAGACTAAGACCCTGAGATGAATCCTAAACTCAAGTGAGTCACACAACAGGAAATGCTTGTGAAAGAAATGCCTATAGTTGAAATCATCTCCGGTCCACCTTATCGTTTATATGCCATCTAAATTGTTTATAAGGCCATTTTCATGGGGATAAATTGAAAACACGAAAAACTTGGCTTGATACAACTTTTGTGGCTATATGAATGTTCCAACTATGGTCATTTAGTCCTCATTATTTCTTGTCATGCAGCCCTCTTGAATTTTGTAACCACCTCATTTTTTATCTCACAGTCCCAAATAATAAGCAAAACAGATGCCTATACTGGATTTCTCACAAGTATCATGGTAGACCTCACCTAACTTCCCAGCGCAGCAACCGAAGCCTGTCGTAGGCAATCTACATCCCCTGCAAATGTTTTGACAGTAGTCATTCCATCCCCACTGTTTGCTTCTTGCAGCGTGGACCGCATGAATTTTGGAATTATATCCTAACATGAGCAGGAGGAACCATGGACCTGGCATCCATCTCTAAGGGTTGTATTGGTGGCATGGAGAAATGGATGGGAATTACATGTAAAAAGTTTTATGGAGCTGTGGTTTTGCGAGCTTATTTTAGGGTAGGGCCGAAAGTCGGGCGGGTTGGGTTGGGTTGGGTTGGGTTGGGTTGGGTTGGGTTGGTGCTCAACCCTAGCCCAACCCAAGGTTCCTGTACCTCAATCCTAACCCAACCCAACCCAACCTCGGGTTGGTCGGGTTAGTCGGCTTGGTCGGTGGATACATGCTAGTATTTTCGTTATTACATTCGTCTATTATATTTCAATACACACTTATTTTTTGTATATATGATTTTATTAATTATATATGTAGTTATTTATGGTAAAGAATTTCATTTTTTTTCTAAACAAACAAGCTAAAATATAAGACAACTACTCCCTTAAAAGACGTGTTGTGTGGCATGCAATCTATATGTACCAATGAAACTCGACGGCACTAGAATTTCTTGTGTCTTCAACACCGATGATCCACACTCAATTATAATTTATAAGTAACTTACATATTGATCGGGTTCGAGTTGGGTCGGTCAACCCGAGACCTCAACCCAAGCCCGACCCAAGTTTTATTGGGTTGGTGTTTGTATAGCCCAAGCTTGAGATCGGACTCGATACATCCTGCCCGAGCCCAACCCAATGTCGGGTTGGTCGGGTTGAACCCGCCCAACTTTCAGCCCTATTTTAGGATGTCAATCTAAACACGAGACAAATCAAAAAGCTCAGGAATTGAAAGCTCGGACGCAGATTACGTCCTACCCCCGAGCGGGCAGGGATCCGTGGGGCCCACCGTGATGTAGATATTTTATCCGCACCGTTAATCGTTTTTATACGATTATTTGAAGGTAAGAGCTAAACATTGAGGTAGTTTCAGGGCTTAAGTTGACCACAAAGTGGGGAATGAACCTCCACCATTTAAAACTTCTTGGAAGCTCGAGAACTGTCAGATCAAGCTGAAATTTGTGTTTTCACTTCATCCAAGTCTGCATGACCTTATTAATAGGTTGGGTGGTAAAACATCACGGTGGCCATTAGAAAGGTTTCAATGGTGGTTATCATTATCACTGCAACTTGCTTTGATGTGGTCCACTGGAGCTGTTTATCGGCTTCATTTTTTTCATAATACCTTAAAATGATTTTATAAAAATGATTAACGGTGTGGATAAAATATCTACATCACGGTGGGCCCCACATATCCCTGCCCAAATGGATTATCGTCGGAGCGGGGGTAGGACGCAATCCGCATCCTGAAAGCCCATCATTAAAAAACGCTGTGAGCTGTAGAAGTTTTGAATCAAGCTAACATTTGTGTTTTGACTTCATCATGTTAGGCCACAAGTAAGTATCATGGTGGGCCCCAAGAAGGTTTCAATGCTAGCAGACATTTTCCCACTTCTTCCTTAGGGGGGGTGGGCGCTTTGTGGGGCCCACCGTAATGTATGTGTTTTATCCATGCCATTAAACGTTTTTTTTCGATAATTTTAATATATGAGCCAAAAAATGAGGCAAGTCGAAGGCTTACGTGGACCACAAAGTGGAGATTGAACGTCCACCATTAAAAACTTATTGGGAGCTGGAGAAGTTTCGGATCAAGCTGATATTTGTGTTTTCACTTCATCCACGTCTAAATGACCTTATGAATACGTTGTATGGTAAAATAAACATCACGTTGGCCCTTAGAAAGGCTGCAACGGTGGGTGTCATTATCAGTGCAGCTTCCTTTGGTGTGGTCCACTTAAGCCTTGGACCTGCCTCATTTTTTGGCTCACTTTTTAAAATTATCAGAAAAACGCGTTTAATGGAGTGGATAAAACACTTACTACACGGTGGTCCCCACATAGCCCTGCTCGGACGGATTACTGTCAGGGCGGGGGTAGGACGCAATCCGCGTCCGTGTGGGGAGGGAGGGGTGTAAGAAAAGGTTAGATGACAAATAAATATCATTATCATTGTAGGCCTTACCATAGCCTTAAGAAGGTTTTAATGGGGGATATCATTATTTTCACTGTTTCTTGTATTGTAGTCCACTTGAGCGTGCGGATAGGATTAAATTTTAGAATCACGCTTTTAAATGATAAGTAAAAAACGGATGTAGGGCGTATGTGCATACACATGCATCCATCGTGGCCCCACAGAGTTTACTCAATACGAAGTCCTCATTCCACGCATGCTGACGTGGCGCTTTTATGTTGGCGGCGAGTTTACCGGACCGAGGAATGACAAGGTCCCGACGCATCGGGACGAGATCTGGAAGTGCCCAGATGCAGCAATCCAGAATTCACAAAGTTCCCCATAATTCCGTAATCCAGACCGTTGATATGATGGGGCCCGCCTTTGTATATAGCTGCTTCAAAGAACACCAAAGATCGACGCATGCTAAACCCTCAGTCAGTGACCTGCAAATAAAAGGACGACAAGCGTACAATGATGGGATGGCAATGATAAAATTAACTTGGGTCATCCATCCACTGCGCGGACCGTCAGATCAACGGACTGGATCATTAACCTAAAGCTCCAACATCAACTTACAAGACCATGCGGAGACTGCTCGCGTCCTGGCGAGTCAGGACTCGGGACCCACAATTCCCAGAATAAAGAGACAGCGCATCGGACCCTTTTTTGACCAGACGACAGTCATTCTACTATTTTAGCGATGACCCATTCACTCGGGATACGTTTTACATCCATCCAGACCGTCCAAATTGAAGATTACGTGTGTCGAACTGCATCCCAAAATCATACTCATCAAACGATCATAGCCATCCGATTGACGTCTGTCAAAGTTATCAGCCCAGTTCGTACTGATTGACGTGAGGCACACTTGGATGAACGGTCAAGATCCTGTGTGCGTGTGGTGCAGATATGGTAACCACATGATGGTGAGAAGAAAGAAATAGTTTCCCATTCGCTAGCCTTTTTATGGCCAAGGGAGCTGATGATATTCACATCTTGCACTTGCACGAGTGCAATCTGTAAGCTAGGCCGCCCACACGTGGAAACGTGTATGATCTAACCGGCTCATCTGGCCATCCTGTCATTGATTAGATACTTCATTTTCGTTTTTTTTTTTTTTTTTTTCCCTCAGCGTTCCTAATGCATCCAATAAGATGAACGGCTACCATTGTTTGATAGCCCACAACTTTTGGATCACAGCCTTCGCATGTGCTTCGCCCACACGAGTAACGGCTCCAATCACGTCACAAGGTTGCGGTATTAAGGACGCGATTCCCTACAAAAGTCTTTCACATGACGTTCGTGCATTGGGATGCCTAGTGAGGCCACCGTTATGTTTATGAGAAATTCGAAATTCACCCCTGCATTCATTTTGTGAGATCATTTTAGAAAAATGTAATTAAAATTTAGATAGACACAAATTCAAGTAGATGAAAAGAGACGAAACAGTGGGAATTCAATGACAACCGTTGAAACATTGGAATGGCCACAAAAGTGTTGTATCAAGATACATTTTTGGTGTTTTTACTTCATCCCGATGAAAATGGCCATATAAATATCAAGGCGGAGCTTAGGAAGTTTAAGACGCTAGGCACAGCAAATCTTGTTGCATTTTTAAAAATGAACAGATGGGTGAATTTCTCACGAACGTTACAGTATAATCTGCAGGACTTATTGGTCACTTAGACATTGCATACTTGCAACACAAAGCAATTTAAATTAATCAGTTCAAACTAATGAATGCAGTTTCAATGTGGCATTGACCAAAATTTACACTATCTGATTAAATAACTATTAGGCTGGTGAATATTTTTGGACGGTAGAAATGAAAAACATCCACTGAGCCTGTTTCAACGAACAAGTGTCCACCAAGCAGAGGTCACGAATATTCAATCAGTCTCATTTTGGAACTACGACTAGGAGAATTTACATAATTTAGTCGTCTAAGTTGAGTTATTACAGGGCTGGTTTGCGTGGATCCCTAACTAGGGGCCACTGTGATGTATGTGCCTTACATCCACACTATCTTTTCATTTTGACACTTCATTTTAAGGCATTATATAAAAAATGAAGTAGATTTGAATCCTTGGTAGACTATGACACAGGAAATGTTGATGCTAAAATCTTATTATCCTTGCTAGCCCGCCTTTCACTGTAATTTAATGGAGAACAAGAAAAGTCATGCTTCACCTCCTAACGAACCGCTAAGTACCTGCAAACTAATTGAGATACAAGAGAATACACTGGGGTCATTTAAGGCCGGGATCCTCCGATGCTTAAGTCAGGCATATGGACTCATAGTAGGTGTAATAGAATCGAGATCTTTGTTGTGTCTTATTCCATGGTGGGTGTGTATTTATAAGCTTTTTAGGCCGTCACATATCCGAGTTGATTTGTTAGATATGCTGGAAGTGCCCGTATTGGAATCAGACTATAAATTCAAGAATATATCTAACTTTACCTCGATCAGCGTGATTTTCTGTGGAGATATCGAGAGGTAATCTCACCTATATACGGAGAAGATTCTTCTTTCTATTCCGAAGTTGAGGTCGTTATCCAAGGTCAAGGTTGTTACCCAAGGTTAAGGTTGGTACTTGAGGTCAATAGCCGAGGTTGAGGTCAGTACCTGAGGTCAAGTCGGGGGGCTAAAATAACAATTGAGGCCGAGGTGGAAAGCAGTTGACACCAAAATTTGGGGTGAAGCAATCATAGTCATTGATTCTCGCTGCTCAACTCATTTGTCACATACATTTATTTAGCTCCATTTTACTCATAACAGTGACCCCCTATTTTCGAGCCTTATATTTTATGAGCTCGTGATGTAACTTTTGAACTAATGTATGAGAAGGTCAGTTCGTTTCATGTATGTTCCTCGATTTTGTTACTTGTATTATAGGTGGTCGTGTATGATGACTTAGTAGATACGATAGTCGAGCATGTAGTTTTATAGTCACAAAGTCGAGCATGTAGATTTATAGTCGATTGTCGAGCATGTAGTAATAGGTCGTACATGATATAATCAATAAGTTGATGTTAAATAATAGACGCAGTAACAAGCCGAACACTAAGAATAACTTTCTTCCCTGAGGGAAGTCTTTGTGGTCGATTGTACAACTCGAGTAGTCAGGATTTGAAAGAAATTTTCTTCTACTGACTTGGGAAGTTCTTTCCTTGTCGAATTCGTAAAATAGTAGAAGAGAAATGATAGCGGTATCACGAGCACCTTTTTCCCTTTTATAAAGGAATGTTACTCATAGTCGAACATGTAGATAAAAACGATACATAAAACAGTAGAAATAAAGAGGAGAACCTTCTTCCCATTAGCTGAGGGATATTTCTCATCGTCGAACATGAGTAGCTTCTACCGAGGTGATCAATCAAGCACATTCGTTTCACCCATCGGAGTTCCTCATTAGTAGTAGGTCTTTATATGATCAACCTTCTATGGGTGAGGTAAGAGCTTACCCTTCATGTCTTCTAGTCGGTACGTCTCTTAGTACCTAATGTTGAGGTCGGGGTTGGCCAATGAGCCTTATTACCGAGCTTGGTTGATCGGTTTAGCTCGGTCATCAAGTCTCCTTGCTAAGCCCATCTTCCCAAAGTACCTCCTCCGGCGTGATGTTCAAGGGAGTGAACCGGTGGAAGTTACTTTCCGGATGTCAGTTAATATACTGGCCTCGGTTTTGATCATCCTCCTTTCTTTTGGCGTTAGCGGCAGATGACTCTCATTCTTCCCTTCGCTTCCTATCCTTAGTCGAGTTGTTTCCTCCTAAGTAACTCTTTGTGAACTGAAGAGCTTCTCAGCATTGGAATATTTTTGAGCTCGGTTAAGCAGGTCAGCAAGGGTTGTGGGGGGTTTTTACCAATAGAGAATATGAACTTTCCTTGTTTAAGGTCGGCTACCATGACAGCCATAGCTATCTTGTCGGAATAATCATCGACATGGACAACTTCAACGTTAAAACAGATAATGTAATCTCTTAAGAGCTCGTCCTCCCTTTCAGTGATCATAAGGAAGTAAGTTGATGACTTTCTCATGTCTTTACCACTAATGAACTGAATGATAAAAGCCTTGGAAAATTGATAAACTTTGGCTCCAATTGTATATACTACTTCCGCGCCGCCCCTAATAGAGTCAAGGAAAATGCTTGACACATTACGGAGTCAGATGCATCGTGAAATTTCATCTAAGCCCTGAAAGATTCAAGGTGTTCAACCGGGTCCCCCGAGCCGGAGTAAGGGGTGATTTGAGGCATTCGGAACCTGGACAGGAATCGAGACTTCATAATGTTACCAGTGAGCGGGGGTTCCGCCTCCTCGAGCATGACTTCCACAAAGGTCCATCCCCAGGCTCGACATGCTTGTTGAATGTCGCTGAGCTGGCCCCGAATCTCCTTGAAATTTGCCTCCTATAAGACCTTTCTTCTTGCGACGTCTTTAGGGGTCTTCCCACGCCTCCTCTTTTCTAAGGTGTGGCATAGGTCAGAGTCTACCAGCATGGTCGTTCCTGTCGTATGCGGGGAAGCCTGACCGTATTGCCTTAGTCACTGTTTTACGTATGAGTTGTGAGGTGCCTGGGGAGGTCGAGATAATTTAGTTGTCGTAACTGCTTCTGCTTCATTGTCGAGAGGCGGCTGCTGCCTCTCCAGTATTTGCATTATGCGGTTTATGTTGCCAGCTAGGATGTCGACCTAGTTTTCCAAGGAAATGAGTCAACCAGCTCTATTGCGAAGCTTACCCAAGGCCACCGCTGGAATATGGTCGGTATGATGTTCCAAAGGCGATTCCTTAGGCTACTCATCTAGTGCGGGGATTGGCACAGTAATGGTGGCCAAAGCCTGCTTTCTTCTTTTAGCCGTGACTGAGCAGACAAAAAGCTAATGATTCTTTTTATGTAAAGGGAACTTCTAAGGTGACCTTAATATCATTCCCACATACGGCGCTAAACTGTTGATGTTGAAATCTAGCTATCCTTGTTAACCCGCCTTCCACCTACAATTTAATGAAGAATAAGAGAAGTTATGCCTCACCTCCTGCAAGCCGCTAAGTACCTGTAAATTAATTGAGGTACAAGATAATACAATGAGGGTTGGTTAAGGCTGAGGATCCTCCGATGCCTAAGTCAAGCGTATGGACTCACAATAGGTGTAGTAGAATCGAGATATTTGTTGTACCTTGTTCCATGGCCCGGGGAGAGGGGGGGTGTATTTAAAGGCTTTCTAAGCTGTCACGTATCCGAGTTGATTTGTTGGATATGCCTATATTGGAGTCAGATTTTAATTTCAAGAATATATATGACTTTACCTTGATTGGGCGTGATTTTCAATGGAGATTTTAGAAGATAATTCCACCCGTATACAAAGAGGATTCTTTCTTCTATTCCGACGTTGAGGTCCAGGTTGGTATCTAAGATCGGTACCCGAGGTCAAGGTCGGTACCTGAGGTCGAGTTGGGGGCAAAGTGACAATTGGGGCTAAGGTAGAAAGTAGCCAACACCAATGGTCGGGATGATTTTCCGGCCCTCAAGCAATCCATAGTTATCAAGTTTTGATGCTCGACTCATTTATGTCATACATTTGTTTAGCTATATTTTACCCATAACAAAAAATAACTGTGATTGAATCCCCACCGTTAAAAACTCCATGGATGGGTCACAGATACCTAGTCGAAGAGACCACCGAAATAAAAGCTCGATCCAAAACTTTTGTAGCCAAAGAGTGGTTTAATGGTTAATTACCACAGTTTCCTGTATTTCGGTCCACTTGGATCTATTTTTTATATAAGCTTTAAAATTCTTTTTCAAAACGAAAGGACGGCAAGGAGATAACGTACATACATCAACGTCGGCTTCATTTTTTAGAAACAAACCGTACCTACTGAGAGCCTGTGACCTTACCTTTAATATTTAGAGGCAGAGAGATGGATTCAGTTCTCAGGCGGAGCCGTACATCTTCCATGGCAGAAATACTTGAAGCCGACATCCATTTAGATTTTCACCATTTCTTCACGGTGGTGGGTCAACAGATGGAAAATTACTATCCCCTAGTCCGGGCTTGCAAATAGACGGCTGAGATGAGAATCCAGCAACAGCCTGTCCAATCACCAGAGAACGATAATTGGTTGGCCTTGATCTTCCAATCACGGAGATTTTTTCCACGAATTCCCATGGATGCTGGTGCCATCAACTGCCTTCCTTACCAACCCATGAACCCTAGGATGAATCCTAACCCTGAATGTGTCGGAATGATAGACGCACGAACACAAAAAATTAATGTAATACTACACATTCAACCAAAAATAAAGCACTAAATATTCAATGGTTAGGATTTTCCTTTTTCTTTATGCGTTCTATGCTCATCTGACGCTTCCCACCTCAATAATAGGTATTTGCAAATACCCACACACAAATATCGACTTTCTACAGCTAAATCTATAATTAGCTGTTATTGCATATACCATCTTCAATTACTTTTTCAAATGTTGAAGATGCACATATCATTAGAAAATGATGAAATCGGCATCCTCATCATCTAAGCCTTATCTCAATTAATTGGAGTCAATTATATAAATCATGTTTCATCATTTTTATAAGACCTTGATAGGTCCTTCATATTACCTCACTGTCACACTCGTTTGCCAATTGACTCGACCGTAGACAGTAGAACTTGAATGTACGGACAGGCATCGGAAGGTTGATACCTATTGTACCTGAAACACATGCCACATCGACTGCACCGCTATCGCGAGCGTGAAGGTGCCACTTGTGCGTCAATCCAATGCTCCATTATTGAGATACGGCCGTTTGAATCCACAGCACAAATCACTCATTTGTTAAACAAGTAATCTTAGTAGCCCTAAGCCTATGATTTAAAACTATTTAAACCTATAACCTAAAAACAATAATTATAAGGCAAAATAAGGCTCCAACACATTAAAAGACAAGAAAAGCTCTCTTCTCTAACCATCATAATAACTTACCATGAGAGGTGGCTCATGCTTATTGCCACCTCATGTCACAGACAACTAATACATGGTCTTAAAATGGCCATGTCACCCTTTTTTACCGATCATAGCCCACTTGCATCCACATCACATGACATTTCACCAACCACCTCTTTAATGGTCAATGAATGTCATGGCACCATCTTGCTTGGCTAATGCATGTGTTAGGTCATTCCACATCATCAATGACCCTCTAGCAGCTCTTCCCTTCCAACATTTAGCAAATTCCATAAAATTTTGGGGGAGAGAGAAGAGTGGGGCCAAGGTGTGGCCCACCATCAAGCCTATAGGAAGTGCACCACCCCATCCTTTTCTTCCTCTGTGTTTTCAGTTTTTTTTGAAAATTAAAGTACCACGTTGTGTTGCAAGTAGCCCTTTTTGACACCTAATGGTAGGCCCACACTTCTTAGCTAATGGCCCCACCATGGGGAATGTTTACTCCACATGTCAAAGGGCTGGTACGTCCCACCAATTCATTGGAAACAGGCCCCAAGTGTTTGGTAAGTAGGCCCCAAGTTGGAACAGACCCACTTATATTGAAACTGCATGTCTGATTTTTTGGGTTTTGGATCAACTTGGGCATCCGCGGTGGGCCCTACGTATGATATATTGATGTAGAGCAGGTCACGGACAGTTTCATGGCCAACATGGATCAGAAAAGGCCCGGCCGATGATAGAAGTGATCTAGACGTCAGACCTTAGATCGGGTGTATCTCACAATCGGAATGAGTTATCGGGCGTAAAATATATGATTTTGAGGTAGAACAAGCTACTTTAGCAGCACAAGCCGGATTTGCGAAATACCCCCAAATCGATGGTCATTTCTCTATTTTAATTCCGTTTTACTATAAATAGTAAGTTTTAGTTTGATTATAACTCATCCATTGGGCTTTAGGAGTTGTGCCCAACGTGAAAAGAGCGTTAGAATAATTAGGAGAACGGCTTGGTGAAGCTAAATAAGACGCTTACTATTTTTGGCCCAAAACCTTGTGCATACTAGTAGACATAATGACCGCCTATAAATAGTATGTTTACTATTTATAGTAAGTTGCGATTTATAGGAGTTTTAGTTATGGTCTGTTTCTGATTTCTCTCTCATTGCTTGACATATCTATTTAAAGGGTTGTGAACTCGTTTATTTCATCGATCAATCAAGTTATGAATTTGTTAAAATTTATTTCTACTTTCTTGCTTTATTTTCCTCGTGGATTCGAGAAGTCTCTATGAGGAGTCTAGAAAAGCTCCATGGATTTAGAGTAGTTATACTTGAAGAAGACGGTGATCGACCTCATCACGTTCATCCCTGCATCGGCAAATACTTGGATTTTTTAACCTGCATATATGGATAGAGAAATGATCTTTTACTTGGGCCAAAACGGACTCCATGTGATCGGGAATTAGCCCCCAAAATGGGTCTAGCTTAAGTTGTGCAGAACCAGACGTGCAGAAATTTTAATTGTTTACATTAAGCCTTGTACTGTAATTTGTGTATACACATTGGTCGAGTCCTTGAGGGTTTTGAATCCCATATACAAGACTAATAGGGAATGGTATCCCATCACCTAATTAATATGGGCCCCACACGATCGCAAATCGGACCAAAAAATGAGCCCGAGCTATTTCTGAAACTAACTAAAACTTGAAACTGCTTGAACCAAAACTTGTGTTGTCTCACATCTATGGGGGTCCACCACCTGTGCAAGACATCCATTTGCCCATCTGAGCCTGAATATTATCCACTGATCTTGGTGGACCCAGAAACCAAGTGAGCCACCCTGTGCCTTTTCCAACCATCGAAACCATCCTAGGTCATTCATAATGTTCTTTTTTTTTTTTTTTCTTTTTTTTTTTAAAATTATAAATCCAATAGCTTATAAAGTTCTAGAACTTTTATTGGGCCCACCGAGATTTTTTTTTTTTTTCACAAATCCAGCCCATCCATTGTGTGTGTCCCACTAGGATGAGTGGTCAGACCAAGTTTCAACTGCATCCAAAACTTAGGTGGGCCCGCCAAGTGCTTTTATATGTTTTAGGCATGTCTTTGCTTGGTTTTAGATGATATGGTCCACCTGAGTTCTGTATACGGCTAATTTTTGGGATGTCCTATAATCTAAAGGGAAACCATCAAATGAACGGTGTCAACCACATTTCGATGGCCCAGTAAATGATTATGAATGTTTTAATGGGAGGGTAACCCCTCTCAACTTTTGTATGTGGTGGGCCCACACAAGTCATGGATTGACTTGATTTTTAAGTACGGGACCACCATGGAATGGTGCATTTGACTGGTGGGGTAGAGGTTGGACATGCATCATGATGGGGCCCACACAGCTCGACCTCATGGAAATATATATATATATATATAATATATATATATATATATATATATATTATATAACGGAAATTGTTCTACACAGTCGACCTCATGGGAACCTGTGTGGGCCCCACCATTATGCGTGTCGGGCCTAGGACTTAAAAATAAAGTTAATCAGTGACTTGTGTAGGCCACACCACATACAAAAGTTGAGAGGGGTTACGCTCCATTAAAACATTCATAATCATTTGTTGGGTCTACCAATATGTGGTTCATAAATCCAGCCCATCCATTATGTATGTCCCACTTGGATGAGGGGTCAGACCAAGTTTCAGGCGCATCTAAATTTCAAGTGGGCCCCACCAAGTGCCTATGTCTGTGATACCTTTCATGAATGAGGAAAGTCCATGATAAGTTATGTTCACCTTCCGACGCGCAGTATAACTGTATAATCCACGAGTTTGTGTGCTCAGACTTATATTTCTTTATATGCTTTCAGGACACTATCAGACTCGTGGTGCATATAGACATTGACAGATGTCTTCCTTATTGCTTTCCTTTTTTTTTTTTGTTTTTTGAAATTTTGGACTTGTAAACATGATGTATTTTGGACTTCCTTGATGATGTAATCGTTATGAGATGTTGATGGTTTACCTTTCTTTGTAGATGCAGCTTCCCTAATAAAAAAAATCCTCATCCACAAGTCGGATTTGGAGTTGGGAAATTCAGTGAGCCCGTTTGCTAAGCCTGGAACGTGGCGGGTAGTTGGAGGCCCGACCGCCAATTTCAGGTGCGACAATTTCACCCTATGAAAGGCCTGACCTTCAATTAGATAATATGTTATCTAAGTCTTTTTTTATTACCTTTGTCATGTCCTAGTGGACCTAGGGCTGTACATCGAGCCGAGTCGAGTCGAGGTGGGCCAAGTTTGGCTTGACTTGTCCATGCTATACTCGAGTTCGAGCTCGCCCTCGAGCTCAACATTGAAGCTTGGCTTGTTTGCTAAAGCTTTTGAGTCGAGTCGAGTTTATCTCGAGTCGAGTCGAGTTTACCTCGGTAGGGTACGGGAAAGAAAAAGAGCGAATGGGGATGGGTTCAGTCGGGTAGGATTTTTTAGTAAAAACTTTTCAGTTTTAACTTCTTTTTTTTTTTGTTTTTACTTATATATATATATATATATATATATAAAATTAAAATATATTACTCGAGCCGAGTCTAGCTCGAGCTTCGAGTCAAGTCAAGTCGAGTTGAAATACACCATGGTTGAACTTTGGCTTGAACTCAACTCGAGCTTTAGTAAATAAGCTTGACTCGCCTTGAGTCGGCCTCTCAAGCCGAGTCAATCCAAGTTGAGTCGAGCCGAGTCGAGCGAGCTTTTCGAGCTAGCTTGACTAGTGTACAGCCCTAAGTGGGCCCTTCCCTTGTCTTTTAGGGCCCGTTTGGATACACTTTTTATACTTACAATAGTAGATAAGTAACTTTGCTTTATAATAAATTATAAGTAACTTTTTTTCCTTTAAAGTGACTTACCTACATAGGGCATGATGTAATTGGGCCTTAGGTGCGTCCGGATCGAAGAAATTCATTCCAGATAAGGAGAAATTATCGTAAATCGACCATAACTTTTGATTCGGGTATCATTATAAGACGCACGACCCATCAATCTTTACCATAACAGACCATCTGAGGTTAACATATGTAGGTCGAGTCAATCTGCTTTGCAAAAAAACGCTTCCTTCCAATTCAAAATTGTAAAACTTATTATTTTAGTAATTTTTAATTTTCATTATCTCATTTGTTTTAAAGTTTTAATATATGTAATATTATTAGAAATTACTCTTAATCATTCTAGGAATCATCCTGTGGGACTTTTTATTTTTGATAAAATTTACTATTTCAGATAAATTCTATTTTAGATGAATTAGGACTCCTAATTAGAGTTCCGTTTTTTCTTTGTAAGTAATGATTATTGAATGATAAGATTTTGAATTTTCCTTTTCATCTCATGGATTCAAGAACCTTGTCAATTCAAGGTTTGCCTACCTAAGGTAGATGATGATCTTCCTCCTCACACTCTTCCCTTTGTTAACTATTTTCAATCATATGGTCCACCTAAATCATGTGGAACTAATTTTTGGGCGCATAATATGGGGTGATGCACTTGGTGAACGAGGTGGATTTTATATAACATCACAGTGGGGCCTACCCAAGCCACCACTTATTAGCTTGCTAGGCCACCATGACAGAATGTAGTGGAATGATAACTATGTCGATTAATGAGATAGCTTTTAAAAAAAAATAAATTGATTTTCAATCTTTTCAACCTTGTTCCGTAGGAGTAAGTCGGAAAGATAAAGAAATAGAATCATCTTATTTGATTCGTTCTCAATAGCCATGAGATGATCATCTTAGGGTGATCCTTTTGTCGTTCTCTTACTAGAAAAGTCAATGAGTCAAGCTTGAGAAGCTTATGGGCCAGTGGGCCCATCAAACTCAATAGGATAAGCGGTATTATTGAACCAAACAAAACAGTGTGCTTAATTAAGATTACAAGAGCAAAGTTTGAGTTTGAAATGCTATCACCCGAAAGCTATTCAATAGCGTTTCACTCGTTCCATACATTCTCGAAACGTTTGATGGGTCAGCAAGCAAGGAATCGAGGCAGATCCAGCCAACAATCAGGCACTTAATCAGGTTCTCTTCTATAAAATTCCCTTCTTTTTGTTTATTTGCTTATTTTGGTTTACTGAGAATCGATTTTAAGTAAATTATTGAAATAATAACAGTGATAAATTGGACGGATAGAAAAAGCTTAACCTATAAAGCATTTGGCTCATGCTCCATCCACAGTGAGGCCCATCATATTAACAGTATAGATCACCATACCATGGATTTGGGAATCCGTGGTAGCACTTGCATAAGATGGATGCATTAGGAAAGAGTGCATCAAGACCTTACACGTACTCCAGCGGGGAGCAGCCTACATGCCAATCAAGACCATCCAGGCTCTTGGCCCCATTTTGGATAGAGTTCCAAAATTCACATTGATAGAATTATTCTGACCATCGAACTGTGGCCACCCTATGAGCAATTAGGGTCCAAGTTCCACCAACACAAATCAGATAGGAATCAGTAGATGCTCGGCTGAATGGTTGTATGTAGGGCTTGATTTGGAAAGGTCATTAAGTGAATTGGTCTAAATTCAGGACCCATTTAGTAACATAGGACCGAATCAGGAGTAGTCGGTTCCAGGAGAGGTCTGGTTTGAATTCCTTGCCTGATTTGTAAATGGATCCCACCCAGGCTCACCACGACCTGAACTCAACCAAAACTGTTGCAACCACGCCATTCAGTTCTTAAACATTTGGACGAATGAATGTAGATGGTGGCGTAGAAATTTGTACTTCTTATTAACCTAATCACAAGGCAACAATATATACTTCAATGAGGTGAGAGGGTTTATGCATGTTAGATTTCTTACATGAACATACATTTCTTATTTGTTCACTTCTTTTTCTTTTCTTTTCTTTTTTCTGGTGTTTGATATCAAAACTTTTAGCAAAAGCTGTTTAATTTTCACAAATGTTTAAGGTTAAACTCAGATATTTTAGCTCCTTGGAAGGCCACACCAAAAGGGTCTCGCCTCAAGGCTTTGCCCCCTCTCACCCCACCGTGCAATGATCCAGACCATTCATCAAGAAATCCTATTGGTAGCTGGTTCTAAACAAATCTTGCTCATCATCAGTACTCCTTGTCCATAGAAAGCAACTTAGAAACAACTGTCCAGAATAGCATTTTCTAACTTACATTCACGAGGACGATGATTGTCTCCAGCCAGTTCCATGTCAAAAATGTACTTCAGGAGCTTCTAGATGAATGCTCCGGGTCACATCAAGGTGAGGCAGAGTGGGGCAGTGGAGCAGATTGGGCGACCTTCCTTGCTTGCAAAACCCTACAGCTGTACTGTGAAATACAAGGTTGCAAACTCAGTAAACGATAGCCAAGTTCACTGAATGTCTCTCACGTGATACAGTTTCAGAACTATATGGTTAATATATGAAGAAAAATAATTTCTTCTAATTTACTTTGGAGTAAGACATGAGAGGTCTGTTTATTATAATATACAGCATCTTTAAGCTTTACAACTCCAAATGTTGGCCGCGTCCAGCCAGTCCCCAGCCCAGGTAAAGAGGTCTGTCAATCAATCATGAGAATTAAGCAAAGAATAACTTGGACAAGACTGATGATGACAATGACAATGACAATGACAATATATTTAGGCTGTGCGCATTTGGCTCACGCGGCATGAAAATAATCTGCAATATCTACTCTTACTAGAATTTACAAAAATCATGAAACAATACTCTGTGGATACAAATTAACTTTCCTCTTTATAATACAATGCAGAGGAGACCCATTTCGTGATTTCTGGATATCGTAAGGGTGCATTTGGTTGCACCAAATATCATGAAGCTTCTAAATTTCATGAGATATGGTACAACCAAACATAACCCAAGGGTAGAAATTCCAAATTCATGAACTGTTCTTCTCCACCACTGAAATGGCCACAAGACAAATACTAAGGGCATGTTTCGTTGCCACTTAAAATGAGTATCACATTTTTTAGCTAACATCAATTATGTATTCTAGGGATCCTAGTTCATATAATTGTTGGTCATATGTTTAGCCCCTACCAAAAAATTGACTTCTAATAAATAATCATTGATTAAACTCATTTTTAAGTGGCACCCAAACAGACCCCAAGTAAATAATAAATCTAATACCCCATAAAATATTACAATGACAAAGAGGGACTGTGTAGTCGTGCAGCCAGGAAAAATTGACACAAACATGCTATGATTGGCCAAGCTCCCACAGCCACCTCCCCCAACATCCCCATATCTCCAAATATCGATGAGGTGGGTAGCCAACCAATCATTGCACAACTAGGTCAGCTTTTACATCCTTGCATGATTATGAATGGTATTCCTATTATATAAATATATGGGTATTCTTATTATGAATGATATTCATTGAATGGGCCAGTTTGGCTAATTAATATGGGACTTTTTTGGAATTTGTTGAGGAGTTTGGGGCTGTTTTCCTTTTGTAATTGGATGATGCCTTCTCATCCTTTTTTCGTCTTAATAAACATGCTGATATCCTTTTTAAAAATGGTATTCCTATAAAAGTAAACATAATGTAGAAATAGGTATGTTTATAAGCCAAAAGTAAACATAATGTAGAAATAGGTATGTTTATAAGCCAAAAGTAAACACAATGTAGAAATAGGTAAGTTTATAAGCCAAAACCCAAATTTAAGCCCTCACCATCAACATGTTTCTCCTCCAAAGACCCCAATGAATCATCAGATTCAACTTCAACTTTCCCTTCCATTCATTCGGCTTTTCTATTGCTTTTGGGAAGTAAATCAGATGCATTATCACTAAGAAAGGAAAGGAACACAGATTTAAGCACTCATTAAACAGGCAGCGTTTGAAGCCCTTATAGTTATTCACTGTCATGTACACGACGGTAGGGCATATGGCGGCGGTCCTTCGCAGCATTTCTCCTTCTCCGCTTCTCAATGAAGTCCTCAAGCTTGCCCGTTGCCTGAAGAATTAAATAACACAGAAAAAGGGGAAATAATAAAATTTATGTGGACAGTTACGAAACAGACTTTCCCATCTAGAGGCTCACATATACCTTGAGATGGTTGTACTTCTCAATTAGTTTCCGTTCCCGTACTTCCGCTGCAGAGCCAGAAATCAGTTATGTTATGGGACAAGTAGCCTGTCTTGTGTGTGTGGGTGTCCTATGGGACAAGTTGCCTGTCTTCTGTGTGTGCACGCGCATCATGCGTGCGCGCGCGCGCGCGCGCGCGTGTGTGTGTGTGTGAGAGAGAGAGAGAGAGAGAGAGAGAGAGAGAGCAAACATTTCTTAAGATAAAATGGCTGTTTTCCCTGCTTTGCCGCTTCTCTTTCTTTCTTCTTATGCTCTGCTAGAATCTTGTCGTCGGCACTTTTCGCTGACCCTGACCTTTGTTGTTTATCCTGGAGATCCAGTATATGTCAAAAGTTAGCATAATCAAGAAACATTAGGTAGCAAAGTTCATAACATAATTTGCTCGTCCAAATATTATTGGGTTCCAAAAGTTATTGCAGTTGCCGTGAAGTTTCAAGGTTCACAGATTAGATGCATCATCTTAATAATGAACTTGACGAGAATATTATAATACAAAGAATTTAGGACTAAATAGAAAACGGGGAACACAATGATTTGAAATGAATCTCTAGGTCAAAGGGTGCCCTTAAAAACTATTAAATAATCCTTGACCCAGAAAACAATTGTGCTCGCAAAGAGAAAATAAAATGTGAGCAACCCCTGCTCTTTCATAAGTTTTTTTTGTTTCACAGAATACCTATACATATGGTGACATGCATGGATGGATTAACAAGAATGACCATTCATGTGCAGGTGCTTTGGTTTTTTTTTTTTGTTTTTTTATGACGTCAGGGTGTCCCCGCCCCATTTTGAGGCGAGATTATTCCCTGCAGATGCACGAAATCACCCACAAACCACGTGCATCAGGTAATCCTGGGGAGGGGAATCAAAATCGCGTCTGTGGGGAGCACACCCACAACGCTTGCTGTTCGCCCAAACCCCATGCGGGTATGTGCAGGTGCTTTGTGCTTAGCAATTTGCACAGCAACTGCCGATCCATGACCCTGCTCTGCTTGCTCGCCCTTTGGTGCATGCATGTAATAGTTGGGACAGGGGCAATGTCCTGAAAGTGATTTCTGAGGGCGTACCCAACAGCAAAAGGATAAGAAACAACAGACTACTGGTCCGGCATCAGACCGTATCAACATGATCTTCTTCTTCTTCTTCTTTTTACCAAAAGAAGTGGAAAATATCAGAACAAGAAAATATGATTCAGTTGTGCCTTTTGACGTGCATTGAAAGGCGTATCAGACCATTCTTAAGACTGGTGGCTGCTGGCCCAGCCTACTGAAAGCTGAGTTTTTGAGGCTTCGACCTCTAAATTTGGGGATACAGCTTATGGGAATTAGAAATACTTTGATTGATCGTCAATATTCACTGTAATGGGATTTATTAGATAAACATCACAAGAGTTGTAAAAAAAAAAAACTCACAAACTAAGATATTTGTGATTACAATCACAAGTATCGTGAATCCAATATAAAGAACAACATAATTCTATAAGCAACTATATGCTTATCATCCCAACATACTGGGCAGAACTGTGTTGGCACATATGTGGTGTCCATGTGAGCCTCTTCAATGGATGGTTACAATAGCATTGGTAAAAGAGGAAGGCTGATGACTAGTGGGCAGCTAATTGTAAAATATCTGCCAATCTACCATTTAAAAGCCAACCACCAAATTGTTGATCTAGTGCTCTCTTGCTTCTTTCAACAGTGCATTCACGCTCTCGACAATGTTGGTAGTTATGATGTTGTATCTTCTAACAGGAAAGAATTCAGATACCCATATTTTCTTACTTATACTTGTAAGCCACTAATATGCAATGGGGTTAACCAATTGCATACGTTGCATGACCTCCTCAAATTTAGATGGCCCGAATGTCTTAGCAGCTGGCCAAAAGTACTTCTTCAACGATCTGTCCTTGGATGTCGTCATCATGTTTGAGAATACGTGGTACGCACAATAGTCATGGGTTGCATAAGGGAAGACGGTAGGAACTTCACTGACTAACCCTTTGTGACAATCTGATATAATAACCAATCCTGGCAGAATTCCGATTGCTCTATGTAAACTGCGAAGGAAACAATTCCAACTATCATTGTTCTCCAATTCTCCAATCCTGTATGCTACTGGGAGGATGTGATTATTTCCATCAAACATCGTAGACATGAAGATAACACCATTGTACTTTCCCTTTAAATGCGCCCCATCAACCCACAGAACCCTTCAAAACATCAGCTGAAAGTTTCAGATGCATTGTCCAATTGCGATGAAGCATCTCTCAAACTTGTTTGTTTCTTTGTTCACTTGCAAATCCCATCAGTCCCTATGTTTGCCTTTGTTACCTCGTGAAGATACATCGAAAGCTTTGTATAAGACTCATCGTAAGATCCCAAAACCCCTTTCGTTGCAATCTTTTTACCTTTCTATGCTTTCATGTAGTTGATTTCAACTCCGTATTTCTCGAACATTCAATATTGGATGTCTTTTGGCCTTTAAGATAGTCCCGACTTTATGCAGCTAACGGCAAACTCACTATTTATCATACTGCTTGCTTGGCGATGAGATCTCTCCCTTCCCTTAAAAGTTACTCTACGATGTGCATTCCCCTCAATACTTGCCTAGCGGTGGCTTATTGTCTTAGAGGACATGTTACATGTGTGTTCAAACCTGTATGTCTTTATTTTGAAAACTCATGTGCCGTCCACTATCGATGCGTGCATCCTCCAACTGTAACTTTCTACAGGACATGCACCTAACCTTATATCTATGCTTGTTTGATTTCAAGACCTTATACTGAAAATGGTGGCACATCACATATTTCCCAAAAAAATTCTTTAGTCGGCTCTTATCTTTAAGCATTTGTTCGACGACTATGTCAATGGAGTCGTCCACCACATTCAGATATCCCTTATTTTCTGCGTTAACGAATGTTGTATCGGCTAGACATATATCTAGTGGAATGATATTGGATGGCACAACCATGATATCCATTGGCGTTATGATCCAGGAATATCTCTATATTCTTCGTTAAACGGAAAGCCTAAATTCAGGTTAAATAATGACGGAGTGAATTGAACCAAAGGATCAAGACACGGAGCATCGGTTGAAAGGCCAGGGATATCTGTAGCATCCTCACTATCCAGTAACCGAAATGATGGCCGCTTACAACTGTCGAGTCTTTGATCATGACACGGAGCATTAGTTGAAGGGCCAGGAATATATGTACCGTCACCACTATCCAGCAACTAAAACAATGGCCGCTCACAACTATCGAGTCTTCGATCACGACAAATGGAGCATTGCTTGAAGGATCGGCTATATGTGTAGCATCCTCACTATTCAATCCCACACTAAATTCAAGATCCACTATTGGGTGTTGTTCATTCAAATCTACGATCACAGGTTCACGAACGGGAATGGATCATGGCCATTCTAAACAATAGGCTAAATATCAGGACACAATATGTTCGAATGTATAGGAAGGTGTGTGCTCCCCAATTCAACAAAAGGTGTCCACCCCAATTTCTCTATAGACAGCGGTATTTAAGAATATGGATTCTATTCGTAGAAGAAGATATACGCCAGGACATCTTCGTCGTCTTTGATGGTGTGTGGAGGGAGTAATCCACAACTTTGCCCAGCGTATACAACCTTCACTCTCAAATCAAATTCATTTGATGTTGTCTTCATAATATTATACATTCTAGCTATGAGCTACTAGCACATAATTTTATTGCTCACAACAACACATTTTCAGTCCCCACCCTTATACGAGAAACTCTCATTTTCATATACACGCTCCCCATCATAATAGCATAGGATGGGCCGAAGAGTCATGATCTTCTAATATGAGTTTACCTAGGAAAAAAAATGGAGGGGTATTATTATGCTTACAAAAATAGGATTGAGATTGTAATGTGTTAAGGGTTGAGGTTGTCACGTGTTAAGGGACGAGGTTGTCACATGTTAAGGGTCGAGGTTATCATGTGTTAAGGGTCCCAGTTGTCATTTGTTGAGGGTTCAGGTTGCATGTGTTAAGGTTCATACTCGGTTAAAAGCTGGCAATGAGAAGATTTCAGCTTATACCTCAAACAATGACTCTTACTATTGTTCCTTGAAGATAAGATCATTGGAAAATAGTATGTATGTATGGTGGTGGTGGAACCAGTGGAGGAAACTTCGAAGAAAACGAGTTTTCGGACTAAACAATGCCGAGGAAGCTTCAAAGAATGTCACGACGAAGGTTGCATGCTAGAGAATCGTATGCCGAAGACAAATGCTGGAGGGAGAGTAGTGGTGAGTCCCATGCAGGAAGTTTTCAAGGAAGAAGAACTTGCAAAGAAGTGTAAAAGGTGAAAAATATGGGTCCTCGTATTGCTTTGGCCTTACCTAAATGGGCTTCGGACGCTATCTGTGGGGCCAAACGTAAGGTATGTGTCGAATCCAATATGTCCATTACAGTCAGAATTTGATGATAGGCCATGGGTCGAAGAATCAGTCAGATTTGCATATCAAGTGGACCACAACATCATGAAACAATTGGCAGTGAATGGCCACCGTTATCAGTTGTCGAGTTTTGTGGGTCACAAAGAGCTTGTATCAGCGTGAGGTTAACATCTTCCCAAATAAATGATGGGCCACAAAGGGAATGAACGGATCGGATCTGCCTTTTAGTTGGCCCAATGACCAGGTCCTGTCCACACCATGCCTCGGGATCAAAGCTATATAGCTTCTCCTCCACTCAAGTTCCATATGGGTGTTGGGCTCCAAGCTGGGGTATTTTCGTCCCCTTATTTTTCAATTATCTATCAGAGGGCCAAAGAAAAAACCCTTGTAAAGGGAGGCCAAATACATGGAATGAGAATACCTTGGGGCTATTTTGGTAAAAATCCCAACAAAATAAGGCATGGCCAATTATAGTTATGGTCAGATCAGGGAACCGTATTTTAGCAAAAAGGAAAATAAGATCCTTCAACAGTTCCAACAACTTACAATCCAAGCAACGTGATTCTTTAATTCTTCAATGACTTTTGGATCGTTTGACTTTTTCATCAACTTCTGAAGTTTCTGCATAACCCAAAAAATTACAATAGTTAAGATTTAGCATAAACAATTAACACGAATGGGTTCCTTTTATAGTAACTTGAGGAAGAGTCACCTCTCTCTCTGCTGGAAGTTCAACCTCAAATAAGAAATTATATCTCTTCCTGAACCTATAACAAAGTAGGTCATCCCAAATTATTTAGTGAAAGACGCTTCCTAAAGTTCAACCTCAAAAAGGAAATTGTATCTCTCCCTCAATCTATAACAAAGGGAGTCATGTGGAATTAATTATACAGTGAACTATAAAGTAGGATGTTAAATTTTGTAACTTTCATAAACATGTTACAATTTTGGGTGAACTATAAAGTAGGATGTTAAATTTTGTAACTTCCATAAAAATATTACAATTTTGCTAACTGGTCAATCATTTGTCCTATTACTGTAACGAATGTTGGAAAACACAGTGAGCGGTAGCGTGCACTTTTCCATCGCACATCAGATCAGATCCGATCATGCACAGAATCATAATTTCCTTAATCAATTTAGTAAAGAACTACAACTACAAAAGGAAAAGAATTAGTTGCATGAAGCAATTTTTGGATTTAGGAATGGAGAAGATAATCATGGATCATCTGATCCAAGAATCGAACTTAAGACATAAGATAGTATCTCACGTGCAGGACCTTGTAGAAACAATTGGAACAAGGCTTACCCATCTGTGTCAAGCGTTCCACATAAAGATTCAAAACGAGGGTCCCTTGTTACCTGAAAATAGAAACAAAAATTCAATCTATTCACAAATCAGAAGTGGAGTATAACTGTAGCAAGCAGTAGTTTAAATGCAATATAAGTTGGAAGCCTAACAACATGATATTTTCTAGTTCTTTCTAATGGAGCTATTTTCTATTGTTAAAAATAATGCTAGTTAAATGGAAGGAAAGAGTACAAGCATATGCAACACGCCCCCTATGATTTTGGACAAGATTTCCTGGCAGACCACCACACCAACCGTAACATCTTCTTCTTCTTCTTTTTTTTTTTTTTTTTTTTTTTGGGGGGGGGGGGGGGGTTACCATAAGCTACGTCATCAGCCAGTGATGTGCATCCCTATGCAGTATGCATGAGAGAGTTTTATCACCTCAGCATCTGTAGTTAAGTGAATCACTTTATCAAACAGAAGATGCAAATGCAAAGGGGAAGAAACCCTGATGGCTGATCTAATTGCAATGAGGTAGTTGCATTCAATCCACAATGAGGAAGGCATACCATCCTTCGAAGCTGACACAGCAAAGGAAAGATTTGATTCTAGGAAATTGGAAACCGAATAAAAGAAGAAAATGTGACAGAATTTTTGCAGAAGAACTTCCCAAAACACGACAAACGATCAAAATATAGGTATAACTCTTCTTCTTCTTCATTTTTCCTTTTTTCTAGAGCTACAATGCCCTATTTGAAGTTTTTCTAACAGTCATATCATTTTCTAGCTTTTTTTAAAAGCTATTTCCTACTTGTATGTTGGGATTTGGGAAGATTTTCTGAAAGAATCCCGGTAGCTTTCTCCTTTTGTTCAGTTTGTAATCACCTAGAATTACATTGTCCCTGTTCTGCATCAGGAGCCAGCTCTTACATTCACTGGGATCGTTTTCTCCAGCTACCAGCACATATACTATGAGGCATCCACCATATGCATTTAGCATTTGAACATAATCAAATCTGCCTAAGTTGTAGGCATCACTAAGGATGGGGCAATCCTTAAAAAAAAATCACTAAAGATGGGGCATTACCCAAAATTACACTCATAGGATAATCATAACTGTCAGATAGGTGGAAATGTTGCACATTGATTGTGATTTTTCAACATTTTCCTTCTAACCATTCATCTGGCGGCCCTTGATCAAAGGATCTCGACTGTTGAACCCGTGTGGTGTTTAAGCTATGCCCTATACATATTCCACAGTTCGGAGGGTCTGAAATGAATTGCATGCATTTTGTGTTTGGGAGGTGGAATCGGAAACACCTACAGATCCTGAGAGTGGGCATTCAAGGGTGTGTAAATAGGCCATGTTTGTACTTATATGACCTTCGCAGTTCCAAAACTCCATAAACCATAAGACTACCATGTTTGGATGTACTTTGGAAATTAAGCAGAAGTGCTTGATTTCCACCCATATCAGCCATG
The DNA here is from genome assembly GCA_021015155.1 of Magnolia officinalis. Taxonomy (NCBI): domain Eukaryota; kingdom Viridiplantae; phylum Streptophyta; class Magnoliopsida; order Magnoliales; family Magnoliaceae; genus Magnolia; species Magnolia officinalis. Next base: position 118,009,717 of record JAJHSJ010000001.1, read on the forward strand.
AAATAAAACGGCTATCATCACCCCATAAGATTCAGTGCAGAAATCAACATGCAAACAAATTTTTTGCACTTGATTTTTCACGCTGTCACTGACACATAGCAAAACAGAAAATTCAATATTAATTGAGCACAGGAATCAGGCATTTCCCCGAACTACCTAATATATATATATATATATATATATATATATATATATATATATATATATATATATATATATATATATATATATATATATATATATATATATATAGGTTGAAGATTAAATACCTAGAAAATTTCGATATAGCCAAAAAAAAAAAAAAAAAAAGACAAATATCATGAGAAAAAGAAATCACCTTCTTACGAGCTTGAATGACTTCCCTAAACCTCCCCACTGGCTTCTTGCTGCTCATCTCCATCGGCCTTCATCATAAAACTCCATAATCAGATTCAATTAGGGGGGGGGGGGGGGGGGGGGACAGAAAAGATTCAATCTACAGAAACGATGCAATATGCAATGCTTAACCCTCTTTAGTCTGTATGGCCCATAGTTCAGTGATCCAGCCCATTCATATTCAACCGAAAGACAGAAGCGACAGACTCAACAGATAGCACCTCCCAAACTAGGAAACTTTCGTTGCACATGCCATCCATAGTGGGGCACCCATCATATCAACGGTCCAGATCACCTGACCCTGGTTCCTTCTCTGACAAGCTGAAAACCCTAGCATGGCCGATTGACCAACGTATAAAACCACGACAGAAAGAAAACTACTATATACACCCACCCTAATCGATTTCCATAAACCCGTCTTCCATTCTAGAAATCATTCCAATTCCTGGAATCGAAGACGAATGTTGGAAAACCAAGCACCTACAGAAATACCTGTTCTTGTTAGCTCTCCTATGCTTATTCTCAGAAGCGGGTTTCGGAAGAGTGGAATGAAACCCTTTCGAGCGCGCTTTCTGCAGCTCTTCGAATGTGACGTCGGCGAGCTCTCGCTCCAGCTCTTCCTCCTCCTCTTCTTCCTGTAGTTATTGCTGTTAGGGGCCGTTTGGATGCCTGTAACTTGTGTAAAATGTAAGAAAGTTACAGGTGACTTTCTTACAGTTTGTGTTTGGGGGAGAAATGTTACAGGTAACAAAGTCTCAACCTGTAACTTTCTATCAGGTAAGATTGCAAGAAATGTAACAGAGGAATTAGGTGTTTTTCAAGTCACAGGTTACTTTGTTACAGGCAACGGCTATCCATTTCGAATTTGGGAGAGGATGGTGGAAACGCAGCTGCATTGAAAGCGCACCTACCTGCTCTGACCCAACGTCTCCTTCTCCTTCTCTCAGCGTCTCCATCCCCTCTCTCTCTCTCTCTCTCTCTCTCAGCGTCTCCTTCCGTCTATCACTGCTCTGGCAAGGTAAGCCCTAACTTTTGTTCGTTTTTCTTTTTTATTTTTTCCTCTCCTTCAGTTTTTACTTCCGCGGAAGTGCGGAACGGGGCCGTTTGGGAGGGACTCTGTGGGGCCCACCGTAATTTAAGTGTTTTATCCACGCCGTTCATCGCTTTTCTCGTATCATTTCAAGGTATATTTATAAATTTGAAACAGGTACACAGCTCCAGTGGACCACACCGGAGGAAGCTGCAGTGATAATGACACCCACTGTTGAAACTTTTATGGCCACCGTGATGTTTTTTTATCATCCAACCTATTAATAAGGTCATGTAGACGTGGATGAAGTGAAAAAACAAATATTAGCTTGATCCGAAAATTCTCCTGGTGGAAATTAAATCCTTACTTGTGTGGTCCACTTAAGCCCTGTACCTTGCTCATTGTCAGACCATACCTTAAAATGATACGAGAGAAAAGCGACTAACGGCTTGGTTATAAAACACTTAAATCACGGTGGGCCCCACGGATCCCTGCCCAGACAGATTACCGTCCGGGCAGGCAGGACGCAATCCGCGTCGGACGCGGATTTCCTGAGAAAGCCTTTCGAGGAAGTTCCTGCGCAAGGTTTCTGTGTGGGGCCACTTAGAGGTTTGTGAGAAATCCAACTCCTCTAACCGTTTTTGGAGCTCATTTTATGAGGTGAGACCAAAAATGAGGAGGATTCAAAACTCAAGTGAGTCACACGAGAGGAAACAGTGAAGATTTAGTGACCACCCTTAAACATCTATATGGCCATAAAAGTTTTGTAACGGTATAAGTTTTTGATGTTTTCACTTTATCTGAGTGAAAATGACCTTATACACGGTTAGATGGCATATAAACAGCAAGGTAGAGATTTAGGAAGGTTTCACGGTGGGCATTCCTTTCCCCACTATTCATCTCTTATGGCCAACTTGAGTTTTGGATCCTCCTTATTTTTCGTGGCATATCTGAAAATGAGTTCAAAAAACGGATGGACGGATTGATTCTCACAACCTAAGTGGGCCCCACCTAGAATCCTTGCGCAGGAGCTTCCTGCGAAAGGCTTTCGCAGAAATCCGGGTCCATCTGCGTCCGTTTGGTAGGGGCGGTCGGTGGACGCGGCCTTTCGCAGGAAGTCCTGCGCAAGGATATTGCGGGGGGAGGAGGTCCATCATGTTTTTTTGGAAAATATACTCCGTTCTTCGTTTTGCAGGCTAATTTTAAATCAAGCAATAAAAAATGAGGTGGATCCAAGACTCAGTGGGCCACACGAGAGGAAACAATAGGGATTCAATGAGAATCGTTGAAACATTCTTAGGACCATAAAAGCTTTGTTTCAGGTTAAATTTTTATATTTTCACTTCGTCCATGTGTTAATGACCTGCACAGGAAAGTTTCAACTGTTGGTATTTCTTTTCCCAATTTTTTCTCTCGTGGGGCACACTTTAGTTTTAGATCCACCTCGTTTTGACCGATTTTACTTAAATGAGCTCGTCAAATTGACGAACTGAACGGAATATATGTTCCAAAAAATGGTGGTGGCCCCACCCAGCATCCTTGCGCAGGAACTTCCCGTGAGAGGCTTTCACAGGAAATTTGCGTCATTTCGGATGCCAAACTGCAGGGCCAACATTGATGTACTTTCCTTACATTCATACCGTTCAGCATATTAAAAGCTCATTTAGAACATGATCCAAAGACATGAAGCTGATCCAAATCTCAAGTGAGCCGTACCGCAGGAAACAATATTAACAAAATTCCTACTAATAAAAACATCGCGGGCCTACTAAGATATATGTTTTCCATCCAACGGAAGCATTCGCAGGTAACTCACTAGGCTTAGCTTACTGAGTAAACTCTGTGAGGTCCACCATGATTCATGTATTTTATTCACTCCTCCATCCATTTTTCCAGATAATATCAGGGCTTAAGCCAAAAAATGAAGCATATACAATTTTCAAATGGACCACACCATAGGAAACAGTTAACTCGAACTTCTATTGTTGAAAATTTCTTAGGGCCACAGAAGTTTTGGTTCAAGCTTATATTTTTGTTTTTCTGTTCATCCATGTCTATATGATCTTATAAACAGGTTAGATGACAAATAAAAATTATTGTGGAGCCTAGAAACGTTTCATTAGTGGAAATCATTATCCCAATTGTTTCTTGTGGAATGATTCACTTCATTTTTGTATATGCTTCAATTTTGGGCTTAACCCCTTAACTTAGATGAAAAAACTGATGGACGGCATGGATAGACCACATACATTCAAGGTGGGCCTAACCGAGTTTACGCAGTATGATAAGAGCATATTGAGTAACTCAATACGCAATCCGATTTCCCATCCAATCCGTTGACAAGGAAATTAGATCTCTTATCGTATTGAGTAAACATAGTTGGGCCCATGGTGAAAGTATATGATTTATCCACACTGTCCATCCATTTTTCCAACTCATTTAAGAAGTCGAGATTAAAATTGAAGCAAGTCCAGAGCTCAAGTGGATCATACCACAGGAAATAGTGGAAATAATGATTTCCACCATTGAACTTTGTTAGGCCCCACAATGATGTTTATTTGTCATCCAACCTGTTCATAAGATTATACAAACATGGATGAAGGGAAAAATCAAATATAAACTTCATTCAAAACTTTTGTGACCCCCATGAATTTTTCAATGGTAGAAGTTTAATTCACATTTTTTCCTGTGGTGTGGTTCATTGATCTTTGAATAGTTTTCGTTTTTGAGATCAAGACTTAAAATTATATGGTAAAATGGATAGACAGATTGGATACAATACATAAGTCATGATGAGCCTTAAAGAGTTTACTCAATACGTAATCTTCTTTTGTTGATAAGGTAACAAAGACTTTGACAAAAATACCAAACAAATATCAACTTGATCCAAAAACTTTTGTGCCCACAAGAAGTTTTT